>JADMNL010000030.1:88412500-88910000 GCA_016271365.2 Neoceratodus forsteri
ATATTAATACAAATATTTTGCCTAGAACCTTACTCCTGTTTTTAATGATACCTTGTTGTAGAACCAAACAAGGGCTACTGAGTATTAATAGCTTAATTGCAAAATTAATTTGGGCCTTCAAAAAGAACAGACTGTGTATGGAGACTTAAAAATGTATCACAAGGATTATTTGTTATGCTCACAACTTCAAATAAAAATCTACTGAGTTAAAAAAAAAAAGAGCATACTGTCTTATGACAGAATGACAAGATCCGAAAGCAATGGAGGACTGAAACCCCCTGATGTTTATATATATGGCGGCCTATACACAACAAGGCAATTCTTCACCTGAGTGTTTTCTATGACAGCTGATGACCTCAAGAGCAAAGCTCGAGAGGTCCCTCTGCCGTCATAGAAAACACGAGGGAGAAGATTTGCTGAGTTGTTGGGGAGTCCATACACTGTTCTATATAGTGTATGGTGCCCCAAAATTCAGGATCACTTCCATGTTTTGACCATTGTTTCTTGCTGGAGACCCACACTCCTGGTCTCTCCAGCCCACCGGCCAGCTTGAGTGCAGAAGTCACTAACCACCCCCTCCTATGAATGGTGCTGGTGGGGGTGATTGCATTGTGACATCCTCACTAACGCAGAACGAAAAGTCGTTCTGCATTAGTGAGCAGGTCACTACTGAAGCAGAACGACTTTTTGCGGTGTATGGATTTCCATACACAACCGCATTCCACCATACACTATATTCTCTCTGGCAAAGTACTACAATTTTTAAAATGGTTCTTGGTGGATCCAGCTGACCCCCATGCCCTGAGTGGTTACAAATTGAAGCTGAGCTATTACTCAGACAAGGTTTAAATATCAAAGCTTGATTACTTGCCAGACCCAAGATAACAGAATCCAACAAGGTGAAAAATGACACGTTAGAACAAATCAGTCAATGGTCTACATTACTTAAACTTAACCTAAATTAGTCCAGAATTACAACCATTATGGGGTAATCCTAACTTTACAAATAATAACAGAACATTACACAGCCCAGACTGGGAACAAAACAACGTTATCATTCTCAATGATGTACTAACGCATAATAACTTCATAGCCTTTGAAACCCTTGCAGAACAAGAGAACATACCAAGAATGGATGCAGATTGTTATGAAACTATTACAAAAAACTAAGGTGATTAATCTCCAGGCACCAGATCTTTCAGTCAATGACATAACTAGTAACTTTCTTGGACATATTCGTATTTGCCCTAACATCTCTACTTTATATAATTTTCTTGTAGAGAGAGAATGTTAGAGGCAAAGCAGATGAATGTTTCAGATGGTGGTTAAAAGTACTAAATACTGAGACTCAGCACTGGAGATGAGACAATATGTGGACATCTTGCATTAAGGCCTTTAGTGCAGTATAGCGCAGTGGTCTAAGGCTCTGAGCTGCAAATCTGGTGACATCCAGCAGATCAGACCTGGGTTTGAATCTCACAGCTTCCACTTGCATACTGTGTGATCCTAAGCAAGTCACTTAACTTCCTTGTGCTCCCAGGTCGCACCTGGAAACAAGCTCCAGCTTAGTGTGCCTTTCCTGGTTAAACAATTCCCCCTTCTTTCCCCTTCCCCAGTTAAACAATTTCCCCTAGTGCAGTCAATCTAAAACTAATTCAGTTCAAAACACTGCACACTTTATATTATACTCCTCTTCAAATGCAAAAAATAGGCCATTGTGCATCTTCTACTTGTCTCAAAAGTAACTCGAATAAGGGATCCTTAATAAAGAACACCTAAACCCTCAATTTTAGCAGATCGAGTTTAAAAAAAATGGCTTCATAGTCTTTTAAAACAAAGGTAATTGTTTATATTAATGGTGAAACTGCATTTATTCAGTGAGGTTTAATGCAGTTTTGTAGCATTTGAAAAATGTAAAGAGCTCTCTCTCCTGAGTCAAACTACCCTCCCTGTTTCTCCCTGAAATGGCTGCCATGACGTCAGTGACGACAGTGCTTCAGCAGGACTTCAGAAACAAAGCAGTGCAAACATCTCTACTCTGTAGAGTGCTGTACTCTACCATCTAATTTGTGTCTTTTTACTTAACAGTAAAAGTCATCACTTAACCTCTGTATTATTTGCATCAGTACATTGATTATGTGATGATTTTTTATCATTTGCAATAAGAATAGTGCGAACAAAAACGTATCCGATCCCTCACAGTTTGTGTGTGAGCCAAGTGGCTTGCCTTTCATCTCTGCACTCCCCTTGCCCGTTCCTCCCTTCCCTCGCAAAGATCGTGGTCAAATGCTTTAAGTTATGACTTAACTTGTGTATTATTTTTAGTCATACATGAGGTAAGTTATGACTGTTTTATATATGTGCGTGTGTGTGTGTTTAAATCTGCAGGAAATCGGCATATGTCTACATCTCTTATGCAGCTGATGAACCAATCATATCTACATTGTACATGTACAAAGGCAATATATGTCCGATTGTTTTGTATGCATGCAAACATCTAAACAAAAAAGCAGCATTCCATCATCTCCAGCAAAGAGAAAGTCCAGTTATATCTATCATATCATATCTTTGCAAAAACAGTCTTACCTTTCTCTCCTTAGCCTTTCCTTCCAATCCTTTTTAAAAAATAACCAGGAGAAGCAGTGTATTTTCCTTTCAACACAGTAACAGTAAATGATGACTTTTTTCCTTTTACTGAAATTAGGCATCATAAAGCAGACAAAAAGAAATGCACTAGTACTTTTATTGTGTATACGCTACACCTGAAAGAACCTTTGCCAGGGGTTTGTGTAGTTTGTAAATTACATCCCTCCTATAGCATTTTGATGTTTCTGTCCATCAGTCTCTCCACACGGGGAAAACTAAAGCCTCTTTTACATGGAGCAGCACTGACACTGCAGCAGTTCCCAACTGCTCACTCTGCTCTGTCTGCACCTCTACCTTGTGCCTCTACGCTACAGAGGCTTGCACCGTTCTCATGTTTTTTCCAGCCTTTTTTTTCTATTTTTCCAGCCAGCCTGATGGGTTTGCTTTACATATTGTAACCAAGTTGTTCAGCTAAGCATATCAACAGGTGGCAGAAAGAAAGCTGAACTCAGGAAAGTTGTTACTTTTCATAAATGGGGGCTGAAAAGTACTTTAAAAGTGCTCCGAAAGTGGAGCTGTGAAACTGGGCATGCACCGATGCATATTCATATCACTTTTTTTCAGATGTTACAAAACTGCACTAAAACCTCATTATACGTCTAATTAATTATTCATGAACTGAAGAAGAACAACAGTGATTGGCTGCTGTGCCAGTCTGAAATGTCTTAGAAGTGACCAGTACGGCAGCCGCTCTGCTGTTCCTGCTATGCGACATATGTGGCACCACAGAAAGGACACCACAAAAACAATTTTAAAAACAAAATAAACAACATCATTATTGCGATTAGACTTATAATCACAATGATGACCTCAGGGCTGGTCATTTCCTCTTGATTAACAACCGGCTGGGTGGGGGTGGCCCTTGGCTGCACCTCGAGCCACCATTCTCCCCCCAGCCAGTCATTAATCTCTAGGAAATGACCATCTCTTCTGTCATTATTGCTTAATTAAATAAATGCAGTTTCAGCATTAATGCAAACAATTGCATTTGCTTTAAAAGACTACAAAGCCATTTTTTAAAAGCTCGATCTGCTAAAATTGAGGGTTTGGGTGTCCTTTAATTCACATGTTTTAGGAATGACCATTGGTGCAAGATTTATGGAACAAAATTCAAGAATACCTTGTAGACTTACCCATTTTTGCTAATCATATAAATAAAGAGACCTGCATTATTGGACATTTTAATGAATCTCAAGTTTGGACTCTAGAACAGAGATATCTCTACTAATAATAGATGTGTCAGTAAGGAATGTCATACTAAAGACTTGGTAAGATGACAGAATACTGACTGTACAAGAATGGGAACAGTCTCTATTAGAGATACTATGCACACAGAAACTAGCCCAGTGTATGCAGGAGTAAGGATACCAGTTTAATAGTAGATGGGGCACACTGTATAAATTTTTAAGTGGACAACTGGCTTCTGGCAACCAATAAATATCACACTGTGTGCTCTCTCGATTCTCCTTTTGTATTACGCTGTAGACCATATTGTTTGGAATGTGGGTTATTTTCTGCACTTAACTTTCTTCTTCTCTTCCTCTTTTCTTAACTTTTCCCATTTAGTTTTATTTCATTTCCTTAAACTTTCATAAACACTACAATTTTTTTCAGCTTTATTAGATGTGACTATGTTTTCTACTATCTTTTAGCATATATTATTATTATTATTGTTATTGTTAGGTTAGGTATTTAAATTATAAGGGGAACTAAATGGTGTTTAATATTTTTTTGAATATTATACTTGAAGTTGCAGGGGAAGAAACCTCTGAGACTTATATTTATGTACATTAACTCCTTTTCTTCCAAATTGAACTTGTAGTATAATTGTTTAATATGAATTGTAGCCTGTTATTAATCATTGTAATGTTAATTTTTGGTTATTATCTTTATATTTTATGCATTGTACAAATATTTTTTCTTTCTTACAATAACATTTAATTGGTAAAAAAAAACATTAATTAGATTTTTCTTTTTAAATGAACTCCAACGTATCATTAATAAGGTATTTCTTTTTATATCAACTCAGAAGTGTTTGGACCATGTTCTACATAACTATTAACATTTACTATTAAATAATTTTCTTTTTTTTTTTGGTAACAATTCGTGTTAGTGTCTGACTTTAAATTGGTACAAAATAATTTGTTTTTCTATTTTTTGCTTTGCTTCATGCATGTATATATATATATATATATATATATTTCCACCATAAGCTAGAGGTGGGCAAGCAGTGCCTAGCTCGATTCAGCTCAACCTCTGTACACAACTGAGAGCCTAGGTCAAGCCGAGCCAGTTATGGTCAAAGTAAGCATTTTTGTCAGCCTGAGCAGTTAGTATAGTGTCTGAAATGTTCCACTCCTGTGTAGAGAACAGCCTGCAGTAGCCGGGGCTCAGCTTGTGTTTTGGCTCATTGAGTCAAGCCAGACCCCTGGCTCAGCTCTGGCTTGACTCTAGGTGGAAAAGTCCTGGTTTGCCACTTCTACCATAAGTCCCTATTCTGAGACAGGGTCCAACAAACCAGCATACTTCAAAATTTAACTCTTTCTATTTTTATGTTATTTGTGCACATAAAAGTCTTAAAATGTGGGATTTTACATAAAGTCAGCAACACAAACTACCAAAACTGTTTTTCTAAAACTTTGCAGAAAATTAGACCCCAGGACTGAGATGAAGCACTTTTTAAGTTACTGTTGTGTTCTAGTTACTGAATTGCTCGGTTAGATTTCACAAACATTTTTGACAGAAAATACCTTTTATGCAGTGATATAGCGGCATCTATTTTTGAGGACAGAATGTGCAGCATATCGTGTGGTTGGTGAGAAGTGATTGCTCACTCATGCACACAGTCAAACTGCTGAACTGTGACAACACATAGAGTAACATTTTGACAAAACTATTAAAACAGATCCCAGTGTTTTTCTTCCCAGTTTAACTGGAGCCCTCTCAGCATGAGCAGTCTGTATCACTGCACACTATTACAACTTGATAGACAATGACTTCAGTTCAACCCCCTCTCCGTCAGGAAAATGGATGCCTGCACAGAACTCCAACATCACTGTTTGAGAAGTATTTTATTTGCATTCATTATAGTTAACCCTGCAATCCAGTTACTAGCAATTATAGCCTTGTGTTTCTGGTGGCCCCCAGCACGGCTTGCCCTGAGGAGGAGGAGGGCTACTCATTTTGCCCCTCTTTCTCTGACTGGGTAGTGTGGGATGTAATATGATGGGTAACCCAATGGCATTCAGATGCCTTTTTGTACATTCCTCTCCACCTCAGTGATGCCTCTTGTGTGCTGTTGAGCACGATACAGTGTGAGAAATAAATTGAAAGCATTTCAATTAAAGGCTGGTGACTTGAAGTATTTGAACCTTAATTGGACCTGAGGGTGCCTCTGGTTACTGGCACCTCTTTTTTTCATTTCTAAAGTTCAGATGCTGGGCTCATCTCCTATGTGGGTAAGCAGCATTTCAATGCCATTTTATGGCTACTGCACCAACATGACCTTGATGTGCTTACCAGAACTAGTGTGGGAAAGTCTATAGAATACATGTGAGGCGAATGTACCATTTCCTCAACTGTTTTATGTTATCATGACCGGGTGCCACTGCGACATATATTTATCCTGTTCCTTCCCTAAAGTACAATGTACTCTCTCTGATTTGAAACAGTCAACTATGGTATTTAACCCTCACTAGAACGTGACCTCTTTGTTCAACAGACACTAATCTGTTTAATGTTCTGCAGGTTAAGATGGCCATGGAGCAAAAAGCTTTTGGTTTCGGGACCTCAAAAACTTGAAAATCCTTATCGTCTTACATTCAGATTACATGATGCCATGTTACCTCTGTCTGTGAACACCGCTTATAACTGTCTCTGATACACTTTTATCTATGTACTCTGTCTACTTCACCTACCCTGTACTTTGTTAATTATTTAAAGAAGGCTCTGTGGACCAGGGATGCCCTGTGGAAAAGGGCTAGGAAGTTGCATTTAGACTCAGACTGGCTCTCCTTTCAGGTAGCCAGGAACACCTGCACTAAACTAATCAGGACAGAAAAATCTCATTGCTTTCAGTCTGCTCTTGAGAAAAACAAAAATTGCTCTGCCAAGTTCTGGCGAATCTTGAGAGAGGTCACGAGTCATTCCCCTGCCACCCCAATTCCGGCCAAAATTGTACTGGGCAATAATGCTTATACGGACAGATCAGAGATCCTGGACCAGATCAACAACCATTTTGCTACTGCAGGCCTCGCATTTGATGCCTCACCTGTTAGCAAATTGAATGCCCCCGGTGCCGCCAGTGTAGGCAATAGCCCCAGCTCTGTCCCCAGTATGGATCAGCCTCCTTTTAATTTCCAGCCAGTGTCCTTCAGACAGGTGGAGGACCTTCAACTTTCACTGGACTTCACAAAGAGTGCCGGTGCTGACTCCACAGAACCCTTCTTCCTCAAAGCAGGCTATTATCACCTGATAGTGCCTATCGCTCATCTATTTAATAGTTTGCTGTCCTAAGTGGAACTACCGCTTAGCTGGAAAATTGCATACATTATCCCGCTGTTCATGTCTGGTGACCCAACCGACTTGAACAATTACAGCCTAATCTCGATTCTTTCTATACTATCTAAACTACTGGAAAAAACTGTCAACACACAATTGAGGGAGTATCTGGACCATGAAAATATCCTCAACCCAGCCCAATAAGGGTTTAGACTTAAGCATAGTACCGTGTCGGCTCTTGCCAAAGTGACTAATGACTGGTTAAAAGCCCTGGATAATAAACAAGACATCTTCGCACTTTTTCTTGACCTCAGCAAGGCATTTGACATGGTTGATCACATCACTCTATCCTGTTGACAGTCTGAGTAGCATTGGCCTAACCCCTGCTGCATTAAAATGGTTCCACTGCTATCTTACAAATCAGAAGCAGAAAATCAAAGCTCAAGGGGACCTGTCCCCCTTTAAGGTCTTGCCCCAAGGTGTCCTGCAAGGCTCTATATTGGGCCCTAACCTCGTCGCATTCTATAAACCATATCAACTCTTGCATACTCACAGGAAATGTTCACCTTTTTCATAGATGACACTGTCCTCTACACCAATAGTTCTTAGACTTTGCCACAGTGAGCCTCCCCAAATCCATGGAAAAGATGTTGAGCCTCCCCAAAAACTGAAATAATCTTGGGCCTCCCCGAAGAAAAATAACATACTGTACTTTGCGCAGTACACCATGAATAAATTGAAACCCCTTTGAGTACTTGGCTCACATTCAGTTCTTTCATTCAGTTCTTTGTCGTATACTGATGTGGAACCTTTGAAAAAGAGCTCCTGTGCTCAAAGGTGTTATCTGAATAAGAAATAAATAAAATAAAAAAATATTATTATTCAGCTTATTGTAACCCCGGCCAGCCTACTTGCTCTGCTATTTTCATTCTTGAACCATTGTTACCCCTTGTTGCAGTACCTTCATGGGTCAGACTGCTTTCTCTTTTTCCTCTCTATATGAAATAACCTTCCTACATACTTTACCTCTCCCCCTCCTTCCTTGTTCCTAAGCAACTTCTCTGGGATTACTTTGCTCCTTCCTGCTATTGCTCTTAGCATTCTATACTCAACCCTTGTATTTGGGCTGTTCTGCCATCAGTCTACAAATTGATCATCTACAAGCACTCATTATTAGTTCATTGTTCATATTTGTTTGCACTATTGTTCATTGTGTATTTCTTGATTGTTTTGCAGTTACCTTTTGAAATCTATTCACTACCTACCCTTCCCCGGGTACACCTGAAATGAACCTTGGCTCATTCACCTTCCCTTGTCACCTAGTAGTAAATAAATACATAAAATTCACCTACTATTATCCTCTTTCAGTTTGCTTCATCTCTTCAAACAAAATACATAAAACTCAAAATTTAAATACAGTACTTTTTCAGACTTGTTTGAGCCTCTCCTGGAACAGGTTGGGGCCTCCCCAAGGAGGCTGGCCGCACCATTTGAGAACCCCTGCTCTACACAATCAACCCCTGTCTTGATCTAGCTCGTAAAGAGCTACAGCATGATTTTATCACCCTCCAACACAATCTGCTGAACCTCAAGCTCTTGCTTAATGGCAAAAAAACTAAAGCCATGATCATCTCCCTGCCTGCCTCCTATAACATGGGGTCACCAGCTAATCCCCAGATTACCACCCTCCTCGGTGAATCCTTGGAAATAGTAGATACGTTAAAATATCTGGGTGTCTGGCTGGATAACAAACAGTTTCATGGTACATCTATATGAGCTGACAAAAAAGCTAAGACAGCGCTTTGGCATCTTTTACCGCCTAAGACATCTACTCATTCTGGAAGCCAGGAAGCGGCATGTCCAAACAACTTTTTTACCTCAGCTCGATTACGTCGACTTTCTGTGTAGTCACTGCCCCCAGCAAGTGCTTCAGAAGCTCGACACCCTTTATCACCGTGCCTTGAGATTTATATTAGACATGCCCCTTCGTACCCACCACTGTTTGCTGTACCAGGCAATTGACTGGCCATCCCTTACCGCGAGAAGGCAAATAAATGCTCTCTTGTGGCTCTTCAGGGCTTTTTCTAATAAACTCCCACCCTACATCTGCAACCTGTTTTAAGGGGCTAAGGGTGTGTATGGCCTATGAAACTCTTCCTTTTTCTTTCTCAAGATACCTTGAACAAGGACACGACTTGGCACATCCTCTATCAGTTCCTTCTTACATTCTCTCTGGAACAACACACAAAAGGTTCTTAAGCTTTCCTGCCTGCCTAGCCCTTACACATTCAGGCAGCTGCTCTACCGACACCTGAAGATGGTGTGACTGCTTTAGGTGAATACTTGCATTAGACAACGTAGCCCCTCAGCTCCTGCACTTATCCTGGCCTTCTATTCCCCTTGTCGACTGGCAATCCTATGCAGGATTGTTAACCCCCTCTCCTGCCTTCCCCCTTTCCCCTTGGCATCCCTCTCCTTTGGGGCCCTCTACTCAGGCACTGTTGCCCACCTCCGCCCCTACTAATCTTGCCATCCTCCTCTCTACATACCTCCTTCAATCATCTCTCATCTCAGCTAGGTCTGGCCCCTGATGCTCAATATCCTTATTTGCATACTTGCTTGTTTTACTGACCTGTGTCTTGCACTTTTATTGAACTACTGTACCTGTATTTGTCCTTTGAATGTTTATTGAACTGCTGTACCTGTATTTGTCCTTTGTGTCCAGGATCATCTTGCAAATGAGCTCGCTCAATGATGTATCTGCCTGGTTAAATAAAGTTTGATTGATTTCATGTGCCAAAAATGCTTATTAGGGGATTACCTATCAGTGGGGGAGGATCTGTACTTTTGTGCAGGCTTCTTTAACATAATCACATAGACAGTGATGGAACTGGAAGAATTTAGGGGGTTGGAACCCCCATTTTATTCAAATTTTTACAAAATTAGAAGATTCTTCTCTATGGACCCCACTAAACATTTTATGATGTGTCCAAATCCAACCCTACCTAGGGAATGATACATAGTCCCTTCTACTAATGTGCATGTCATTTTTGGACCAAGTGGCAGCGTACATTTAAATATATAGTAGTTTTAAAATTGTTCTTAAATAAAACCATTTTTCTCTTGCTAACCAGATGTCTAGAGGTTCCAGTAGTTCAGCATCAAGCTGAAGTACAATAACTCAAGCAACTGAAACAAAAAACAGGATTACTGAGGTGTTCAAAAGGACACCAATTTGCTTTTATGATGTTACCAAATGTGTAAGTCACTGTAATTTGTTCTGTACAAGGTTTCAGCCTAACTCATGTGAGACCATGGGCTCAGTGGATCTACTATAAGTGACTATTAAAACTGGCCTGTGAAATGGTTGAAGCTCTTGGTTCCCCTTTCAAGGCTGGGTTGTGCAACTGTTTCTCAAATGAGCTTGATACTGAAACCAAAAGTCAAGCTGTTCCAAGTGACTGCAACTACAGATTGGGTCAAATTTATCCCTTTCTCTTTCAGAATTCAACCAGACAGTCCAGGGTACTGGGAATATGACAGACAAAAGCAGTCAAGATCAGCTGCTGTTTCTCTTTCCAGAGTTCAATCAGCAGAGTCAGGGCCCCGGACAGCCCGATGACTCCAGTTCTGAACCTTCCAACAAGAAGATTCGTCGCAATCGCTTCAAGTGGGGGCCCGCATCCCAGCAAATTTTGTACCAGGCCTATGAGAGACAAAAGAACCCTAGTAAAGAGGAACGAGAAGCATTGGTAGAGGAATGCAATAGGTAAAATCCTGGCTGGGATTTTTTTTAAATTATTCTATTAATATTCTTCCCTTTTGTCAAGACTTCAGGCTGCTGCCGGCAACCTCACTGCACAAAATTCACCTCCAAGCACTGGCTGGGTTAACTTCCCTCCTATCTCTCCCCTGCCTTTACAAATACCCCCCTCCTTCCCACTCCCTAAGATCTACTGACTCACAAACCCTGGTGGTCCCACGCCGCTCCACCCTTATTGGCCAATTGGGTTATTCTTCTCATCTCCCAAAAATCTGGAATTCACTTCTCCCTCAAATTCGTCACTCATCCTCTTGCTACTCCATTAACTCTGCCATCAAGAACTTCCTTGCCTCTTCCTGTGCCTGCCATGATCCTCCCAAATCCCCCGCATCTCCTCTAAGCTCATATTACAATATGCCTACTCCCCACCACTCCTATTTCCCTCTGATCGTGCTCCTCCTTGTCCCCTAATCTCCCTCCTCCTAAAGTGTTCCTCCCCCTTCTTTCTCTACCCTTAATCTATCTCCCTCCTGTGAGCTTGATCACTGCCTTGTGCAGGCAGGATCCATAGCACACGGTGGGCAACAACTTTACCCCCTTTCCCTTATTTCTCCTTTTACTGCACCCTCTCAGTCACTGCTAGATCACTGCCTTGTGTAGGCAGGGTCATCCAGCACACTGGTGAGGTACTACCCCCCACTATAGTTGATTTCTGCTACCCCCTCCCATAACATCCCTCCCCAACACCCCCCCCTCGCATCACTATATATAAATAACTCTCATTGCCTATAACCGGTGTCCTACCAGTAGGGCTGTCCACTGCCCTGCCCAGACAGGGATAACAGGACACTGTTGACATTCAACTCCCCCTTCCCCCCCCTTCAGGGTCAGACTGGCCCACCTGGATACCTAGAAATTTCCAGGTGGGCCCCCCTCAGATGGGAAAGTGGTTACCTTCTGAACTCTGAAAACTTTTGCATTTATCTTCTTTTTTATAATTAAATGGGGTATCTGGGACACTGTTGATAAATGTAAGATGCAAACACAGAGCTAGTATATCAGATTGAAGTGGAATATTGATATGAGTGTGTCAACCTGGGCCCTAATCTATTGATTTTCCAGGTGGGCCCTTGTATCTTCTTTCCAGGTGGGCCCTCTGTACCCCAGTCCAACCCTGCCCCCCCTTGGATACCCCCACCTACAATACCTCTCTCTCATCACCCTGCCACATTCTACCTCTCCTCTCCTCTCCTCTCCTCTCCTCTCCTCTCCTCCTAGCCCCTTCCAGTTAACATAGCCTAACACTGGCCTACCCCTATACTCAATTAAGCATTTATAACCTACCCCTATACCCCTCTTATATGCATTTTAGTCCACCCTGTCACCTCTGTTTGCCTCAAAAATCATGCTCTGTCTGCATCTCTCTGTAAATTTCCTTTCCCTTCTTCCATTCTACCCTCCACAATTTTTCATTCCCTCCTTCCATTCTTCCTCTCTTTACTCCAATCACTATAACTCTTGTATATCTATGTTACACTAATGGCTACCAATTACTATTGGGTCACCTTACCATCTAGTGCTACATACTGTTGCCAGGTTATTATATGTGTTCCAGTGTTACCAACTGACACCAACTGTTGCCAATTTGCTATATGTGTCTTCATATCTACTATACTTAACTGTTGCATTGTGAGCCAATGTTATCCACCTGTAATCCCTCCTGCTCTCATTGTATGCAAGTAAGCAAATTGTATTCCAACATTGTAACATTTCTCTGTATTCTAACCCATTGTTCCCTACCCCCTAGGTTGCACCAGGAGACGAGCAACTTGTTGCTCAGCATGCCTTCCTGGTGAAACATTTCAATAAATAAATAAATAAAACCTCTCAGCCCCAACCCAGATTACCTGCCTCCATGTCTTCCATGATTTTCCTGCCCATGTTGGGGCCATTGGGTTAGGAAACAACTATCCAGCATCCACTTTTTCTCCATCCAGTAGGAAGAAGTTGACTGGATTGAGCCTTAGGGTGGTGAACAGTCCTTCAGCATGAGACAGGACGATGCTTTTCTCCCCGATCCACATCTGCATCCCCTCTGTTTTATATCAGATGGCTATGGTCTGATAGCAGCTATCCAGGTAAACATCCATTGGATAGACAGGTAGACAGATAGACAGGCAGAAATAGATAGTAGATGTATGATAGATAGACAAACAGATAGCTAGACAGATTAATAAATAGATCTACTACAGATAAATATATGATAGATAGGCAGACAGACAGAAATACGTAGATAGTAGATGTATGATAGATGGATAGATACTGTAGATAGATAGATAGACAGATAGATAGATAGAGATACATACTACATAGAAATACATAGATAGTAGATGTATGGTACATAGATGGATGGATAGATAGATAGATAGATAGATAGACAAATAGATAGATTCTATTTATTCAGCTTGTGTTTACTGAGTAAGTGCACTAGACAAAATATGCCCATTTTCAGGCACAACCTAGGAAAGCACATTGTAGGTCACAACAAGAATACAGTGAATAAAACAGTAGAAAAGAAGTACACAATTACAAACATCAGGTTAAGACAATGCAGTGCCATGGTACAAAATTAATTAATACAGGTAGGAACCAATAAACCAAAATAGCTGACAGTGGCAGGATAAAAAACAACAAATCCATGACAGTCGATCAACAAATTCGCTGTCAACCGATGTTACAGCAACACCTTTATGTCGACCACAGTTGTAGTTGGCATAAAGCCTGTCACTTCAGACTGTGTTTTCTTCCAGGGGCTCTGCCCCCCCCACCCCCCATAATTAAAGTAATCAACTCTGAGCTGGAGTTGATTCAGGGAGGGGGTGCAAGACCCCCAGAAAGTAGTGCCGGGATCCTGCGCCGACAATACAGCGACCTGTCGCTGTTGTCGCTGTAGTGTCGGTCAAGGTAAAATTGTCACCGTAGTGATGGCATACAAAAAAAAACAACCATTATATGTCCTAGAGAATAAATGTGGAAGGTTTCAAACAACAGTCAAGGAAGAGCAAGATATGTACAATACAAGTTAGGGTAATAGCATATAAGCAAACATGACTACGTAAGCAGTCAAAATTGATTCTTGAAAATTAAAAGACAGGTGTGGAAGGCAGTGTATTGTAATAACGAGAGACAAGGTTGGGCTGTGAAAATAGAAGTCAGGAACAAGAGCATTTATCAGTGGATCAAAGGTAGCAGAATAAACTTACTTTAACAATAGAGTGAGACTTGCAGACCGTGAGGTGAGAGGGCAGGGAGTTACAGGATTTAGGGGCAATGTGAACAAATGTCTGTTCACCCATCTTGGAAAAGCATATAGGAACTGCTAGGAGAGTCTGGGTTGAGGACCGCAGTTTATAGGCATGGTCAGCGGGAGTAAACATAGAGGTAAACGAGGGAGGTTGGGAAGGTCTGATGATGTTGTCAGTTGAGCACTCAAGGATGCAAATTTGTCGGGAAGAGGGGGAGAGCCAGTTTAAATCGGAGTAGAGTAAGCAGTTGTGGGCGAGACGAGGAGCAGCCAAGGCAAACCTGCACACGTTGTTATAGGTGATGTCCCATTTGTGGAAGCAACTAGTGTTGGCCTGATAAAAGGAGAAAGATAGATAAGTAGATAGATAGACAGACAGAAAGACAGACAGACAGACAGACAGGCAGAAATACCTAGTGTATGACAGAGAGAGAGAGAGAGAGAGAGAGAGAGAGAGAGAGAGAGAGAGAAGAGATAGATAAACAGATAGGCAGATAGATAGACAGATAGATAGATAGATAGATAGATAGATAGATAGATAGATAGATAGATAGATAGGGCTGGCTGTATAGCCTAGAGGTTAGAGTAACAAGATGTGAATGAGCCTGGTACATCCAGTAGACCTGAGTTTGATTCTCACAACCTCTACTTGCATACTGTGTGACACTGAGCCAGTCACTTAACCTCCCCAACACTTCTGGGTCACTCCTGAAAACAGGCATTGTGCCTAGTGGGCCTTACCTGGTCAGCAAAAGAGTAATAATCCAGGCATTGTGCCTAGTGGGCTTTACCTAGTTACCAAAACAACAACAATAATAATAATAGAGCATAGATAAATATATGATAGATAGATAGACAGACAGACAGAAATATGTAGACAGACAGACAGATAGACAGAGAGTGGTAGCAATTTAAGTTTCCCTTTATCGCAGCATACCTTAAGGTACCTAAAGGTAATTAGATAGCTAGATAGATTGATAGCTAGATAGATAGATAGACAGACAGACAGACAGCCTATCCCATGCATGGTGTTCTTCAAGCATGTATGGGATAGGCACAAAGGAATCTTAGTAGAAAAGCAGGGGTTGGGGAAGGAAGTAGCCAGAGATCAGGTGGGTTCTGTGATGACAGTATGTTAGGGACAAATTGAGCAGATTAGGTGGGACAAGCCATCCTTGTCTGCCAACAAATTACATGCTTCTATGATAGAGAGAGAGAGTGAGACAGAGAGAGAGAGAGAGAGAGAGAGAGAGATTTGCATTGATAGGGTGCCTTTCTGGAAATGCCACACAAAACCAATGCAAAACATGGAACAAGATAAACAAACATCAGCAACAATAAAGCACTACAGCAACATTATATGTATTACTAGCAGTAAAACTACCCTCTTGCTCCAAACTCCTTACAAAAGAGCACAAGGTCCAGATCAGGACGGGAAAACCAAAATAGGCTAAGTATCTGAATGATCTTTGTCTGACTAAACCAAGGTGTTCCCTGATAAACCTTGGGTACTAGCTGCCCTTCCCTGACTATTGGTATCAGTTAAAGGGAGTGTGTTGCTTTTGGGGAAAGTATGATAAACAATACTTAGGCACATATCAGCTTATATGTTATAGACTGTCTGCATTTATCTTACTGTATACCCAGTACTGGGTTAATTTGCATAGAAACAAGATCCCTGTTCCCAAGATGGTATCCTATCCTCCACTGCAGTCACATTATCCTATGTTTGTGCTATCATGGTATGTTGCTGTGGAAATGAGTACGACATCACAAACAAGAATTGCTTCAGTGAAAGTAAGGATTAAATAGTAGGAGCAGAGCAACTGCCTTGGACAAGACTCTTGTTTTCATGTGAATTAACCTAGTAATGAAAATCAAACAAACAGAAATACAGAAACTCTATGACAAATAACATTATGTGTTTTTTTTTTTTGGTGTAATCTTTTTACCTTTCTCCCACACTCCGGCGTCCGCCTCTCCTTCGGGCTGCCTAGTGCTCCACACCCTAGCAGTCCCCTTCTGGAGCTCTCCCTCTCACCCACATATTGCAACCAACCCCCGAGTTGTCCCAGCGTGTCCCATGACCGGGCGAGTCCCCCTCCTCCTAGCGGGAAGGCACCGGGTGGCGGGGAAGCCCAGCACACTATTTTTCCATGGTCTGGGGGCACTGCTGTGGTGGAGAAGGCTCCTGGAGGTTCCGGGGAACATGGAGAATGGAGGCCGTCATCCAGTGGCGCCAAAGCTGTTTTCCGGCTTTCTTGGTCCCTCCTGTGCCACTATGTGTAGTACCCCCAGTCTTCACCAGGGGCCACTACAGAGTGGAGCTACCCCCAGCCCTCCCCTGGAGAGGAGAACAGTTCTTCAGATGCTTCACGTACAAGTCTGTGGATCAACCCCTAGGGCTGGTGGAGGGTTGGGCATGTTCCGTAGGGGAGTTGCTGAGCTCTTCATGATGGTAGGTGGCATAGTGAGCCCAGAATTTGTGCACCCTCTGCTAGTCAACCAAGGAGCAGCACTGCCTGTCATCCAGGTCAAGGGAAAGGTGCAATCACAGTGAACCCTATTTATCAGGGTGGGAAATGGGGAAAAAATTGGAACAAAATACATAAAGCAGCAGTATTTGTTAGTAGGGCAAAACATTTCATCATTTTATTTTTTTTAACTTTCTGTTTTGTCCACCTCCCTCACCTCGGAGCTACACTTCTTCGGGAAACACCTAGGTACCACCCCAAGACTTGCCTTATCTGATTCCCCAGGGGTTCCCCCATGGAGCCATGGATATACCCCCCAGACAGGTATGGAATGGGACCCCAATGCCTCGATAACTTTAATGTCTCGTCGGGTCCCCCGGCGGTCAGGCAGGCAGTCGTAATTAGGGTTGGTACCGGTGCTTCGTCTACCCATGCTCCAGTGGTGTGTTTTTCCTCCTTTCTGAGGAAGTGGCTGGTGCCCTGATGTCAAGGCATTCTCATGAACTGGATTCATGCTGTGGATGTACTAGGAGGGTGCTAGCATACATTTCTGATAGTAAACATCTTGATGCCACATCAACATTTTTAATTTATTCACAAGTGGGCATGGCCAGAGAACAGGGACTTTTCAAAACTTTAAAACCATACATCACAGTTCAGGAGGGAAATACAATGAAACAGAAATACATATATTGATGTTTTTGCCAGAAATATGTAATTACTAAAAAAAAAAGCTGTATGATAACATTTTTTCTGTTAACAAATACTGTTGTTATTAAAAAACTTAAAACAATTAGCAATACCTGTTTACAGTGGTATAACATGAGGGGGGACAGTAGGTTCATTGACTATAATACCTACCACTCATTTTTGGTGTTCTATGTTGTCTACAGAGCCGAATGTCTACAGCGAGGAGTCTCCCCATCTAAAGCCCATGGATTAGGATCAAATCTAGTTACTGAAGTCCGGGTTTATAACTGGTTCGCCAACAGAAGAAAAGAAGAGGCTTTCCGTCAAAAACTTGCCATGGATGCATACAGCTCTGGCCAGACTCACACCATGAATCATCATCCCCTGCTGTCTCACAGCTCTCCTCACCAGGTGCAACCGAACTCATCTCCACCCAGTAAGCTGTCCCGTAGGTGGCTAACACTAAGTCTCTAAAAAATGTTGATAGAGTCGTTTGTTCAAAGAATGCTCTGCTGCAATCCCCCCTTCCCCAACAAAAACCCTCAGGTGTAGTCTAGTCTCTTTGAATCCACAAAGAATTTTAAATTTCCATCAAACACAAAATGAGATTCCATATTCAGCTTTGGTTCAATGTCATTTATTTGCACTTACATATTTACAGTTAAATACCCAGTTAAGTGCCACAGTTTGCATTCTAGGGATTTGGGCATGCTCAACGCAGCTGCTGGAGCATGTTCAGTTTTTGTGGTGCTTACAAAAAAGTGGTTTACCTCTGTTTAATGTACTGTATTTAAAGGGGAACAGGCAGCACTAAGAGCCACACACCCTAGTGTGGGGCTGGTCCCAATTTGCACTTTGTGTACAAAAGCAAATTTTTTCTTACTGTTTACCACAGTATAGTAGATTGTATTAGACTGACTCTGCTGACTTGCAAAGTGACGTTTTCTGTAACTACAAATCCCAGAATCCACTGCAAACCTACCTCAGAGGAGGGCTGCAGCAGTGGGAGATTCAACAGCCTGCACTGCATGTTAGAATTGCTATAACCTCTGATCTTTGGTTTGCTGCTCCCAGGGGTTCCCAGACGAAGTACAGTCCCAGAGTATGGTACTGAGCCCTGAGAGAACAGCAGGACTGGCAAGCATCTGATCAGGGCTAATAAAAGCTCTAACATGCAATGCAGGCTATTAAATCTCCCACTGCTGCACCCTGCTCTGATGCCAGCTGCACAGGAAAATGTGTATTATATATATATTCTACAAATGAACGGAAGAAATGGCAAGAGAGTGCTGAGGCAATTGAGTAGCCCACTTTTACTTCTTTTCCCTTTTCTTCTTTTCATGGATGTACTCTGTCAGACGTAGCTCTAAATGTGGCATGTCCTTCTTTAGGTAGGATTGGGCATTTTGAATACAGATCCATGTGCTCCCTTAATGTGGTATGATCTGTCATTGAAAATTTTCCCTAGAAGACTATGCTACGTCTTCATTATTATCATCTTCATAAATGATGTCATTTCTCCATAACCCAAGTTTGTAGAATCCTGCTGTACGGTATCATCATTGCTCTTGTGAAGGACTTCTAATGAAGGTCCCATTGGTGGCAGGAGTTCCCCTTGCCACCATGTTTCTCAGGATCACACTGATTCTTAACTTCAGTCATTTTGTATAGTACAGCCACAGTGCGGCAGTAAAGCAGAATGGTTAAATTTATGTAATGAGCTGTACACACTAGGATATGGACCCAAACCATTGAGATGCTGCATCTCACTTACAAAAGGGTTCTTTGGAGAACAGCAAAAGGCAAGGCAATTTTGTTTATGCAGAAGCCTTTCCTGAAGGTTCAGGGTGCTTTACAATAAATACACTAATAAAACTTCCCAACAATTAATATAGCAGCAGACGACAAGTGGTTAAAACATACATTCCAACAGTAAGGTGTCATCTGAAATACAAATAAATAAATGAATTAATTAAAACAATCAGGGAAATGCTTCACAGAAGGGGTACATTTTTAAATTAGTCTTAAAGGCCCCTACCTTGCGGTAAATTTAATAAGTTATGGCAATGCATTCCAAAGGGTAGGTGCCACAACACAAAATGCTCTGTCCCTGGCTTGTTGCAGCCTGGATACAGATGCAGCCCGCCAAGTCGCCGACCAATTTTTGTCACAGCAATTACGGAACTGCAACAAGGGCGACAGTGAAAGGGGCGCTCTTGATTTTAGATCGCCCCTAACTCACATCGCCCTTTATGCCCACATAGTTTCTACCCCCTCAAGGGCATGCCAACCCCGGAGTAGGTTATATTTACTTTTGGAGGATGTGGGGGGTAAAAGCCGACTGCTTCCGAGAGGGCACTTTGGCACTGTAACTCCTGGGTGCTGTAATGCCAGGATGCATTTTGACTGCACCGTAGTCGGTGTCAACAAAATGTATGTCACTGTGCCATGGGTGAATCAGATACAAGGACAGACAGCAAGCCTGCATCAGAACAGCAGAGGAGCAAGTCAGGTGATAAGGAAATAGGAGGTCTTTAAAGTAATCTGCTCCCAAACTGTGTAGAGACTTGACTGTTATCAAGCAAATCAGGAAAGTTATGTGCCACAGCTTAGGCAGCCTGTGCAGCACATGCAGAACCGGCGTGCTGTGATCCCTATGAGAGGAGCCCACAATCAGCTGGACTGCAGCATTCTGAACTAGCTGCAAGCATTGAAACTATCCCCCAGATAATCCTAGGTATAAAGTGTTGCAGTAGTGAAGCACAGAGGTGACAAAGGCATGAACTAGCGTCACCAGGTCAGCAGGGGCTAGACGTGGTTCAGTCCTGGCGATATTACAGAGATGGTAAAAGCCAGTCTGGACTACAGCCAGCACCTGTTGATTGAGTGCCACCTTGCATTCCAGGATGACCCCAAAATTCTTAACTGCATCTACAGCGCTGAGTGGTAGACTGCCCAACAAAGGAAGTAAAGTAAGTCCACTCATTGTCACTTGGCCCTGCCTACCTGGCTCAGCAGTCATGACCTTTGTCTTACCTGCATTGAGGCATAGCTAGTTTGAGGTCATCCAGTCTTTTATTTCAGCCAAACACCTCTCCAGCACAGAAACCGCACCACGCCTACCAGAAGTGCCAGACAGCTAAAGCTGAGTATCATCTGCATAGCAGTGAAACTCAACACCATACTATCTAATGATAATAATAATAATAATAATCTTTATTTCTTTTGCACTTTTCAAAAATATCAAGGCGCATTACAATAAATACTCTAAGATAAGAGCAGATAAAACAACTCAATATAAAATATTCACTAAAATCCAATAAAACAACATTAATAGTTAGGATATGCTTGAATCCATAAAAAAGTCTTCAGTTGCCAACTGCAGCACAGACATTGAAAACAACATGGGATCAAAGATCAGGCCTTGAGGAATGCCATAGGAGAGTGCCGAGGCCTGGTAATAAAACTACCCAGGACCATCCACTGCATTCTCCTAGCTATGTAGGACTGAAGCCAGTTCAGTACAGTGCCAGTGAGTCCCACATAATCCCTCAGGTGATCCAACAGCACACCATGATCAGCAGTGTCGCATGCAGACAAGAGTTCTAACAGGACCAAGATGGTGCATAGTCCCTGATCTCTCCCCATGAGGAGATCATTTGTCACTTTGATAACAGCAGCCTCTGTGCTAGGGCGAGACTGAAAACCTAATTGTAGAGGTTCATAGATGTTAAACTTCTCAAGGCATAGAATAAGTTGCTCTACCACCTCCTTCTCAATAATCTTCCCCAAAAAGGGGATAGCAGATACAGGTTTGTAATTTCCCATCACAGCAGGGTCCAATGGAGGTTTTTTAGAAGGGATCTCACCACTGCCCATTTAAGGGTAGATGGGAAAACACCCTCTGTCAAGGAATACCTGATGATTTGGGAAATAACTGGATCCAAAACTTCCCAGCAATCTACAAGTAGCCATACAGGACCAGGATCCAACAAACAACTGGTAGGATACGAACCTACAATCACCCTGAGCACCTCTTCCTCCAAAACCAGCCGAAACTCCTTCCAGGCAGACAGATCGACAATGCCACTCAGGCCCTGATCATCACCAGCCCATGATAGCCCACTTGAGCAGATACCCAATCTAATAGAGGACACCTTGTCAGCGAAGAAATTTACAAACTCATTGCATTGTTCAATAGAAAAAACTCGAGCGGACCACAGACAGGATGGGTTTAATAATCTGTCCACGGTGCAAAAGAGTTGAGCTGGACAGTTTCTACCTGCAGCAATCATCCATGACAGGAACTCTTGTCTTTTTCAGGGTGATTGCTCATTGATACTCACCATAGCAAGTTTTCAATGCCAATTTGTCAACCATGGACCATGACCTACGCCAAGAATGCTCTAACCTCCCGACGCAGCTCTCCTTGGTATTGTGATGTCTTCAGCTGGTACAGCTCATCACAATACCAAGGACAGCTGCATCGGGAGGTCAAGGGATGAACATGATAAGGTGCTAAAAAAATCCAAGGTGGATGTAAAAGCACCATTATAGTACTGCACGGCATTCTCAGACCCCTGCACACAGGCACGCATCATGCCTGAGACATCCAATATCTCCAGGAGTTTGTGAGACTCCAAACTGTGTTTCAGGCGGTACTGGTTCATCTCCACAAGGGGAGTAACAAAACAGGGGACTTCTCAAAGGAACAACACTGCGTGATGATATGACCAAAAGACCAGATGAACATTGAACAGGAGATGTTGTAACAAGGTTGAGGAGGCACAGTGCATTGTTCTAATAAAGAATGTAACTTGAGAACTTATAGCTGTTCACTGCCAGCCACAGTCTTCGGGAGCTGCTGCTTCAGTGACTTGCCCCTAGACTACAGAAGCTGTTTAAAAAGTGTTGTGCTAGTCAGCAGTATAGTTAAAGAAAAGTGTGGGGAAGGAAGGAAGGAAGGAAGGAAGAAAGGGGGACAAGAGTGTGGGAGGGAAAGGTGGGTGGAGGAAAGGATAGAGGAAAAGGAAGGCAAAGAGGGAGAAAGTAAAGGGAGAGTAAAAGCATGAAGGAAGGAAGGAAGGGAGGGAGGAGGGAAGGAAAGGAAGAAAGTATGGATAAGGGAGTGAAGAAGGAAGGAAGGAAGGAGAATTTATATATAGTGCCTTTTATGCACATTAAATCCCAACGTGTTTTATGAGCCATGAACAGTTGTATCCAATATTAGGTAAACACAGAGAGGCTTTGAGAAATAGAGAGAGGCTATGGAAAACTCAAGAAGATCTTGCAGAGGGAGACAGAGAGAGGTCGAAAGTTAAATACAGATGCTTGTATTCAAACCTGGGTCTTTAGGTTCAAAGCGCTGTGCTTTAACCACTAAGCTACTCTTTACTATATGCATATACTCAGAATTTTCATTATGGTAATCAAAGATGCAACCACCGCTCAGTCTAACTTTTGATGTTTTGGTAACCGGCTAAGGCCCACTAGGCCTCACTACATTAAGGACATTTCTCTGTACCTTTCAGTTTACCAATTAATTACTGTCTCAGTTTTTGTCTCTGCCTGGTCAAATGTAGAACAGGAATACAGATACTTCCCATAACAAACTGCTAAAAGGGAAATAGTTGTCAGTTACAGCCCAAGACAACCATATATACTATCCCAGCATTATTTTGACGGTTATACAATATTTCACATAAAAAAGGTCAATATGTTTACATAATAAAAATATGCTTAGTATTTTATTTGTCAAAGGCAGATCATTTTGGAAAATGGCTTCTGTAAAAGTTCTGTGCAAGTTAAAGGACCAAAAATAATGAGGAATAAAATAAAAAACTTTAGTGAAAGACAGTGAAAATACAGAAAAGACTAAGAGTGGGTTAAGACAAAGCTGGCAAAGTAAAAAAAAGCAAAGGACAAAAAGTACAGAGACTAATCAATAAAAGAATTTGAGTGAGTGCTGGGGTAAAAAGCATTGTTTGAAAACAATCCACATTGTCCTTGTACCTGCAATCTCCACTCTAAAGTCAGCAAGACCAAGTGCCTAACAAAGGGAAGCAGTATTCTGACAAGCACAGGGACTGTGTGGGGGTCAGCCTGAGGTCGCATGCTCTCACTGCAAAGACAACCACACACCTCCTCCCTTACCAGCCTTCTCCTCTCAAAATAAAATGCCCTGGGGTAGTGGTGGGAGGCAGAAAGTGGGGAGGACAGCAACAAAGTAACAAATACAACTCTGAGCTTTAACTAATAGATGATGATGGTGACAGTTTTTTTTTATATGGTGCACTTTTGAAGAACCACACAGAGTGCCTTACAGCTGAAATAAAGCCAACATGCAGCACCCGTGAAACACGATAAAACCAGGCAAAAATAAAACACAACACAAAATAATACAAGTAATGTGAGGCATTATGAATACGGCTGACGGGCAGTTTGATGCCTTTTATTGGACCAACATATTTATTGTACAAAGATGTTACAGTACCAATGTTTCCCCCAGAGAGTAATGGAAAAGTGTAGTGATTAGATGAGGAACAGGCAAAATAGGTCAGATTTTCAAGAGCCACGTAGTCTGCTGCTAGACCACCAGTGTCAAAAGTCTGGACATGATTCGCATCAGAAAGTGGTGCATGCACCTTTTTCTGACGCAAACTGGCACAGATTGCGGAAACTGTCATAAAAACTTGAGACACTTGGAAGATAGGGCTTCTGAGTTTTAATGCTGTTTGGCTGGCATTGTGTCAGCATCCGTTGCATTTAAAAATCCAGCCCAATACATCCTGTCCACTTCTGTCGTCATTCATTTATTTCCCCATTTCCTTCTTTGAGTCTGTAGAGACCTTTCCGTTTCTTTTTGTCCGGTTCTCTGTCTCTCTGTGTCTATTTATTTTTATTTGTTTCCCTGTCAGTGGTCCTCCATATGCATGAACTATAACAATAATGAGGACTATTCATCAGTGCAGGGCTTCCACCCATGACACCAGTGACCTGGGTTCAAAAATGAGCCAGGGACGTCAGGGGGACCAGCTGGGGGGGGGGAGAGTGAGCATCCCAGTGTGGGATACTCGATCCTTCTCAGGGGAGGGAGGGTAGCAGGCTCCACTGCTATACCACCACCTAGCTAACCAGCTGGTGCAGGCTGCTTGTGGGAGGGTGGATGCCAGAACACTTTGCATGTGTGCGTTGCATGGCACTCTTTCTGTTGACATCTGGAAGGAATGGAGAAACCAAAAAGGAAACCCCTTGAGTGCACAGCATGATTGTGACATTCTTTCAGGCCCCACCAATCCTACCGGCCACCCCACTTCCCACACACTGGCCAGACCTGGGTGGGGGCTGCTGCCCAGCCCCAGAAGTAAAGCACCACAGCTGCAGGAGCTGGTCTATGAACCCTCTGGAAGTGGGGAGGGAAGTGCCAGAGAAGAGAAGGATGGGGCTGGGAGGCTTCTGAACATGTGAGGTCAGCACTGGTGATTGCGGCTAAAAAGAATATTAAAAATCAAAATGGGACCCAGGTTCGGAAATAAGCCTGGGTCATAGGGGATCGGCTGGGGGGAGGAGATTGAGGTGTCCCAGGGAACGCTCAGCCGGATGGCAAATGAGTGATGATGTCATAGCAGTGCCACCTGGGTGACCACAGATGGATCTGCAGGCAGGCACGCCTTGGAGAGGGGAGACGTCAGCTAATGCCTCATGGCAGCAAACTCTGCATGTGTGACCACACCTGTACATCCCTGCTGCCAGCATCTTGACAGAAGGTGGGCCAAGAAAATCAGAGAAACACCTCATCCTGGCACGATGAAACCTGGTGGTTTGTGGGACCCTCACCATCAACTTGGCTCCCTCCTCCACCGGAATTTGGGCAGTGGTGTGGACTGGCAACCTCCAATGACCCTAACAAGGTGGAATCATCCATGGAGGAAGGAGGACAAGGGTAGGTCTAAAGGAAGATGCATGATGTGGCTGGGACACTGGCCAGATGGGGGGCCAGAACAGAGAGCAGTGGGGCATAAATGCTAATTAAAACAACAAAACAGGGGACTGTGCATTGTAGGAAGCATGGCGGTGTGTTGCAGAAGCACTGGGGCTCAAAACAAAAGCATGGGGACACCTCCAGGAAAAAATGCTTTAGGGGAAAACATCTTTGCACAACTATGGTATATGATGTTTCATTTAATGGTACTATCAGAAACAACTGTCATTACCCAAGGACCAGCAAGGCTACCACAAACTTTCTCTCTTATGTGATAGGGCCATTGCAAATGATGAGAGAGGCTTTCAGCAAATGTAGCCAGGAATCTGCGAGGTTCAATTCACACAGTTTCCAAGCTGCAAAAATGTAAACAGTACCCATGATCACACCCATATAGTTTTGTTTTGGGGATATTTTGTAAGCCACTGGCTTTTGTTCTTCCTGTCACATTTTAAAAAAAATAAAACAACTCGTTATGTTTTTTCCCATGTTTTCCTTTTTTTTTTTTTTTTTTTTAACCAGGAGAGAAACACTAAGCTGAAAACTTGTTTACAGGTGCAACCTGGGAGCACAAGGAAGTTAAGTGACTTGCTCAGGGTCACACAGTATGCAAGTGGGGGCTGTGGGATTCAAACCCAGGTCTCCAGGTTTGCAGCTCAGAGCCTTAAACCACTGCGTTATATTGCTTTTTTTGTTCCCCTTGTCACCCATCTCAATGTTCAGGGGCAACAAAGCTGTATGTTTTCTCTGTCTGGAAGGTGGGCAAGGGTCTGTTTTCCCTGTCAATACTACTCTGTTGTTGACTGGGAGGGAACCGCAAATGTTGGGTGGCTATCATAGTCCTACACTCCCTGGGAGTCAAACAACATCACCTCTGTGATGCAGCCATCCCCCAGCCGGGTCCAGGGTGGGATTCTGGGGCTTGCTCATGTGCCCCAATCTCTCAGATGGCAGTGCAACACGCTTCCTCCATACCACTGCCCCTACAGAAAAAAAAAACAGTTCATGTGAGCAGAAAAAAACAAATGCTTGTGGTACTGGTTAATTGTCTTCAGCTTTGAGACTGGCTTATGACATTTATAGTCTCTTCATCTTGGTCCCACTGACGGTGAAGCCTTGAGATTTGCACTTTTGTTTTGTTTCATACAGTGAGAAATAAATGAGTGTGGACAGAGGGCTAGACACCCAGACAGGCACACCGGCAGACTTGAAAACCATGATCTAAAAGCAACAACACAAAGATTATCACCTAGTACCACGAGAACATCCTGTCTTAGGTTCCACTGTTGCTTTCCAACAAGGCTCTGTGGCATCAGTGTGGGACATCAAAATCTCACTGTGATCTCTAAAATAAGGGAGAGCCCTTACCATTGTGCTCTGCTGTTCTGATGCTATGTTTCCACAGTGTTACTGTTCAGTGTGTAGTGTGTTGATTACCTGAAGAAGCAGCTTGTATTATAAGTTTGTAGGGGTGCTAGGAGGGCATCTTATGGATATAAGAGTGTCACCTTGTGCATTCTTAGGGTAAGAGAACTGCGAACCAATGGTGGGCAGTTCTGGTGCCCTAAGGATGCAAGGGGCAACACTCTTATATCCATTAGAGGCCCTCCTAGCACCTCTATAAGGTTGTTATAGATCGTGGCACCATCTAAAAAAAAAAACCTTTTATGAGGTCCATTTCTCTGGCGCAAGCAGCAGTTATCGAGGAAACCCGTTACCATGTGAGCACATGAGGTACTCTTATGACATTAAGAGTACCTCACACACAACTGAAGGAAGGGATGTGATTGGTCAGGGAGCATTACATGACGCTCCCATGATCTATAATATATGGATAAGCTACTATGTATATGAAGGGTAAAGTTTAGACACTTCAGCAGTGGCCTTTCTGCACAATGTCCAAACGAAACATAGAAACAGAGATGTCGATGGCAGAAAAAGGCCCAACGACTCATCGAGTCTGCCTAGTACCTGTCTGTGTCCTCATCCAGCCTAACACTGGTCCAGAGCTAGTCTACTGATGGCCCTGACTGTATTTTGGCACACCCCTCCCAAGTTAAAAACATAGACAATGATGGCAGAAAAAGACCATTGGTCCATCCAGTCTGCCCCTAAAACCCTAACAAACCCAGGACCTATTGTCCATACAGGGTTCTAACCCACATTATCAACCCCCATACTCCCTGCCCTACCGCTACCACCCTGAGCAACCATGCATGAAGCCCTTCACTCTGTCCCAGCTGTGTTTGAAACCATTGATAGCTTTGGCACCCACCACATCAGCTGGCAGATTCTTCCATGGCTCTACCACCCTTTCTGTAAAATAAAACCTTCTTACTTCTTTCTTGAACTTCCACCCCATCAGTTTCCCCTTGTGCCCCTGTACCTTTTCAGGCAAGCGTTTGGGGACTCTGGGAAATCCCATTTGCACCATAGCCTCTATGGTTGTTGTTTTCTTATCCCGTTTCTACTGTATTTTAATTGATCTATTGTATGTTACTTATTTTATCTTACTTTATTCAACTATCTATTATAAGAAGGTTTCTAAGGGTTTCATGGGTGTTTTTATTTACGTGCAGAATTTTGCTGTGATTTGTTTACAGTGCTTTTCATGCCTTATATGGCGCCCTGAGTCTTCGGGGAAGGGCACCTAAGAAATAAAGCTACTACTACTACTACTACTACTACTACTGCTCATGCTAAATAGTTTCTTGCAGTTTACCTTGTTCATTCCTTTCAGGAACTTGAAGGTCTCTGTCATATCTCCCTCTTCTCATCTGGCCTCCAGCAAGTACATGTTCAGTGCCTTGAGCCGATCTTCGTAACATCTGCCTTGCTGGCCCTGAATCAGTTTGGCCACCCTACATTGTACTCTCTCCAGCAAGTCCTTATCTTTCCTTGGGTGAGGACTCCAGAACTGGGTGCAGTACTCCAGGTGTTTACTCATCCTTTTCCCTCTGCCCACCCTCCCTGCTTTCTCTGGTTTGAGCAAGTCCCCTGTGCCCAGCCCTTTTGTGTTTGAAGCCAGCAAAGGACTCTGTGTCCACTCTGTGTGAAGTTTGTATTCAGTTCCCACTGACTGGTAAACACAATTGTTTGGCTTAGTGTAACTGGAATTTCATCCTACTTGTAAGCAGGGGCAGGTGAACAGTGGCTTAGACAAAAGAACCACACAAGTTCTGTTATGTCTGTCCTTTCGGTTGGGTAGAGTCATCTCTTGACGGGAATCAAACCAGGGACCCAGAACCCTGAAGGCAACAGCCATAACCATTCATCTAGAAGGAAATGACTCTACAATGCCGGTTCAACGGTAATTTCGTTGACTGGCATCACAGTGATGGAATTTATGTCTTCCACAAGTTGTGGTCGACATAATCCTGATGGACTCCCAGTTCGTTTGTCTATCGAGATGGCTTCACCCCCTGCTCCCCCTGTTCAAAATATAATCAACTCTGAGTCAGAGTTGATTCAGGGAGGGGTTGCAGGACTGGGAGACAGTGTGCCCCCGTCTCTGGTGCACCAATACAGTGACCTGTCGATGAACTGTCGATTTTGTCGGCATCGACATAGGTCGCTGTATTGGTGTTGCTGTTGGGGGGGTATACCGAAGGAAATTCACATTTGCTAGCTGGTACACTGTGCTTTTAACTTTCCATTTCTGACAGCATCGCACCACAAGATAACACTGCTTTAACCATTCCTCAGCACTACAGAACTCTTATTGCAGCTCTCACATCTAGTGGATGCTTCTATGACCATTCTGCAACACTGTAGTACTGTTATTACAGGTCTCACATCTAGAAGGCACTGCTATAACGATTCCTCAGCATAGTACTGTTATTGCAACTCTCACACCTAGAGGGCGCTGCTATAACGATGCCTCAGTGTAGTACTGTTATTGCAGCTCTCACATCTAGTGGGTGCTGTTACGATGATTCCTCAATGTAGTACTGTTATTGCAGCTGTCACATCCAGAGGGCGCTGCTATAACGATTCCTCAGTGTAGTACTGTTATTGCAGCTCTCACATCTAAAGGGCACTGCTATAACAATTTCTCAATGTAGTACTGTTATGGTAGCTCTCACATCTAGAGGGTGCTGCTATAGCAATTCCTTAGTGTAGTACTGTTATTGCAGCTCTCACGTCTAGAAGGCACTGTTACAACGATTTCTCAGCACTAAAGGAGTGTTAATGCAGCTCTCACATACAGATGGTGCTGCATTCGACACATACAAGAGGCCCAAACTCATGGTTGCCCATTTCTGCGCGGGAGATCCAACCATGGCAGGTTGGGATCCTGACAGTTCAGTAAGTACATGCACATGTGTGAGTGTGCACACAGTTGCACCCACCAGCAGAGATATATGTACGGGAAGTTGAAATCCTGACTTTTTGGGTTCAGAAATATAGGCACACAAAGCATCTTGGCCTCTGATCATTAACCCCAAAGTCTGAACCACCAGAACCTCAGTTCTCCACGTCTCTTCAAGGGGTTTTCATGGAATCAAATGGAGCGTTCCTCCATGGAATTTCCACAGTGTATTTGTACCTTTTCTTCATGGAGCTTCATGGAAAAGTGTCTACCCTGGGAACTTCTCTGTAGAGTCACAGAGCTTCACAGATTGCCGTGTAACACTTCCATGGAATTCTGCAGAATCTCTGTCCTCAACTCAACTTTTATTCCAAGGGTATTAAAGAAAGCCTACTCAACTCTCTGCACTACTCCACGTCTCCGAAACTCTCCCTTTTGCATTCTGTAGAAATGCATTACACATTTACAGAAGGAAAATTATAGGAGACGTGTTCTAGTGAGTAAAAGCTAGAAAGCCTGGAGAGTGAGGTTTAAATCCTGTTCCCCAACCAGTGACTCCCTGGGGAACTTTGTGCGTCTGTCCTCTGTGAACATCGGGTAAAGTCAAGACTCCTTTGTTAACAAGATGCTGCTTCTCAGTTGGGCTAGCCTGGCTAAATGAACTGTATAAACAAACACACAAAAAATCTGTTGATTCAATGAGTTGTTCCCTTGTTTTCCCCTTGACCTTTGTATTTTCCATGGGGCTCCGAGGAGGTTTGGCAGAACTTTCAGGTAGAGGGTCTGGGCGGTTGAGAACAGCCCTAATGATGAGTTTCTTCAGGGGAGAGAATGAAACATCAGTTTCCTTGGGAACAAAGGACAAACTGGCTGATAAAAAAAAAAGTCAGTTGCTACATTTCAAAACAGCAGCAGGGTAAATGTAGCAATTGCCTTTTTTATCACTCGGTTTGTCCTTTGATCTCAAGAAAGCTGAATGCTAGTTGTGCCCTCTCACAAAGTGCAGGAATTTGGCAAGTGGAGTGCCCTGAAGTACTGAACTGAACACTGCATGATGGTGAACCACTTGGAACACATAGGGAAAACAAGAGGACAAATGGGACCTTAACAGAAATGGCCTGCTAGCAGCACATGTCCGAATATGTTACTGATTATATAAAACAGTACGTAACCTGTGAGCAGTTCCCCCTTGTAGTTCTGTGGCTCCATAATGTTAAATCTCCTTGAATGGTTCAGTAATCAAATGTAGCAAAATCAGGAGATTGCCTATAAATTTTGGAGTTGCTACATACTTTTAGACAGGGTGCTGGGGGATTATTAATGGGATGGTATGGCATGTGGGCATGTGGTGGTGGTGGTGGCGAGGGGGGTGGAGAATCGCAGAAAAAAATCAAGAGTCTTACAGATTTCATCACATTCTCGCGCATATTTCTACTGCCATGATGCTGACCAAAATGTGACCCTTCCAGAGGAATGTCTCACACAATAGGAGCCACAGTGGAGAGGCATGCCTCCCTGTCATGGGTTGATTGCTTACATGGTGCACTACAAGTACATTGTCAGCAAAATCAGCTGTTTTCAGTGTTGCACTTTAGCTTTGCAATAATGCACCAGCATGCAGCCCGGCGTTGTCATGGCATTGTCTTCCTTATGCATGCTTAATTGACAATTAAGCCAGGGCTTTGAACGAGCCTTGTTGCCTTTGATGTGCCTTCATCCTTGCAGTGCGTACTCAGTCACCCCGTGACATCCTTTGTTTTGCTCCTATTAGGGGACTGCAATGACTGTAACCCATGTTCATTTATCTTTATACTGGAGGGCCGTTAAGCCTGGGCCTTTATTTTACTACCACTAGACCTAGCCAGCAGGAGCTGTCCTCAGCTATAGGCCCCAGTGACAACCCATTCTGTGGGCTTTTTTCAGCACATAGGAGTGATGGCTCTTGCCTTGATATGGCCACTGAATTGGAGAAAGGTCTCTTGAGGGGTCATGGGGTCGACTGCGAGAATTGATTGAATTTAATGGAGACTGGTGCTCACATTGATTAAATCTGCATCCTCCCAGAAAAGGAGGAAATTGGCTCTGGAAATAAAGCAGAATTTGAGAGTGTGTCACTGACAGTATGAATTCATTCCCCGTGTTTTTTTGCTTTCCTAAGCACTCACATGTTAAACACTAAGGCACAGTGTTTCGGATTTAGTTGGGGAACATTCTGAGAACCAAAAGCTAGACTTGCTCTGATTCTTGAGCTTGTTGGAAACCTTCACAGCAACACTGAAGAGCACGTGTGTTTTGTTAGTGTAGCCGTTGAGACCACTCTTACAGTTGCAAGAGTGGTGTCATGCATATTCTTAAGGTTTGAGAACCACAAACAGAAGCTGAGATGTACTGATGCATAAAGACTGTAAGTGAGACCAGTATTAGAACCATAAGAATGGTCTTCATGGTAGCATTAGTATATTATTGATCAAAGACTGATCAATAATATATGAAAACACTTTTTTTTTTAACTCCCCTGAACACACCGGTTTATAAGGCACCAGTGCATAAGACACCATTTACAGAATGAGTGACTCACTGTTAATTAGTTAGCTAGTTAGTTAGTTAGTTATACCATATTTTACCAGGTGAGCAAACTCAGCCTGGCTAGACTTGTTTCCAGTTGCGGCCTGTGGGGTGGGGTGGGGAGAACAGAGGACAGCACAGGTAATACAGTACTTATTTTTTGGTTTATTTGCTTGTTCATTTATTTGTTTGTTAACTGGGTGGATACAGTGATCCCCGGCACCATTTTCAAGCAAGACCCATGCCATAAAGATGGCACAAACGAAGCAACAAACAAGTATATAAGAGACAGAGTACAGTAAGTTGTTACAAACATTAAGTGATACAAAACTAAAGGAAAACAAGCATTTGTCAATGCTGAATGTTCATTGTGTGCACTGGTGTCATGGGGGGGATGTTTGAAAATTGCTTCGGTGAAGTTGTTTGTGAGGCAGGGTCCCCAAAAACATATGCTGAAAATTTGGGGCAAATATATTTAACAATGGCCAAGTTATGCCACTAAGTTGAAACCCCTATTGAAATACATTGACGCCAAAAACCCCATTGAAATACATTGAAGCGCTTACCTCAGTTCGTGATTGGGCTTTGAAGAATGAATCCATGCCTGCAGTCCGAGATAGATTATGGCAATGGACCTCCGGTGGGTAAGTATGAGGTACAGATGGTGTGGGGTGGTGGGTCCTGAGTGGGAGGGTATGGGGTTAGGTAATGGCAGAACAGACAACAATGGACAATTTTCTTTTTTACAGGAAAAAAAATGACAAAGGACAATTTTCTTTTTTTCAGGGAGTTTGCTGAACAGATGAGGACACTAGGGGATTGGGCACCCCAGTGTCTGTATACTGTTTGGGGGCATTACACAGCAGACAGTAATGGATGGATAGATGATACTGGGGGACTGGGCACCCCAGTGTCTCCATACTGTTTGGGGGGTTACACAGTGCACAACAATGGACGGCCAGATGAGGACACTGGGGGATTGGGCACCCCCAGTGTCTGTATACTGTTTAGGGGAGGGGGGTTACACAGCGGACAATGATGGATGATTTTCTTTTTATTTAGGATAAAAAACAAGCATTTGTCAATGCCGAACATTTGATGTATTGAATGGTGTCCACTTCTGCACCTTGTTTATGCCCTTAAGGTACTTGGAATGTATCTATCATGTTCCCCCACTCCCTCCTTTTCTCCAATGAATACACATTGAGGTCCTTTTAATCTTTCCTGATGTGTTCTGTGTTGCAAGCCATGTACCATCTTGGTTGCCTTTCTGTGGACTGCCTCCTCCCTGTCAGTGTCCTTGCATATTTGCGGCCTCCAGAATTGCACACAGTACTCTAGGTGAGGCCTCACTACTGCATTATACAATGGCATCACCACCTCGTGCCTTCTGCTAGTGATACCTCTGCCTATGCACCCTAGCATGTCACTGGCTGTCCTTGCGACATTTGTGCTCTGCTTTGACACCTTCTGGTCATCAGAACTGATAACTCCAGGTCCCTTTCTTCCTTGGTGATCATCAGCACCTCCACCCCATCCTGTACCTCTCCCCAGGTTCCCCTCTTCCCAGGTGCATTACTTGGGCTTCTTTGCATTGAACCTCAGTTGCCACTCCTCAGACCATTTTTCCAAGCCCCTCCATATCTCTGCTCATTTCCTCCACCCCTACTGGAGTATTCACTCTGTTACAGATGTTAGTGTTATCTGCAAACAGGCAGGCAGACCTTTCCTTCTAGCTCTTCCGCAATATCTGTAATGAAGACATTGAACAGGACTGGTCCCAGAACTTATCTCTGAAGTACCCTGCTGGTCACCCCTCTCCCCGGATTGGATCCCATTACCACCACCCTCTGCCTCCTGTCCATCAGCCAGTTTCTAACCCAATTTATCAGCTTGTGCCCTGTTGCCAGACTACTCATCTTGTTAATCAGCCTTCTATGTTGTATGTTGTTGAAGGCTTTGTTGAAATCAAGGTAGGTGACATCAAATGTCTCCCCCCCCAATCTACTTCCTTAATGAGGCATTAGGGTTTCCAACCCTAATACTCCACTCCACCCTGCAAAGACTGACAGGCATTGGGGGTGTCCCTTTGGGCCATCGACCATAGTGCTCACGCCATTCCACCCCCACCCTGCAGACACTGATAGGGGTTGTGGTGTGCCTTGAGGTCTTCGGCTCTAACGCTCACCTCATTCCATAATGAAATAAGCTGAGATGGGTGCAGTACAGGAGAATGGGGTGAATGTTTGGGTCAAAGACTGCAAGGCACACCCTGATGCCTGTCACTGGCTGCAGGGTGGGGGTGGAATGGTGTAAGCATTATGGCCAATGATCCCAAGGCACAAGCCCGATGTCTGTCAGTCTCTACAGGGTAGGTGGGGAGTTACAGTTGTAAACCCTAATGCCCCAGGTGTTTGTTGATATTTTTGCTCCACATTTTCAACATGTGATTTTTGGGACACCACCTCATGAACAGTGGCACTATCGTTTCATTACTCAATCCCAAAAGGTGATTTCATGCAGTGAATGTGCCATTCAGCACCACAGGTGCTAAAACACATTTTGGGCAGGATGTGAAAAATGACAGTTGTACTGTTCATGAGAAGGTGTGAAAAAATGGCAATGTTGAAAATCTGGAGTGAAAATATGAGAAAATGGCAAAGTTACGAGTGTGCATAGAAACTGTGAAACGCACGCCCGTAACGCGGTCATTTTTTTTAGAATTTTTTCACCAAATTTTCAACATGGGCTTTTTGGTACCTCCCCCTCATGAACAGTGGCACTGTGATTTTGTTACTCCATCCTGAAAGTTGATTTCGCACAGCGACCATGCCATTCTGCACAACTGGTGCAAAAACACATTTCAGGCAGGATGTGAAAAATGACAGCTATACTGGTCATAAGGAGCCTTGAAAACATGGCAATGTTAAAATCTGGAGTGAAAATATTAACAATGGCGGTGCAGGCGTGCATAGAAACTACACAATGCATGCTTGTAACGCAGTCATTTTTTGGAATTTTTTCACCAAATTTGCAGCATGGGCTTTTTGGACCCCACCTCATGAGCAGTGGCACTTTCATTTCATTACTTGGTCCCAAAAGGTGATTCCATGCAGTGACCGCGAAATCACCTTTCGGGACCGAGGAATGAAATGGCAGTGACATGTTAATGATGTTGGGTCCCAAGAACCCCATGTTGAAAATTTTGGGCCAAAAATGGCTGAGATATCAACATAAGTTGAAACCCCATTGACTTCCATCATACGGCTTATCTTTCACCCTTTGTTTGTCGGTTGGCTTTAAAGAGTGCAGACGCGTCCCGCTCCACAGGAGACTGCGTCTGCTGACCTCAGAGGGTAAGTATTGGGTAAGGGGGAAGGGATGGGGGAGGTGGGTGTGCAGAGGGAAGGTCAGGATGGGGGAAGGGAACAGGGGAGACAATGAGGGACGTTTTTTGGTTTTACAGGCGAAAAAAAAGGCAGCGAGGGACGGTTTTCTTCATTTACAGGGAAAAAAATTTATATCAATTTAGGCACACTGGGGTTGGCTCCCGGTGTACCACAATAGTGGTGTGGAGGGAGGGATGCCGACATGGGGATTGGGCACCCTGATGTCAGCTAGGGATATAGACGGGCTGGGGGGCACATCCAACATTGGGAGTGGGCATCCTGGTGTCAGAAAGGGAAAGGGGATATTGTTTAACCAGGAAAGACACGCTAAGTGGCAGCAGGGAAAGGGGACGTTGCTTAACAAGGAAAGACACACTAAGCTGCAGTGGGAGGGCTCGCATTTCAAAGGACAGAGCCGCGTGCTGCATTGGCTCTGTTCTTTGAAATGTTTGCCGAGACGAGCCCCCTCAGCAAACCAGTGTCATCAGGACCCTGCCTGCTGATTTGCCAGCCACAGACTGTCCCCTGCAGCACCACTGGCCATTGGGCTGGTGCCCCTCACACCTCTCTCTAGCAACTCTCATTTCAACATGTTCATTTGTGACGAACATAAAAATGAATGACTGGGTAAAAAGTGACATCAGTGCAAGCAGTTATAGAACACAGAGTCTTTGTGGTAGCGCAGTGCCTAACATGCACCATAACAAAAACCAATTCAGTCATTGTGGCACCCTAGGTGTCACAGCAAGATGGGGGAGAGTACATGCAGCACCCATGGATGGGTCCTCTAACCTTCAGGGGGGTCATTTATAAGTAATGGCAGCAGTGAGGGAAGTCTTGTAGTGGGATTCAAATTGGGGGCCTGATCCCAGAGTCCGTAGTGAGGTAGACAGGCTGTTACAAAGACTTGAGGCTGCTGCAGGGAAGGCCTTCTGGCCCATAAATGTGGTAACTTGTGGGTACTCTAATAGTAGGCTGGAGAAGGACTGGAGGCCACGATGGCAGGGCTTTGTCCTGAGTGGGGGGGAGGAGTGACAGCTCTTTTTCCCCTGATGTGTTTATCAATGAGGCAGCCTGAGATGTAATCCTGTCTCCTCTCTTCACTGGTTGCACTCAGAAAAGATGGTAGGGTACAGAGAAAGGGGTGGCTACCCCAGTATCACCAATTGTTGTCCTCCTGATAAAGCCTTGATGGTGAAGGGCTGGGGTACAATCCCTGTGCTTGAAATCAGGCAAGCTTGAGTATTTTTTATATGTTTTTGCATTAAATAAAGATTTCTAAGCATACTGTTGCTGTGGACTTGCTAATTTCCTGGAGTGCAGTGACATTTGGACAATGGGAGGTAATCTTGGTGGGCCTGGGGGGAGCCAGCCTAGGGCCTACTAGAGGAAACAGTGACGCATGCAGTAAGGAGCCATCAGAGCAAACCTACAGATGCTGTTGTAGGTTTTGTTGAGTCTGGACAGGCAGGAGGATAACATTTGCATTTAGATGGGTGAACAGTAGTCCAATGGGGAGTAATGTGCCCTGGGAAATGGCGAGTCTTACTTCAGGGGGGTCATAAAATCCTTGAGCCGGAAGCCAGCTCCTAGTCTCTGGTTCACATGCTGAACCATGTGTCAGATGTAGTCAGGGAATGTCAGGTTGGGGTCAAGGGTGGCACCCAGGTATTTGAAGGTAGCCACTAACTCAAGTGGTGAGCCATCAGGGGACAGGACGTGAGGAGGATATTCATAAAAGTAGTAGCAGAGAGAAGGCTGGCAACTATGGGCAGGTCAGTCTAACATCAATAGTATGGAAGTTAATGGAGTCACAGGTAAAAGAAAAGGTTTTGGAGTATCTTGAATACAATAGATTACAGGACCCAAGGCAGCATGGATTCATTGGGGGGGGGGGTCATGTCAGACAAATCTGATAGATTTTTCTGACTGGATGACCAGGGAAGCAGACCAGGGGTGGGGCAGAGGATGTAGTCTACTTAAATTTTAGTAAGGCATTTGACACTGTACCACATAGGAGACTCAAGGAAACCGAACAGCTTAGGGATGGGTCCTAAGATAATAAAATGGATAAGAAATTGGTTACTGGATAGATGACAGAGGATGGTAAATGGAGTTCACACGGGGAAGGGAGAGTGCCAATGGGGTGCCTTAAGATGCAGTGCTGGGACTAGTCCTCTTTAATGTCTTTATAAGTGATATTGCAGATGAACTGGAAGGGAATGTATGCTTCATTGCAGATGACACTAGAATTTGCGATAGGGTAGACACTCCAGAGGGGGTTGAAGGAATCTGCAGAGACCTGAGAAAACCTGAGGAGTGGTCAAAGGCATGGCAGCTGCTTTTCAATGCAAAAAAGTGCAAACTCATGCACCTAGAGCACAGGAACCCAGAGATGGAGTACAAAATGGGAGAAAAGGTATTGACAGTCATGAAACAGGAAAGAGACCTGGGAATAATTATATCGAATGATGTCAAGGTGCTGAAACAGTGTGACAAGGCAATGGGGAGGGCCAGTGAAAAGCTGGGGTGCACAGTGAGGGGTACCACCAATAGAAAGAGGGAGGTGGTGTTGACACTGTATAGAGCACTGATACACCCCCCCCCACCAATGGTGTACTGTGTCCAGTTCTGGAGACCATGTCTCAGAAAGAGCACATATGGGATGGAGGCTGTCCAGAGGAGGGCAATTAAAATGGTGCAGGGGCTGTGACAGAAGCCCTGTGAGAGCAGACTAAAGGACCTGAATATGTACACCCTGGAAGACAGCAGGGAGAAGGGGGACATGACAGAGACCTATAAATAACTCATGGAGTTAAATAAGGTCCAGGAGGGGAGTATTTTTCAGAGAAAAAGATGCATGAAAACAAGGGGACGTGCAATGAAGCTGGAAGGGGGGAAATGTAAGAGACGAGAGAGGAAGTACTTCTTCACTGAATGAATGATGGATGCCTGCAACAATATTCCAGCGGAGGTGGTGGAGGTGAAAACAGTGGTATGCTTCAGGCATTTAGCAGTGTCAGTGGCTCAGTAGGTAGCACACTCGCCTCTGAGGCTAGGAGATCAGAGGGCTGTGGGTGCAGTTCCCACATCTGACAAATGGGTTAATATCCCAGTACTGACACTGTAGTGCGGCATGAGAGGGGTGCTGCACTTCTGAGGTGCCATCTTTCAGATGAGACGTTAAACCGAGGTCCCATCTGCCTGGATTGGTGGTAGTTCAGGTGGATGTTAAAGGTCTCATGGCACTTATCAAAAAGAGCAGGGAAATTTCCCCGGTGTCCTGGCCAAATTTCTCTCATTCATTAAAAATACCACCAACAGCTTAATCTGGTTCAAGGTCAGTTGGCATTCATCTGTAACCCCCTCCCCAGGTTGTGCCTGAAAATAGGCAGGATTTGTCTAGTGCACTTACCTGGTCAACAAAAACTAAATAAAATGTATGGGATTGGCACAAGGTAATCTTGGTTGGGAAGCAAGGGGGAACAGAGAACAAGTAGGGTCTGCACAGCAGTGACAGGATAGGCAGGGAAAACTGGGAAGACTTGGTGGGCCAAGTAGTCCATCAAATTCTATGTTTCTATGAGGGGTAGTGTCACCTGCTCACCTGGAGAATCTGCATTTTGATCCAAGCAGTATGGCTTTAGTCTTCTGAGCATTTACCAAAAGTCTGTTGGCAAGAAACCTTTTTTGGGTAGTGTCAACATTTTCCATGAGCGTGGATGATATATCTGCCCATAGTTGCTCCTATAGGTTACTGATAATACTCATTTAAACACCACTTAAAATGTGTCTGTCAAGCTTGGTTTTAGGTCTTTGGACTATGGTAGAGGATAAGGTCATTGACATACAGTAGCCAGTTACATGTGATGCTCTCCATGAAGTTATCCTTGGAAAAGGAGTTGATGTACAGGGAAAGCAAGACGGGCATTCCACCCCCCCACCCCCATGCAGACTACCTGGATTCACCCTGAAAGGTAGTCTTAACACCATGCCATGGTCATGGCACAGCACCCAGTACTGCTCAGCTTACCTAGTATGATGTTATGGTCCATCAGGTCAAAGGCCTTGGTGAATTCCACAAAGATGACGTCACTTAGTTTGTCTTCATCCTTGTCTCTGAGAACATGGCCGTGAAGCAAGCCAGTGCAGCAGTGGTGCTATGACTTTTCCCTAAAGCCCTGTTGTTGGGGAGAGGGGAGGTTGTGTTTGGACACATGGTCTGAGATTTGCTGATACATACATTATATAGTGCAGCAAAAATACAATATGAACAGGTTTATAGTGTTGATAAACCTTTGATTCACATTGAGTGAGATTTAACTAGAGCAGCTGTGTTAAGTTAGAGAATAGTAAAAAGGCTACAAGGAAAAGGAGTGCTCCAATTGGTTGTAAGTGCTGCCTCAATCTATATTACTGTTCAGTATGTGCTTTTATAAATACCATGTTGTAACTCTTATGATTTACTAGGAAATACATTTTTTTAAAGGAACAGTTAAAACACACTAGCTGGCATCAGTACGTAATGCTCCTATTTACAGAACAACAGATTCATACCTCCTAATAGGGGAAAGGGGGAATTATTTAACCAGGAAAGGCACACTAAGCCAAAACTTGTTTCTAGGTACAACCTGGGAGCACAAGGAAGTTAAGTAACTTGCTCAGGGTCATATAGTATGCAAGTGGGGGCTGTGGGAGTCAAACCAGGTCCCCAAGTTTGCAGCTCAGTGCCCTTAACCCCTACACTATACTGCCTCCTTGGATCCACATTTAAACAGAACTTTTCCTGCTTTTTTTGAAAAGGGGAAACAATTAAGAGGAAGCTCCCTTACCCCCATGGGAGCTCCTCTGTGGTAGTACCTTATTTCTTTTTTCCTACCCCCAATGGGAGGGAAGGGATTGTAAACTGCCCCTGGGGGGCTAGGTGCGTGATCCCTTTCCACTTCCTAGCTGCTGACCATACCCCATTTTATGACATATGAATGGGGAGAGTGAGGAGGCACACTCCATTCAGGTGTATGGAACGGGATTTGCAAACACAGTTTTCGGCCATTTAAGTGGCCATTTGGTAAAATAGGAGCCAAGGTTCAACTTGCAAGGCTCTTGATAGTCGAACCCTGGCTCTGATTTTACCAAATGGCCACTTAAACATCCACTTCATACAACTAAATGGAGCACATTCCGTGCTGCTCCTATAAACATTTTGTCATAAAATGTCAGAGCGCGGGACTGTGGCCAGCAACTGGGAAGTGTAAAGGGATCATGCGGCTAGCCCCTTGGGGGCAATTTATGATCCCTCCCCTTCCTTTAGAGGTATAAAAAAGCTACTACCATCAAGAAGCTCTCATGGAGGTAAGGGAGCATCCTCTTCTTTGTGTGCCCACCCTGAGAAAGGTGCTCTTTAACTGCACCTGAATAAACACAGATGAAAAAAACAAAACAGTTTTCAGGTATTTTCTTTTGATGGACAACATTCTGCATAGTTTTCTTCATGGAACCAGTAATTTGTAGTTTTCATTATGCCACAGTTTGTGTATAGAATGCTAAACATGAGCTGTTGACCTATTAGAACAGAACTCAGAACTCTGTAAACAAACCATGACATAGTTAAAACTCCAGATCACTGGTTCCGTGAAAAGAACTGTAACAGAATACTGCCTATAAAAACAAAACAGTGATAAATAGTTTTTTGTATCATTATGTTGGCTTGCGCTCATGTGCAAGCAACATCTTGCAGTAGTAGCACTGTAGTAACACTTTCAAAGGTGTGACAGTGTTGTGGCGAATCCAGGGGATGCTTTAGTGGGTGTGTCCCGCAGCCGCCAACCAATGAGCATGCTGCTGATGACAGCAATTTCAGAGAGTGCCACCAACTTGAAAGAAATTTGCCGCTGCAATGAGAGACAGGCTTGTCATTGCAGTGTCAGATCTGACATGCCTCCATTACGTGCCATTCCTGGTGAAACATTTCAATAAACATGGCAGTGGCTCCTGGCGTCCACCTCTCACAATCCCTAGAAAGCCAACTTCGGGAGTGCCCAATCCCCCTGTTGGCATGCCCCCTCTCCAATTCAATTTGTTTGCCAATGGGGGTGCCCAATCCCCCTCAGCATTATGCCCCCAAACACAGACATGCTTTATTTGCCAATGGGGTGCCCAATCCTCATTGGCTCCAGTCCCCCAAAAAAACAGGTGGCACACTGGGAGCCTACCAGTGTGACCAAATGTAATAGGTTACCTGTAAAAACTTCCCCCAAGTTTTTTTTTTCTTTTCCTGCAAACAAGAAAACGGTCCTCATTGTCCACGGCACCTCTCCCCCAACCTGCACCAACCTCTGTGCACCCCACTTCCCACACCCCCCTCACCCCATTCTTACCTCTGGAGGTTGGTGCGGCAATCTTCGGTGGAGCAGGAACACGTCTGCACTCTTCAAAGCCAACCGCAAACTGAAGAAATGCCGCTAAGTTGTATAATGGCATAAATGGGGGGTTTTCAGCTTAGGTGGATATCTTGGTAATTTTTTTGACTTTTGGCTCCAAATTTTCAACATGGGGTTCTTGGGACCCCACCTCATGAAATCAATTACTTTCATTTAGTTAATTGGTCTCGAAAGGTGATTTCACGGTCACCGTGCAGAATTATCTTTTGGGACCGCTTAATGAAACAACAGTGCCACTGCTCATGAGGTGGGCTCCCAAAAAGCCTATGTTGCAAATTTGCTGTCATTTTTCACATCCTGCCTGAAATGTGTTTTCGCACATGTGACGCACAATGGTGCAATCGCTGTGGGAAATCAATGTTCAGGACAGATTAAGAAAATCACAGTGACACTGTTCATGAGCAGAGGTTCCAAAGTGCCTATGTTGAAAATTTGGTGAAAAATTCCAAAAAATTCTAGAAGTTACGAGCATGCGTGGAAACTCGTAACTTCAAGAATTGTTAATATTTTCACTTCATATTTTCAACATTGCCATTTTTTCACATCTCCTTATGAACAGTACAACTGTCATTTTTCGCAACCTGCCCAAAATGTGTTTTCGCACATCTGGCACACAATGGCGCGGTTGCTGTAAGAAATCAATGTTCGGGACAGATTCAGAAAATCACAGTGACACTGTTCATGAGCAGAGGTCTCAAAATGCTCATGTTGAAAATTTGGTAAAGAAATTTCCAAAAAATGACTGCATTATGGACATGCGTTGAGCACTATATACGCATGTTCGTAAGTTTGCACATTTTTCATATTTTCTCGCCAGATTTTCAACATTACCATTTTTTTTACACCTCCTGATGAACAGTACAGCTGTCATTTTTCCCATCCTACCCGAAATGTGTTTCCACACTTGTGGCTCCAAATGATGCAGTTGCTGTGCGAAATCACCTTTCAGGATTGCGTAACGAAATAATAGTGCCACTGTTCATGAGGTGGGGTCCCAAAAAGCCAATGTCAAAAATTTGGAGTGAAAACACCAACAAACACTCGGCGCGTTAAGGTTTCCAACCATGCACCCACCCTGTAGAGGCTGACAGACGTCGGGGACGTAACTTGAGTTTGTCAGCCATAATGTTCGCAGAATTCTACCCCCACCCTATAGCCACTGACAGGAATTGAGGTATGCCTTGGGTTCCATCACCCTAACATTCACCCCATTCTCCTATATTGCACCCATCTCAGCTTATTTCCTTATGGAATAGGGTGAGCATAAGGGCCAAAGACCCCAATGTACACGCGACACCTGTCACTCTCTGCAGGGTGGGGTGAGGTGGAATGGTGTCAGCTTTATAGCCGACCCAAAGCCACACTCCCAATGCCTTTCAGTCTCTGGGGGGGGCTGGCGTTACTTCAATACTTCACTGCCATTCCTATTTTGCATTTCTAACTCCTGCACTAGTGCTAATGCCAGCAAGCCAACATTCAGCATTGACAAATACTTGTTTTTATTCAGGTACAGTTACATATGGTTCACTTAGGGGTATGAACATCATCTTTGAAAACTGGAACATTATAAACAGCTGGTAATTAGAAATAATTTCCTGTCTTCTTTAATTGTCCATTTTCCTTTCTATGGTGTAGAACACATATTGGTAGTAGAGATAGTCACACCAGAGCAGGCTCAAGCCTGACTCAGCACTACACTTTAGCTCTATATGCAATTGAGAGCCAAGGTCAAGCCAAGCCACAAGGGGACCATGGTAACAGCACTGGGGGGGGGGTGAAGGCCGGAGATCAATTAGGGTCTATGGTAACACAGTAGGTAGGGACCTTTGGGCAGACTAGGTGGGCCAGGAGGTCCTTTTCTGCTGACAGCTTCTATGTTTCTATGTTAAGCCAGTTATGGTCAAAGTAAGCATTTTGTTAGCCTTAGCAGTTAGTGTAGTGTCCGAAAAGTTCAACTCCTATTTACAGAACAGCCTGCAGTAGCCAGGGCTCGGCTCAAGTTTTGGCTTATAGAGTTAAGCCAGACCCCTAGTTCAGCTCTGGCTTGGCTCTAGGTGAAAAATTACTGGCTTGCCCACTTCTAATTGGTAGCCCATCCTAGAAGTGGGTATACGATATACATATATATATATATATATATAGAGAGAGAGAGAGAGAGAGAGAGAGATATAAGATAGGGTATAAGATCTGACTGTCCCCAACTGACTGTATATGTAAGCATTAAGGCATGACGGGGTGTATAAAACATATTTTGCTGCACGGCCAGGGGCGTGGTGAGACACGAAGCCGAGTGACTTCAGCCACTGGATGTGCGGTAAAATATGTTTTGTACACACCTCGGAGTTAATTGTTGCACTTATAAAAAGGTCTCGTTTTTTAAAAACTTTTTACAGTTGGGAAAAGCATGTTTATATGTAGAAACAATAGATTTACTTGTGTACATTTATGATAAAATAGCCGCCCACTGCAAATGATGTCATAGATGATGTCATTGTATTACTACTGGACAAAGTTTGTTCTTTGATGGCATCAAGATTCAAGATATGGAATGTTTATCAGGGAATGTTTATCATGGAATGCATGGATTCAAAATTCTGCTCAGTTCCACGGGCAGACTGTTTCTCTCCCTAACATACTGTACACGCACACAACAAAGGCCTCTGTTACAGCCAGAGACTCAATTATCTTACTGTCAGGGCAAGCAGAAGAGATTTCTCTGCTGAGCAGGTAAAGAAAGAAGAGGGATTTTTATTGTCAGCAAAAAAGCAGTTGTGGTGAAAACTATAAACAATACTTAATGTTTCTAATTTGTTTATGTGTGTAAGGAAAGTGTGATGATCATGGAAAAACATTTAATTAATTTGTTTTATATTTTATTCAAGGTAGTTTTATTTTTAGGGCCCAGTTGAAGGTTTTTACCATGTAAAGGTAGCAGCCATGTTTGTGATGAAAGATCAGTTCTGGTTGTAGGAGACTAATTGAAATGCCAGTGTTCCAAATGCCCATTGATCATGGCTCTGGACACTTCACTGTTGGACAGAACTATTTTTTTACCATATATAAAACATATTTTATACATGGCCAAGAGCCAATCAGATTACTGGATTCCCCCTGCCATTTTATAATATTTTCTTATAACATCGTTGCTGCTGCTTACCATGACAACAGACTGTGATGTCACAAAGAATTGTGAGGTCACTTGGGGACAGATGCTTTTAGAGAGAGTCAGTGAACTTCGTCCCACGCTATCATAAAATATTTAGTAGACCAATAACAGGAGGAAGCAAAATAAACAAAAACAACATGACAACAATAAAGTTAACCATAGTTATACATATACTAGATTCAAGCAATTTATTGTTGTCAATATCTGGTCTTTAATGATTTGCAGAAGTAATTCAAGAAAGTATGAAGCTATGTATGAGTGAAAGGGCCATAAGCAAAAATTGCTAAGTTCATGAATCATCTTGCGTTAAAGCCTAAAGAAACATTTTGCACAATCAACAGAGAGAACAAGGAATTTATTTATGAAATGTTTCAAACCGCAACAAGGTATATAAAGATCAAGGTCTTGTTTGCAACAGCATTGTGTCAACATAACATGAAAACAAAATTAAAACTAAAGCAAACGCATAAAACATCACAGAAAACAGAACAATTAATTAAAGCAGTTGCAAACATTAACAAAAGAGGACATGCAAGGCTTGCATCATTCATGACATCACAGGTAAAACTTAAAAAAACTCATTTCTAGACACTTTTCAGCAGGTAACTCACCTACTCTCTGTACTTAGTGTCTCCTTTTTCATAATAACTGTGCACACTGTAATTTATTTACTTTGTTAACCACATGCATACATTGAGCACAATGCCTGTTTTTAAAAACTACTTGGGTCATATGGCAGAACATATAGTAGCATATAGATATTTAGATACATAAATACTGTCAGCAGATAAGGGCCTATGGCCCACCTAGTCTGCCCATTTGAGCATGTAAGTTCCTTTTATGTTTTTCTAGAAGTCTGTTGCCCCTTACCTCTGACCTCCAGGATTCCCTCATGTCTATCCCATGCATAACAAACAATATCATGAAAAGAGAATTTCTGTTCCTTATCCTTTATCTACTTTGGCTGCTTGTCCACACATGACATCATAATTCTTTAGTTGTAATATCACAATGAGCATATCCCCATTCTCCAGCAACAGACAGCGATATCACAGAGGACTATGATGTCAAGTGTAGACAAGCAGCCAGAGTAGATTATATCTGGGCTGGCAGACTAGCCTCGAAGTTAGAGTAATGAGCTGTGAATGAGCTTGGTACATCCATCAGGCCTGGGTTTGATTCCCAAAGCCTCCCCTTGCATATTGTGTGACTCAGAGCAAGTCATTTTGCCACCCCAAGTGCTCCTGAGTGGTCCCTGAAAACAGGCATTTGTGTCTAGTGGGCCTTACCAAAGAGGAAGAACAACAAATAATGTCTAGGGGTCAGTGATCCTGTTTTCATTGTAAAGTACAGAGAAATGAAGCGAATGCTGGCCACAGAAAATCTGTGAATATAAGCTGCAATGTGTCTCAAAATGATAATTATTTTAAAGGTTTTTCCCCTGAGCCATCAGGGTTTCTCTGATTTAAAGCTATAAAAGTGATATTTATTTTATTTAACATGAAGGGCTCCTTTAAAATCACCTTTAGGAAGCTTGATTGTCACTGTATTGCCCCAAGTCAAATTTTTCTAAACAATAAACCTCTTTTTACAAGGATGAACTTTCCACTTTATGGGGCATTCATCAGCCGTCTGCATTATCTGTCCCACTTCTCAAGGTCAATACATCTCAAGACACTTGATCTGATTAACCCAAAAGCCACTCTGTAGACACAGGTTTATACTGGTTGTTGTCACCACGAGTTCTTAAGGCTATCAGGATACGTACTGATGGGATTAACCAAAGAGAAGTGTGCAGACATTGTAGTGGGGGAAAAAAAGCCACAATAGGACAACTGCTTTTAAGATTGAAGAGCGCTAGAAGCATAAAATATCAGTTGTTTTTCTTTAGTCAATAGTGTATACCTGCAATAAAAACCCTATTATATAAAAAGATGTAAAGTTACCATCAGATTGTACAAATGGACTATTTTTCAGTGTTGCTCCTGTTCCTTTCCCAATTCCTTTTTTTTTTTGCTCCTCCATGCCGACCAGCCCCTATCCATTAGTCCCCCCAGCCCTGTCACCCCGGCATCCTTTGGGACTTACCTTGTCTGGCCCAGATAGCTGTGTGCAGGGCCTGCATTAGACCAGTGTCATCCTGAGAGTTTGGGCCAACAATATTCTGATTTTACCATTTTAGTCCTTAGTCTCAAATTGGTACCCCATCCCTCCATTAAAAGTTTTATAAAAATAAGCAAACAAGTAAGAAAGATACATTTATAGTTACAGATTTAATTTTATATACCAAGGGGTTCAATTTGCCTTTTTTAAGCTGGAGGAAAACTGCTGTGACAATTGATTTATGTATGTATGTATTTATATTCATTGCAAAAAACATTGTTAATGCATCAGTTAGGGTTGTTACTAAAGCAGCAAAAGCAGGGAAATGGGGTGTTAGGGTTGGAAACCCTAACACCCCACCCCCACCCTACAGACACTGACAGGCATCAGTGGTGGACCTTGGGGTCATTGGCCCTAACGCTCACCCCATTCTCCTATACTGTACCCATCTCAGCTTACGTACTTATGGAATGGGGTGAGCGTTAGGGCTGGTGACCCCACGGCACACCCCTGATGCTTGTCAGTGTCTGCAGGGTGGAGGTGGGGTGTTAGGGTTGAAAACCCTAACACTCCATTTCCCTGTTTTTGTCATTTTAGTAGCAACCTTAACCGATGCATTAACACATTTTTTTGTTTGCAATTAATTTCCTTATGTTTTCAGATAGCATAATCATATCCTTACTGTATGTATGTAGCCATGACAACTTAGTCATTTTTTCTCATTTTAATTTTCAACATAGTCTTCTTATCACCCCTCCTCATAAACCCCATAGGTTAACATTCCGCGCCACAGCTGTGGAAATTCATTTCAGGCAGGATGTGAAAAATGACAGCTGTACAGTTCATGAGGTGGTATGAAAAAATGTCTCTGCTGAAAATTTGTAGTGAAAAATATGAAAAATTGGCAAAGTTATGCACGTGTGTAGGAAAATGTAAACGAGCATGCATAACTCGGGTGTTTTTGAGTATTTTTGCTCCAGATTTTCAACATGGGTTTTTTGGACCTCACCTCATGAACAGTATCACTGTCATTTCATTACTCTGTCCAAAAAGGTGATTTCAAACAGTGACCGCATCATTCTGCTCCACAAGTACAAAAACAAGTTTTAAGTAGGATGTGATAAATGACAGCTGTACTGTTCATGAGGTGGTGTGAAAAATTGGCTATATTGAAAATTTGGAGTGAAAATATAAAAAATTACCAAAGTTACATGCGTCCGTAGGAAAATTTAAATGACCACACGCAAATTGGGTGTTTTTGGGCCCAGGTTTTAATGCTTTCATCATCCAAACCAAATTTTCAACAGGACCTTACTGGGACCCTGCCTCATGAACAGTGGCACTGTCATTTCATTATTCAGTCCCAAAAGGTGATATCGTGCAGCGACAGCTAAATCACCTTTCAGGTTCGATTAATGAAACGACAGTGATGGTGTTCATGAGGTGGGGTCCCAAAATGCCCATGTTGAACATTTGGTGCAAAAATACCTAAAAATCGGCACGATATAAACATAAATTCAAAACACCATTGACAGTCATTATATGGCACTTACCTTGATTCTTCGGTTTGTGGTTCAGCTTTGAAAAGTGCAGTTGTGTCCTGGTCCACAGAAGATGTCATCCAACAATCTCCGATGGTAAGTATGGGGCAAGGGGTGGGTGGGGATGGGTTGCTCAGTGGGAGGGTCGGGATGGGGGAGGGTGACGGGAGATGACGAAGGACTGTTTCTTTTTCAGGAAAGAAAAATAAAACAAGACATGGGGGCTCTTTTCTTTTCAGGGAGTGTTTTAATATTTTGGGACACTGGGGTGGGCTCCCAGTGTCCCATACTGGCGGGGGGTGTAGTGCCAACATGGGGATTGGGCACCCCACTGTTGGCAAATAATGTTTTGGGGACACAGGGAGTGGTTTCTCCAGTGTTACACACTGGTGAGGGGGGGGGCTTACAGTGCTGACAGAGGGATTGGGCACCCCCATCGGCAAATATGCAATAAAAAAGTTTTGGTATACTGCGAGTGGGACCCCCAGTGTCTCACACTGCCGGGCGGCTTACATCACTGACAGGAGGATTGGGCACCCTGCTGTCGGCAAATGAATAATAAAAAAAACCCATTAAGGATGGTAATGGGAAAGTGAGGGGGTGGCACTAGAGACGGGGGCAACATAATGGGGGAAGGTGCCACTAGACACCAGGGATACGGGCAGGTGATGCCACTAGACAAGCAGACTCCCTGTGACACTATGAACCCTGCCTGTGAAAACAAACTACTTCCGAGGGAACAAGCTACCTCCCCACAAAAACAAGCTTGTTTTCGCATGGCACATCTATTTTATCACCGCAATTGAAAATGTAAAAACTTTTGAACAGATTAATATTTTTTCACCAAATCTTCAAAGGGCACATCCATGAGGCAAAAAGCTTTCAACCCTGAAAGGTTCAGACTACAAACAAAAGCCGTTTCTGAGAAACGGCTGTAAAAAAAAAAAAAAACATTGAAAATAAAGTAGGGAAATGTTGCGTTTTCACCACTCTGTATCTCAAAAAACCACTAAAGGGATTCACATAAAGTCTGGCACATCAAGAGACCTTCCCCTAGCCACTAAGCATGCTATGTTTCATGAAAATCCACTGAACTGTTGCAAAGTTATTAAAGTGCAAAGTTTGAGGTTTAGCATTAAACTACCCAGCCAACCCTAACTATACTGGCATTACTGTGCCAGTATAATATCTATCTATCTATATATTTTTTTTATTGTTTGGTAACTGGGTAAGTCCCATGGGGCACATGGCCCATTTACAGGGGCAATCTGGGAGTACAGGGAGGTTAAGTGACTTGCTCAGGGTCACACAGCATGCAGTGGAGGTTGTGGGATTCAAACTAAGGTCTACCTGCTGTATTTACATAGCCTGTGCCAGTCAACATTGAAGCAACATTGATATTAGCTGTGAAGGTAGTCATTTATCCCCTCCTGGCTACAGCAAGGGTACAGTAATGGAGGTGACTCCATCCATGGGACAGGGGGAACAGCGGAACTATGGGAGGGGAATGATCATTAAAAAATGTTTTTTTGAAGTTGTAGTTTAAGTGAGGAATAAGATCCAACAAGGTATGCAGTGTTGGGGATACCCATACACCCAGGGAGTAGTGAAGCCTGACGCTACAGGCGGAGGGCCTTCTGGCCCTGGAAGTGTGGGTATCCCCAAACACTGCACACACTGAAGGGTCACCTTGTGCTTACAAAATTGGCTGTGTTGGCTTGACATAACCGATTTTCTAACCACAGTAATTTTATTTATTTATTTATTGAAATCGTTTCACCAAGAAAGGCACACTGAGCAACAAGATGCTCATCTCCCAGTGCGACCTGGGAGGAGGGGGTACAGAGGATTGGGTAACACACAGGTTATCAAGTGAACATTTAACAGAAGCAAACAGCAGCATAAGGATACATTTGCATGACTATATAAGCAGCACACGTTGAATACATTGGATACAGTTAGGAGCAAATAACAAATACGTGACATGTAGCAGCAATACAAGGGCAATTTAGCAACACAAGTAGTATGAAGGTATAAACAACAGAAGACATAGAACTCATGTTGGCACAGGACAAAAGTGCATAGGTGCATAGAAAGATGGGACTTCAAAAGTACTGCAAGTAGTGATGTACTGAGTGGAGTCAGAGATGAACGGACAGTGTTAACTGATACCTGCACCCTTCATGATTGCTGTCAGCCAATCAGGTTAGTTGATGTTTGTAATCTGTTTATTAAAATGTTTTTTGCATCCAGGAAGGGAAAAAATCTTTTTTCTTACTCACGTGTCTCTATTTTTTAACTAGACATTGAAAGCATTAAAAAACCTGGGCATTAACGGACTCCATGTATATACAATAAATATATAACTGCGCAAAGCTTATTAAATAACTTACCTTACCTTTTGTAAGTTATTCAATAAACTTTTGCACAGTTATAGATGTCCACTGAGTTAAGTAGTGACTGGGGTTTTCTGCTTTTTAATTGCAACGTGTTGACCCAGAGCACGTTCTGCATATATGGAGCATTTGTTTCCGGTTGATAACAGTCTTTGCCAGCAAGAAACTGACTTTCTTTATGTTTTGCTAGCAGAATTTTGTGGAACTTGAGCAAATGTTTTACATGTGGCACATACTAGTGCATGCATATTGATGAGAGTAAATAATTGTTGATGTGAGTTTGGTACCCCATATTCAAGGCTTTGCATAGTTTTGCACTATTTTGACTGAATTTGACTGACATCCTTCAGTTTGCATTAAATTACACTATTGCACTGAACTGAGGCGAACAGAAATTTTACATATGCAAGTTCAGGTAGGAAAATGTCTCATGCTGTGCCCACTTCCTCCATTCGGCCAACCTGTCAGGTCAAGGTCTTGCAAGGGCGTTCTTTTTGTTTTTAACTTTCTTTTCATGTGCTTACTACTGTCTGGCCCTTGGACCCACCTTCTGGTCCTGCCGACCCAAAACTCTGCTCCATCACCCAACCATCTTAGTAGTGCTTAACTCCTCCCATTGTACCCCCAGTGCCCCCCCCCCACGGCTTGGTTCAGAGTGGCTCGGTCCCTCGTGGACAATCTCAGCCAGTTATTGGGGAGGTATCTGAGTTGGCCAGTGTGGAGCCTGCGTAGGTAGGGTGGGGTCTGTCATGCTGCTCTGAGTGTGGGAGGATCCCTTCCCTGTGTCGCCCAGCCCTTAGGAATGTGACAGCTCTCAGACGTTATGACATGGGCATGCACTGAGTGCAAGCCCACAAATCAGCATTGGCAGCATGCTGCTCTTCCTTCTTGAGGTTCTGACTGCACCTCCCTCTGTAGTCACCCAGGGGGTGATATCACAGCTGGACTGGTTGCTCTTCATCACCAGAAGAATGCAACATCCTCAAGGAAGCACAACCTCACCCCCTTCGGGTCGGCCCCCTGACAACTCGAATTCATTCCCAAACTCAAGTCACTAGCAGCACAAGTGATGGTGCTCCCACTGTGCCATCAGACCAGCTCTCAGAGGCATTCCTAATTATCAGGACTACAGGGAGCTCACGGATAGCTATGGCGTGCAGTCTGCTGTTTCCACAGTATTAGCTTGCAAGTGACTTCAGAAACTCATTTACATTCCAACATGACTCTAGAAAAGAAACAAGACCACCAGCCCATTACATTTCCCCCTCCCCACCAGCTCAGCGGGGAACCCCTGCCAAGATATTTAACTAAGCTAGCAAATGGCATGGTGCCAGCACTGTTCAACAGCAGTGCATAGAATGGGTACTCAAGGCACAAAAATAGGTCATGACTCAGAGTTCAGACAACACACGTTTATAGGGACACTGTCAACCCCCTTAGGCCTCAAAAAGTCCCTAGCTTAAGAAACACATATTTTGATTGTTCACATTCTGTGGACAATGCTACTGTTGCTGGTAGTTTGATTCTGATTCCTTTTTTCATTTTAAGAGTGAAAAATAGACTGCCTAACCTACTGGTGTTATCCCACAAAAATATGTTTGTTTACGTTCCTCCCACTGCGTCTTTCCTGTACTTAAGAACACCCCAACACAGTCTAGTGTTTATAGGGACACTGTCAACCCCCTTAGGCCTCAAAAAGTCCCTAGCTTAAGAAACACATATTTTGATTGTTCACATTCTATGGACAATGCTAATGTTGCTGGTAGTTTGATTCTGATTCCTTTTTTCATTTTAAAAGTGAAAAATAGACTGCTCAACCTACTGGTGTTATCCCACAAAAATATGTTTGTTTACGTTCCTCCCACTGCATCTTTCCTGTACTTAAGAACACCCCAACACAGTCTAGTTACTCTAGTCATTCATTGTGCAGTGGGAGTAGATGACATTGTGACTATTGCATCATGAGTGGTTGAACAGTTTGGGGTGTTTCTAATGTTCATGCAGTATGCAGTAAGAGTCGATCAAGAATTTGAATGAAAACAGGGTTGGATATAAGTATACATTAACATGCATGCTACTAAGCAAGGAGGCAGATAAAACAACCAGTAACTTCAATGAATCTTGGAGAAGATAAGTAATCATAAAATGTGAGTTTTTGACTAGAAATCATATGTTGCAGGAAAGGCTGACAGTGTCCCTTTAAGAACCCATACTTGTCTGAGTATCTTTGTGTCTCTCTCACACAGTTGCACTGAGTCAGACATTTCAGACATTTCAGCCTACTCTGATATCTTCTTTGGAGCCTGTTGCTGTCTGAATTGAATTTGTGACCTTCCTGCCTGCCTACCTCTGGTACGCTAGCTCAGGTGCTGTTGTTATCACCTGCTGCTTGGTTGTTTATAAGATTTGTGCATATTTATATGCAAAGTATCAGCAGACGTTATCATGTCTGCCAAATTTCTACCTGAGCTGCTCCAGACTCTCATTGGTCAGACCTAGGCTGCATGCCTGAGTGGCAGTTTTGCTCCATTCCCTGCCTCCTCCCCCTCTCCCCGTTGTTTGCTCTCACCAACTTCCTGTAGCCGTCCCACCTTCTCTTAATTCCAACCCCTTGTAGCTGTCCCACTTTCTTGAGACACCCTTCTGTACACATACCAACAAATTACCAATAATTCAAGTTGGCTGGAGGGATTTATAATAAGTTTAATGTTAGATTTTTCTATTTCTACAACCAGGTGTAACAGTCCCCAGTGGAACACTCCACTTTCCCATCCCCTTATGGGATGACAACTATATGCAGAATATAAGCCCCTGTGGTTCTGAGCCTTGATTGGCAGAAATCATGTAAGAAATTCATAATCAAAACAATAGAAGCCAGCTAATGGTGAGGGAAAAGTGCTTTTCTACTTTTGTGCCTCAAGTGAATCTTCTACTCACACAGGCCAACTAGTACTGCCACCGTACAATTAGTTTGTTTACTGTACATTCCCTGAAACAAATATAATAATTCTGGTTCATTATGAAGACAGACATTTGTATGTTTTTTTCTTACAGGAGTATTTATCTAGTTTAAACTTGAAGGTGTGAGCAGTGTTGGTTGAAAGCACAGTACTGGTTCTGGAAGTCCATTCCAAAAGTCTCCCACTAGTTCTCTTCTTCCGAATAGTTTCCTCCATTCAAAGACACTGGAGAACAGTCCTAGTTCTGCCAGAGACCCTCATAGACCATGTTTTTCAAACCTGCAACCACTTTTGTTTCTCTCCTCTGTGCCTTCTCCATCTTGTCAACATCCTTCCTCAGATATGGGGACCAGAACTACATGCTGAGCGCAAGATGGTGTTGAGCCCACGATCTGCTCAGGGGCATTATATCTTTCAGTCTGCTTGCAAAATATGTGAGCATTTGTATATATTAGCTGAATAGTTACTAATGCAATGCTTAACCATTATCTGCTTGAGGGAAATTCCGATATTGGAAGAATGCACTTTGTGTATACTGGCGATGAATCCAGCCCACCCCCCCGTCAAACTCCAAACTGGAATCCATCCAGGTCTTTTTTTGTCTGCCTCCAGACTGGCCAATAGTAATCTAATATCACAAGATTGCAAACATTGGGCTCTAAGCACTAATGGGCAAGAAATACATGCCAGAGGCGTGTATCCCACCCACTTAGCTCCGCACCTGCAGACAGGTGTGCACATGCCGGTATGCACTACCAGTGGCCACCCATCCGTGGCCCCACCCCAAGGCATGCAGAACCACACAGGGCTCCCGGGGGAGGAGTAGCAGACCCGGGCAGGCATCCAAAAGGAAGCAAAGCAAATTTTATTTGTAAAACGTTATTTCAAATTGATAATAGCATTGTACAGACATAAATAAAAACACAGTAAAACTACTAAATACATATAATTTAAAATTCTAAAAGAATCAGTAGGATTTAAATAGCAGGAAGTGCATAATTAAACAGATACAACTTCAAGGTGGCTTTAAAGACCTCGACAGACGGGCATTCTCTAACCCGGCGAGAAAGAGAATTCCACAGGGTCGGGGCCACAAAAGCAAATGATCTAACTCCAGATGTAGTCAAATGGACCCTGGAAATCTCTAGCATTTCCTCATTGGTGGAACGAAGAGGATGAAGGGAGTGGTAGAGATCAAAGGAGGTCTTGCAAATACCGCGGTCCCTGTCCGAGTAGGGCTTTATAGGTCAGCAATCCGACCTTAAAGGTGACTCTCCACCGCACTGGCAGCCATTGCAGGTTGCGGAGCACAGGTGTGACATGGCAAGACCTTGATAAACCAGTCAACAACCTTGCAGCCACATTTAGCACCAGCTGTACATGGCGAAGATTCATCCCCAGCAGCCCTAGGTGTAAGGCATTACAGTAATCAGGACGCAAGGTCACAAAGGCGTGGACCGATGCTGGAAGATCATCAGATGGGACCAGGTGTTTTATCTGGACAATGTTCCTCAGATGGTAAAATGAGATCTTGACAAGAGCAGACACCTGAGCCTTTAGAGTCAGCTCATCATCAAGTACAATACCCAGATTCCGCACCCGGTTAGAGGTTAGTAGCTGGTTTCCTCCCAAACAAAGTCCAGAGGGTTGACCAGCCACCTGCCCCTCTGCCAATGACCCGGGTCCACCACCAACACCTCAGTCTTATCTGGATTCAATCTGAGCCAGTTTACACTCATCTAGTCTTAAATCTCAGAAAGACAGTTGTTAAAAGCTGAGATAGCATCATTTTGCTCAGGTATAAGGACATGTACAGCTGAGTATCATCTGCATAGCAGTGAAAACTCAGTCCGTACCACCTAATAATGCCTTCCAATGGCAGCATATACACCATGAACAACATGGGTGAAAGCACTGAGCCCTGCGGCACCCTACATGGCAGGAGATGAGAGGCAGAGGAAAAAAAACAAACAATTCTAATCTCTGCACACTGCCTGCGAGGAAAGATTGAAGCCATCTAAGGACTGTACCAGACAGTCAGCCAAAAAGCCACAGGCACTCTAGCAACACCTCATGGTCAATGGTGTCAAATGCTGCAGAGAGATCAAGGAGAACCAGAATGAAACGACGTCTCCAATCTGTCGCTATCAGGAGGTCATTAAGTAACCGAACCAATGCTGTCTCACTACTATGCATCTTCCAGAAACCAGACTGGAGAGGATCATAGATATCATGGGTGGTAAGATGCTCCTTGAGCTGCAACACAACTGCCTTCTCAATAACCTTGCCCACAAAAGGCAGCTTAGATACAGGCCTGTAGTTTGCAAGAAGTGAGGGTCGAGAGAAGGTTTCTTTAAAAGGGGGCGGACAATTGCCTCCTTCAGGGTGTCTGGGAACACCCCATTCCAGGTCCCAGAGTGGATCCCTAATGCGGGCAAGCATGGGTCCGGGTGTGTGAATAGCACTCACAGGCGCATGGACCTGCGCCGCCTTGCTGCCAACCCCAGCCACCCAACAGGCCCATAACCTACCCCACACATGACAGCCCACCCCCCATGCGCAGCCCCCCCCCACATGTAGGCACTAGTCCCGGTGGCACATGCACCCCTCCTGCAAACAGAGGTGCCCACTGCAGCCCGTGGCCTGATCCAACCTCAGTCACCAGTGGATCCCTCTGGTGGTACCCGATCACCCCCGGCCCTGTACCATCCCGCGGTGCTGCGGCTGGAGGCGGCCAGCGGCACAGCCCTCCGCACCCCTCCATGGCTGCTGGCCATCCGACATATGCAGGTGCACATCGGCTGCATGCCCTTGCGTAAGTCAGATGGCCAGTGGTCATGGAGGTGTGTGGAAGGCTGTGCTGTTGGCCATCCTGCCCACGACACCGACACTGCAGGTACAGTGCGTGAGGGGGTGTTGGTGCCGCAGGGGTGGGGACCTCTGGTGACAGGGGTCAGGTCAGGGTCGGGGGGAACTGGGCACCTCTGCCTATGTGGGGTTGGGGAGCTGCCATATGCTACCCATGTCGAGTGACCCCACGGGAGGGAGTATGGACCATGGACAAGTGCTGCCAGGTGGGGGGAGGTTGACTGTAACTCTCCGGGTGCCATGGCGGGGTGATGGGCTGCATGGGCATGGCAGTGCAGCTCTGGGTTGGGGGGTGTAGCATCAGGGGGTGGGGATGCACTGTTCTGTGTGCGGAGGTGTCTACACAGGGGTACAGGGTTGGGGCTGGCCCAAGTTGTGTGTGGGGGGACTGCCTGCTGGTCGCAGGGTCATGCCGCTGTCCAGTATACATGGGGGCTGGGCACATAGGGGCACTTACGGCAGGGCTGTCCCTGGTGTAGCAGTCAGCCCCCTACATGCCCCAATGTGCAGCCCTACTCGGCATGGTGCATGGCACATAGTGCTGGCACATCCCCGGCACTCCCCCCCCACCTGCCCCAGTGCATTGTTGTCCACATGGTTGGGGGTTCAGGCATGTAACTGCTGCATGCTTCCTATGTGAAGGCTGCACAGTTCCCCGTCTGCGGCATTCACACGTACAGTGCCAATACACAAGATTTCCGTGAGCGTGTTGGCATCGTGCATAGGGCCGATTATTTTTGTCTATGAACTTCTAGCACAATATATTCATGCACTCGTACATGCTTCGCCACTCGTGATGTCATAAGGTCAAACTGCCTTCGGGGAGACTATCAATGATATTCTCAGTTGGGCCATGACATATCCCATGTTGATATAGATAGATAGATATTTTATGTAAAAGGAGTAGGGGTTAAAATGACAAAATAAAAAAGAGCTAGTGACAGCAGTAACAGCAACATATGAAAAATATGTTGGTACTGTTGTCACAATGGCTATTTTTAAGGTTACTATCATCACAGTGGAATATTCAGTCAGCCAGAGAGCAACTTTCACAGTGCTGATGACATCTCAGTGCCCAGTGCAGCACCAAAGCCAGCTGTTAAAACCAAAGAAAACAGCAGTCTTCAAATAAACTGCAGGTTTAAAATTTATCACTTGTAAACTACTGTTGTATATATTGAATATACAATAACCTGACTCAAAATAGGCAATTTATCATGACTTGTGAGTTAGTAGGACTTTCATTACCCACCGATGGCTCTGCCACTCTAGATCAAAGATATAGACATATATATATATATATATATATATATATATATATATATATAGATATACTGTTTTCAGCCTTTGCATATTGTGTAAGAGGCCCTTTTGCAGCATGCATTCTTGCTTAAAGTTGAACCAGCCTAAATGTTCATGGTGATTCGCATATACATTCCATGATGCTTTGTATTATGGAATATGTGTGATTTTCATGTGTGTGTGTGTATATATATATATCACACAACGTACACACACACATATATATATATATATATATATATATATATATATACACACATATATATATGTGTGTGTGTGTGTGTATATATATATATATATATATATATGTTAACAGATAATCCACTGGAGGGTGTGCAGTTGTGCTCTGATATAAGAACATACGAAAATGACAGCAGATTAGGCCTTGAGGTCTAGCACATCTGCTAGAGACAGCTCAAAGTTTGATAACTGCTGCTGTCCCCCCTTCCCTCCATCCCCTAATTTCCATTCAGAGTAGTCCCCTTGGTTTCTAACTGCCCTACCTGTACTCTGCCCATGTATCTATCCCATCCCTTCTTAAAACCTCCCACTGATTCCCTTGATACCAACTCCTCAGGTAGCGCATTTCAAGGCATCACCACCCTTTCCATGACGTAATGCTTTCTCAGGTCTCTTCTATGCTTCCCACCAACCAGTTTGAGGTTATGACCCCTTGTGGTCCCTTCCTCCTTCAGTCTGAACACCCCCTCTGTGTTTACTCTAGTAATACCTTTCAAGTATTTAAAAGTCGCGATCAAGTCCCCTCTGTCCCTTCTGTCTTCCAAGGAGTACATGTTTAGCTTCCTAAGTCTCTCTGCATAGAGCTTATCCACCATTCCAAGGATCATCTTAGACGCCCTCCTCTGGACCCTCTCTAGAAGCATAATGTCCTCATTTAAGTAAGAGCACCAGAACTGCACACAGTACTTATTTATTTATTTATTTATTTATTTATTGAAAATGTTTCACCAGGAAAGGAGCACTGAGCAAAAAGATGCTCGTCTCACGGTGCGACCTGGGGGGAGGGGTTACAGAGGAGGCAGGTATACATACAATAGTTGAAATTAGCAGTAGAGCAGTACATTTGAACTTGATTCATAAGGAGAACAGTACAGGACATGATCATCAAGGACAGGGTATACATATTATGGGTGCACATCGAGGAAGACATGAATTACATAAGTGCCGGTAACAGAACTAGAGTGCCAGCAACAGAACTTGAGTGCTGGTAGCAGAGCCTGAGCTGCAGCGAGATGCACCAAGTTGACAGTAGGAGTTGGAGAGCAAAGATACGAGGTAGAGGAGGAGTGGAGTAGTAAAACATTAGGTGCGTAGGGCGGAGGTTTAGGTGAGGTGGGAGGGAAGGAGAGTGGAGTTAGTGGCTGTGTGTAAGGCTGAAGAGCGTAGGTTAGTTAGGAAGGAGAGAGAGAAGGGAGATAAGGAAGGAGAAGAGAGTAAGAGTGAGAGTGTAAGTGCGTAGGGCAGTATATAAGCCAGACAATTAGGCGAAGGCCAAGCCACTGGTCAGGCGCTAAAGGGCGACGGAGGAAGAGAAGCGATCAAGGGGGGAAGGTCAGGGGCAGTTGCAATTTGGTGCAAGGAAGTTAGTAAGGGCAGAGGATAGGGAGTGTTTGGATGAGGAATGGCTACTAGTATGCATGCATTGGGTATGTTGTGAGGCCCGAGGCCACAGGCTGATTGCACTCAGTCACCCAAGGCGTGCATATATCAGAGCATGACTGCACGCCTTGTAGTGGATATAAAAGTTTTATAAAATGTCCAGAAGCTTCTGAGGGATGAAAAGAAGTGGAGATATGAGGTTGTTGTGGAACAATGCACAGTTATGTGGTGTGTTTCAGCCAGTCAGAAGACTGGATTTTTATATAACAGGTGTGGGTCTGGATTGACCAAGATAAAACTAATATCTTATGACCAACTTGCAAGATAGCACTACTATATTGCAAAGCAGGGTATGTCACAGTAAAATGCTAAACCAATCAGACAGCTGCTTTAACAATGCTGATGACATCACAATAACAATATGCAGTACAAAGGCAAGCATATGTGATATGCTTTGTAAAGTTAGTTGCTTCCTACTTTGCATCTGTTTTGATTGCATTGACTTGTACGGTACTGATTGTATTGACTTGTACGGTACTGATTGCATTGACTTGTACGGTACTGATTGCATTGACTTGTATGGTACTCAATGTATTGACTTGTACGGTACTGAGTGTATTGACTTGTATGGTACTGATTGCATTGACTTGTATGGTACTGAATGTATTGACTTGTACGGTACTGATTATGCTGACTTGTACAGTACCGAATGTATTGACTTGTATGGTACTGATTGTATTGACTTGTACGGTACTGAATGTATTGACTTGTATGGTACTGATTGCATTGACTTGTACGGTTCTGAATGTATTGACTTGTATGGTACTGATTGTATACTGACTTGTACAGTACCAATTGCATTGACTTGTACGGTACTGATTGTATTGACTTGTATGATACTGATTGTATTGACTTGTACGGTACTGAATGTATTGACTTGTACGGTACTGATTGTATTGACTTGTACAGTACTGATTGTATTGACTTGTACTGCATTGATTCGCTCTCTTGTGTTGAGCCATTGATCAGAAATGCACAGTTTACATTTTGTACTTTTTTCTTTTTGTAACTTTTGATCCTTTCTATCACAAAGCTGCCTAAATACCTGTTGTACAAATCAAATATGACATGGGTGAGAGTGAGATACTAGATAAATCTTTACTCGCCATACTTGACCTCTTCTGGCCTCACTCGTGACATTGCCACTCATGAGGTTAGGAGGTCAGGTATAGCGTGTGAAGATATTTCTAGTATCCCACTCTCGCTCATGTCATATCTCGCATAGACACAGACAGACAGACAAATAGATAGATAGATAGACAGACAGACAGACAGGTAGGTGGGCAGGTAGACAGACAGATAGATAGATAGATAGATAGATAGATAGATAGATAGATAGATAGATAGATAGATAGATAGATATGGGATACACAATGACCTGACTCAGAATATGCCATTTATCTCCACATATGAGGAGGCAGGTCAATAACTCATGAGTGGCAGGGCATGAGTAAGGTATGTGACTCCTGCCCCCACATTTGTGATAATAAATTGACTTATTCTGAGTTAGGCCACTGTGTGTCCTATTTATACAGTGTATTATAAATTATAAAATGTTTCCTTTTTCTGTTTAAATTAGGTGTTTTATTATGATTTAACTGTTTCTGTTTGATTTCACCACTCTGTTTTGAGTGCAGCTGAGGCAATTGTGATGTTATCAGGTACTGTTTAAGCTGCTCTCCCATTGGTTTAAAGCTCCTTTGTGAACTGTCTAAAGTGAGGATAAATGGCCAACATGAAGATAAATAATCTTCATTTAGAATGCTTCAGAGGCTAAAATGAAAAGGGGAATACAGCAAGTCAGTGTTGGATACATGTTTTTTTATCCATACGCATTGTGGTGGCCTCAGATAACCTCACAAGTGGTACAGCAAAGCGAATTAAGTGTCTTCAAAGTCACCACAATGGATACGGGTGAAAACTGTATCCAAATACTGTCCCTGTTGCATATTCTGATTTAGTAATGTTGTTTATTTTTTAGCTATTGTTTGATTCAGGTTTATGTACTATTGATGTCTTTAAACAAAACTCACAGAACTATTTTGTTAATTTGTTAATGCTGCACTGCTGTTTACCCCAATGACTGAGTGACAGGATTATAGAGCTCTCCACTTGGTCCATGTATTGTTGGAATCTCACTGTGATCTGACAGCTGCTTCAGGGAAGGATAGGTAGTGACACGTGGTGTGCGTGGATAAATTTACACTGAGAGAATAAACTGTATATTCTCATTTAGAATGTACAACCTGGCCAGATTAAGCATGTATCCTGCATTTTTTCTCTCACATACATTGCATCAATCTTTTATCTATGAGGTTTAAATCTCACCTTCTCACCTACATTATTTCTCCACTCCACATCCCTGCTCCTCCGCTGTGCACTCTGCCTTCTCCTATTAACTTCCCACATGCTCGAACATGCTGCACCTCTTCCCTCTACCATTCCACCTCCCCAGCTTCTCCCTCAGGTGTCAGCTCAAACTCCTCCCCCCACCTACACTTGTTTCCCACAGGTGCCAGTCCCTGGTGGCACAGGTGGCACAATGGGTAAGGCTCTCCCCCTGCCTGTCAGGTCTCCAATATGCTACAGTTCTTGTCTTACATGCCTTCATGCAGCACGTTTGCACCTGTTAAGGTGTGCCATGCTGTATTGTAACTGCACTTTAATTTGTACTAAGCCGTGCATTAAGTTTTGTAACTCTGTATCATTCATTACTGTAACATACTTGCACTTTATTCTGTACCAAGAAATGTGGCTGTGCTGTCCACACTATTTCTCCTGTACCCCTTCCTCCAGGTCACACCTGGAAACGAGCCTTGACTCAGTGTGCTTTTCTTGGTTACTAAGTCTCAAATAAATACATAAATAAATAACTGTGGTCTAGCAGTATAGCCTAGAGGTTAGAGTGACAAACTGTGAATGAGCTTGGTACATTCAGTAAACCTGGGTTTGATTCCCACAGCCTCCACTTGCATAATGTGTGGCCCTGAGCAAGTTACTTAACCTCCCCAGTGCTCCTCGGTCGCCTCCTAAAACAGACATATATTTATTTATTTAGTTTTTGTTTACTGGGTAAGGTGCGCTAGACAAACACTTGCCTGTTTTCAGGCATGACCTGAGAGAATACAATCATTTATATACAAATTCCATGACAAAAATATCAAACATTGGTATACACAGAACATTATGGGAATTTTGGTATATGTATACCCATGAATTCCAGGACACTATTATCAGTATTGGTGTATACAAACTTACTATAAACATAAAAGTACCAGCATATAGGAAGCAACATAATAGGTCACATAACAGGTCAATAACGAGCATTAAGGAGGTCGAAGCTACAGCATGCCCAAGATGAAACAACAGAGGGCTGTGCAGCTTGTGCTAGGAAAGGGTGGAAGGTTGAAAATGGTAATTCTGGGCCAGCTCGGTGGTGCCGAGGGCTGAGGTGCTGGACACCTTACCTCACGCTATGCCAGTGACCTGGATTCAGGAATGACCTCTGGTCACCGGGGAGCTGGCATGGGTGGTGAGGGTGGGAGCAGGATTGAGCTGCCTAACGGCCCTCCCAGGGAGGGGGACCACCCTCCCACAGTCCCGCTGCCTCTGGGTGGAGGTCCAGTGGTGGCACAAGCAGTGCGGGTGACTGGTAGGATGGGGCATCCCGCAGTGTGTGACGACGTGCGGTGTGTGTAACGCCACAGATGCCTCCACATAGAAAGGCCACGCCAAGGACGGAGGCAGGCGAAACAGGGAAAAAACGATAAACATATAATTAAAAAAAAAAGAAAATGCCGATCCTGTAGCCTAGGCAAGATATGAAGTGACAAGTGCTATCAAGGCTTAGATAAGAGGTTGATATGAGGGCCACCGTTTTAAAGCCCAGGGGCAGGAGCAGGCATACAACTGTAGTAGGTAAATTTGGAACTGTTTTCAGAATACATGTGCCATTGTACAACGTTTGATATTTGTTGGGACAATAGTCCACAATTTCAGGGCAGATATGGCTAATGCTGCTTCTCCTAGCTTAGTCTTTGTCCTTGGGGTAGTAAGCAAGTTATGGCCTGTGGACCAAAGAGGGTAAGCAATTCTGTACGACAATAAATAGGAAGCAAAAATAAGAGGAAGTGGTTGTTAAGGACACTATAAGTGATACTCCCAAGGGCAAGGTCACGTTGACCAGCAGGGGGCCGCTATCCCAGTTTAGTATATAATGTACAGTGGTGGGCAAGTCGATAGCAAAATGACAGATATTATTATAAGCCACGTCCCATTTGTGCAGGAGATATATATATATATATATACGCATATACACATGCATACTGTACATATTCTGCAATATGTGTGAGATGCAAGTTATGTACAATGGTGCCTCTATGTCAGGTCTCTAAATAAAGTATGTCTATATCTATTTATTTATCTGTCTGTCTGACTTGTCTATCCACATACACAAATAGACACACTTTGGAGCTTTTTTGAACAGATAGATGTTTGGCATAGTATGGACACTGTCTTCTCCTCATACTGTTCTCTTCTCCATGGTGTTTTGTTAGACCTGACTGGTGTAAGGAACCCGCCTGGTTTTATTGGGCCAATTACGGCTTTACAGCAGCAGTAGAATGGGAGGGTTCAGTCGAACAATAAACAAGTTTATAGTGGGCATAAACTACACCTTATAGCCAAGGAAGATTTACACTTGCAAGACTTCTGAGACCGAAGTCCAAAATCAGGCTTAAATCGAGGCACTTTCTCAGTTCCTACAACAATTCTATGGGATTGCCCTTATTCAGTTCCAAAGAGTAGCACATAAATAATGTTTGCAGCCTAGGGAATGGAATTATGCAGGAAAAGAAAGAGATGGCTGGGACAAAATTACCTCTAGCAGTAAAGGTAAATCAGGAGGCCCCACCACTTGTAAGCAGCAGTCTAGCAGTGAGAGATAATTACACGGGGGTGGGGGAGGGGGGGAGACCAGAGAGAGTGAGAAGGATAGAGAGGAGGGTGCTGTGTGTGTGTGTGTTTACAGGAAAGTCATTCAGTCGCGCTTGTCAAAAACAGGATTATTTAATAGTTTCCATAATATCAAAGGGAACTCGACACAGAGAGATGCATCCCTAAGTCATTACAAGGTTTCAGTTGCCTAATATAGACTGGAATTTTTATTTATTTATTTATTCTTAGTTAAACAGGTAAGGCCCACTAAGCACAAGAGCCTGTTTTCAGGGGAGCTTTGGGCTGGTTAAGTGACTTGTTCAGAGTCACATAGTATGAAAGTGGAGGTTGTGGAAATCAAACCCAGGTTAGCTGGATGTAACAAGCTCTTTCACAGCTTGTTGCTCTACCCTTTAGGCTAGAGGCAGTATAGCGCAGTGGTTTAAGGCTCTGAGCTGCAAATCTGGTGACATCCAGCAGACCAGACCTGGGTTTGAATCCCACAGCTTCCACTTGCATACTGTGTGACCCTGAGCAAGTCACTTAACTTCCCTGTGATCCCAGGTCACTCCTGTAAAACAGCTTGCGGCTTAGTGTGCTACTGCTGGTTAAACAACCAGCTTGTGCTGTTATCTAAGTTTCAAGGAGGGTTCCTGCTATCTGCCGGCAGCTCAGTCCTCCCGTAATATGGCAGACGCACAACTTCAAGGGAGCCAAAGTCAGTCTGCACTCTAGCCTCTCTCAATATACCTATAGAACTCTATGAGTGGAAGGCCCAGACAGGAAGAGGAGTGCATCTGCAACACTGTGATGGATTAGCCAGGTCTGATTCCCTCGCATGGCCACTCAGTTTGGGGGTCTGTTCATGGGGATGGGGGACAGGGTATTGGCACTAAGCTGTATAGATGGTTTACGGGATAGTTCCTTGTCAGCCTGCCTTTCTCAAGGATTTCCATTCCCACAATGCCTTGCTCTGGAATTCAGGCGTTTGAGTATGTGTGTGTAATGTGTATGGTTTGGAGAGATGAACAAAAAATGAACAAGTTGGATATTTCTGTTCTCCTCGGAAGTACTCTACCTACAAACTGCTACTTCGGTATGCTTACTTTACATTAAGTGTTCTATAGGACTTCAGGGTTGCTCTCAGTAAATACTGACCATGCAATGTAACACAGAGGTCTTGGGATTTACTTTCCAAGTGGCATGTGGGTCCCCACCACCACCACCACAAAAACTGCCATTAGTATAATTGCTAAAAAGTTGGGTTTTCTTTTTTTAAACAATACTTTATTTATTTTGCAATACCATTCTAAACAGTAACATAAAAATTGTTTTCACATTTCATCTGAACTGCAATTATCAATCAAAGCTTCCAATACTTTTTAAAGGGGAGCAGTCAGCACGAACGGCCTCACACTCAAGTGTGGAGTAGGTCTCAGTGTGCACATTGTATGCAAAACCATGTTGGTTTACTTACTGTTTACTCTTCTCAGCCCGGGGAGAACAGTGGGACCAGAAAAGATAAAAAAAGTCTGAGTTAGAATAAACTCTAACATTCACTGCAAGGTATTGAATCTCTCCCTGCTACCTACTGCTCTGATGTCAGCTGCAGGGGATTCCGGGATCTGTAGTAACAGAAGATGTCAGCCTAGAAGTAAACAAAATTAGTCTGATACAATCTACTATGCTACAGTAAACAGTAAGAAAACCAAAATGTTTTTGCACCCAAAGTGCACATTGGGACCAGCCCCACACTTTGAGCGTGAGGCCCTTGGTGCTGACTGTTCCTCTTTCAGCACTTTAGATATAAATCTTTTCTTAAAGACACAAGCATGAGGAGGAGAAGGAAAGGAGAAGTTGTGCTTTCATTTCCCCTACTCCAAATAGTATCCAGTTTTGGGTGTTGCTATCCAGGCCAGGATCTGTTTATTAAAATTATCAAAGTCTAGACATACTTTTCCCAGTTTCCATTTTGTCCTCTAACCCAGTACACTAGTTTTTCCATTATTGCACTTTCAGACTATAATATAAATCCATATACTCTCACTGGAGGGTTACTGCTTCTTCCACTCTTTTAGAATGGCCATCTTGGCTCCACTGAAGGCCAAAAAAGCAGTTGAGTTTGACCTGCTAGTAAGTCTGCAAATTCAGCTAAATCCCCCAGCGATATAGCCCTCGCTGATAATTATATACTGGTTTTTAACATGATATCAAATGTCCCCATTACTGAAGCCCAATATTGTGCAAGCTTTGAACAAATGTAAGAACATACAGTATGTGGATGTTGTGCATCCTCCTCTCCACATTTTGGGCATCTGCCATTGTACTGAGAGGAAAACCATGTAATCTGCCTGGTGCATAACGTACTAGCAGTTGGAGCTATTACTCTCTCCATTTTGCTGTGTACCGGTCCCATTGGCCTACCGAAACTAAGTATATCTTATGCAAGCTATACTTCATCTTTGTACTGCAGCAGGACTAACGGCAGGCAAAACTGAGCAATTAACAGCTCAATTACTACAGCTTGTAATAGAGCTATGGCAGCTGATCACTGCCTGTGACATCAGCCTCGGGAGTTTCTGGGATGTACCCAGTTGACACGTAGCGTAAGATGTTTGCTGTGAGGGATGCCAGGATAAACCAGATAAATATAAAATACTGAGCAACAAAAATGAGTAGCATTTTACTTCTTTACAAAAAATACTGTTTGGGAGCAGCCTCATACTGAGACATCATTTTTTTCATGGTGGACGTTCCCCTTTAAGTTAATGCATCTATTTTGAATTATAGTGTCCTATTCTTACATTATTGTAACTAGACCCATATGGTATAATAGATCCCTTAACAGTTGTTCAGGGATTTTCCTTTTTTGATACAGTTTTGGCACTTATGTGTCAGTAGATGTGAAACAAACCAATCTAACAAATATGGCCACTTGTAGAAAACAACAAAAATAGAGTTCCATAAGCGTCCACAAAGCATGACTGTTGCATGGAGTGAAAATGATATGTTTTTCTTAAATGACTCCAAATTATTGAGCCAGAGTTTTGCAGCAGAATATTGGGTTCTATGTCATAATGGCGACTGCCAAAAGGCGACCATCATTATGGCAAGGGTACATCGCTGAAAATCAATTCCGGCGATGTACATCCCTGGCGCACAGGAAAACAGCACCGGGGACTTAGAATTTCCATGTTAATGCCCCCTGCACCCCCTACTAAAGGATTCTTATCTCCAGTGGGGTGCATGTCGGGGAGGGTGCAAATTCTGGGGAAAATAAAATTTCGGGCCGGGCACACAAAAATGTAGGCGACCATGGACCTGAACCCAGAACCCTCACAGCTTTAGGCTGCCACCCACCCACCACGCTACGGGGCCAGCTCAGCAGCCCCATGCCAACCAAGCCAGGCCAACCCTCCCTTCCTTCCTTCATGCTCGCCCCCCCCGCACGTGTATACATATAGCGGCATCCTGTCGCTATATGCGTGAGCCTCCCCCATCCTGTCGTCTTCCTTACACCCTCGCCCTGTCCTTCCTGCACCGCAAGTGGGTTGCCGTTTTGGTAGGCGCCCACTTGCGGCTAGCCCACTTCACAGGATATCGAATCTTGAGATGGGATCAAATTATAGGCAGGCACATTTATTCAGTGGATATGGTCGTATGACTGCAGCATAATAAAAGCATCATAAAATAAAGTATACAGCAAAACGCATCTCCAGTAAAATGTTCACTGGTGATGTACATACTGTGGGACCAGATTTTCAAAGGTGCAAAATCTCACACATGCAGCCAAAAAAGTTGCACATTTTTTCGGCATGTATGCAATTTTCTAAATGATTGCCTTTTTTGTGATCTTGTCCACATTTTACGGCAGCTTACGAAAATTATTTTGTGCAGCTGCACAAAAATGCCATGCTTCTTATTAACAGACTTTATAAAATGGCAAGAAAAAATCTAGAAATCTCATTGGCCAAGAGAGATCAGCTGACCGTACATTAAATCTCTATATACGCACAGTCATCCTGGCCCTAAACCACATTACACAATGAGCAAATCAGCCCTCCTACAACCAGAACTATCTTCCACCAATCTCCCTACAACCAGAACTGATCTTCCACCACAAACATGGCTGCTACCTTTACACTGTAGAAACTTTCAACTGGGCCCTAAAAATAAAACTACCGTAAATATAAAATAAAACAACTTAATTAAATGTTGTTTACCAGATCATCACACTCTTCTTACACACATAAACAAATTAGAAACATTAAGTATTGTTTATAGTTTTCATTACAACTGTTTCTTTGCTAACAGTGAAAAATTCCGCTTCTATCTTTACCTGCTCATCAGGGAAATCTCTTCTGCTTTCCCTGACAAGTATGATAATTGAGTATCTGGCTCTAAACAGGCCTTTGTTGTCTGTGTGTACAGCATGTTAGTAGAGGAACATTCTGCTAGTAGAACTGAGTAGAATTTTGAATCCCTGTATTCCATAGTACACATTCCATGATAAGCATTCCATTTCTTGAATGTGGGGAAACACAGAGTAAAAAACAGAATGAAGAAATTAAGCAATAATACTACATAAACAAAGAGAAAAGGCAGTAAATGTCTCACCCTACTGTTTATCTTTTAGGACAGAGTGAGCAGTTAATGATGCTGTCAGTGAGGCTGGCAGTTTTGAACCACACTCATGCTTGCAGCACTATGGAACTGAGAAGCCTCTGTTATGGCTTCCTTTTAGTTTTGTCTACAGAGTGAGGAGAATAAAATAAAGTAAGGGGGCTATGTGTCATACTTGGAATGAGAAAACCAGCATTTGTGAATTGTTATGGCTGGCAAGGGAATATGAAGCTTAAATGGGCAGGGAGGCACATACTATATAACACTATTTTAATCTAGCACCAATAGGTGGAAGGACTATTTTATGTTAAAAGCACAGATTCACTTACATTTTTACTTATTTAAAAAAGTGTTTCAAAATAAAAAAAACTGCTTCTAAAAATAAAGGGCCATTTTATAAGCACAATAAAACACTCCAGGGTTGTGCATTACTGTGTGATATCCACACTCCTAGGGATGACAGGCACTTGGCCTTTGGCCTCATACCTAAATACGCCCCTAGGAGTGCGGTTATCACACCGTACGTAATGCACACCCCATCGTGTCTTATTGCTTACTTGTGCACTTGCACATAAAAAGAATAATGCTGCCCGAGTGCAAAAATTGATGATATTGCTGCCATTTTCGTCGTGCAAGGATTTTTTCCATGCATCAGGGAGTTGCACACGGGTACTCAGTCCCTGGACCATGTCAGGCCCTTTGAAAATTGGGCTCCTGGAACTTTACTCCAGGCATTTTTAACAAGAAGGAACTCCCCACCCTCATCACTTAACTTGATCCACGATTTTAGCCATCTTTTGTAGCTCTAAGGACAGGAGATCATGTTGGCATTCGGTAGGTAATATTAGATTCATTTAAATGGGGCGTAAAGTATGGAAGGCATGCATGTTTATCTAGAACTGCTCTAAGTAGCATGGAACACAAAGCAAAACTGGAACACTGACAATCAGTGTTTTTTAATGGCCTGATATAGTACATCTCTGTTAATTGATTCAGCAATAAGACATGACACGGTGTGCATTGTGGTGAGATAACAGCACACCTCGGGTGTGTTGTGAGGCACGAGGGATCAATTAGTGCCTTTAACCCCCTGAGAAGTGCTGTTATCCCACCACAAAGCACACCCTGGAGTGTCTTATTGAAATTATAAATGCGTCCAAAATTTATCTTTGGGGAGGAGATGCACAAAAATAAAACAATGTTAAACATTTTCATGTTTTTTTTTAAATATGTTCATCTACCCCAACAAAATATTTCCAGCACATCCCATCATTGGCATGCCATCTCAGTTTCAAATATGCACAGCAAAATACATACATTTTTTTTAAATTTAGCCCTGAAATGCTCTGTTTTTCCCAATCCACCCACATTTACCTGCTTCTTCACCTTCCCCCTCCTCCTTCTTGATATTATTTTCTCCTTTTCCCGAACCTGTGTCTTTTCTGTCTTTCCTACATTCAATAGATGGAATACTTGCTATGGATAAAATACAAGAATTCAAATCTCTGCTCAGTTGCACTTACAGAATTGCGCCCCCACACACACACACACACACACACACACACACACACACACACACACACACACACACACACACACTCACACAACAGAAGACCTCAGACTGAGTCGGTGCTTCTGTTTTATCTGCAGCAGGTTAAACAGCAGAGAGTTCCCTGGTAAAAGGGTAAGGATAGGCAGGGGATTTTTCATGGCCGGGAAAGAAATACCAGAAATTAAAACTGTAAGTACTGTAGTACTTAATTTTTTTAGTGTGTGTGTGTGTATGTGTGTGTGTAAGAAGAAGATTATGAGAGCAAATAACATTACATTATTAAGGCAATTTTATTTTTAGGGCCCAGTTGAAGGTTTTTAGGGAGTAAAGATGGCAGCCATGTTTGTAATGGCAATCAGGAAAGTGTGGGTAGTACTGTACTGATTTTACTGTGAAGAAGCTGCTGGATCTTTATCTGGTGCAGGTGTGCTGAGATAACAGCATGGTTCAAGATGGCCCTCAGCCAATCAGGTTTCACAGTTTTCGAAACCTGTTTTATTAATTATTAAATAACATATTTTTCTAGTCAGTTAATCAAAAGGAATCGGTTTCTTGCCACGGTTGGCACATATGGTATATTATTTGGCTCAAAATAATAGAAAGCTGTATTGATTTATTTATTTATTGATTAATTGATTTATATATTTATGTATTTATTACCATTTATCTGAAAGATGGCCTGAGTCTGGAGACCCATATATAGCCATGGACAATACAAGAAAAGCTGTTAGCACATCATTTTACAAGCACTAAAGTTACAGCAATGCATTCATCAATTTTAAGTTGTTTTCATCCATAACATTTACTAGCATTTGTGGCATCCCAGGTTATCCTCAGACTCAGTCTGCAGGAACAATAAGTATTGGCTTCCTTTATATTAGAAAGGAGTCCCATACATTCAGTGCCAAATGTTAAAAAAACCTTTTTACTATGTTTTGTTCATATTTTAGGCAATTACAGTTTGTTGCCCTACTCCAATTTTAAATGAATATAAAAATGAGGTGAAGTATAAAGCGTATACCCAACGCACACAGGTGTCCCAAAAGGATACCTTTTCTGTGAATATATAATCAAACTTGTAAGTTCCATCCGGAGTCCACTGACTCCTCTAGTACTTCGGAATCTCATGTCTTAAATTAGAGGGTTAAAACATATTGTATCTCTGGCACCATGATGGGGTGTAATTATTCACCGTAGCATGTAACTTCATTGAAAATATTACAGTGACCGGTCATTTACAGCGACAAAACCTACAAAACGACCGGTTGCTGTAATGGTCGTGTGGAACCCTGGCACAGCTTCTCCGGGTCTTGTGCCCCCTCCCCAAAACACCTCCCCCATGGAGGTGATTATAATAAAATCTGGTGGATGCAGGGGGCACAGCCTCCCCACAGAAAACACATTTGTGTTACCGATAGCACAGTGTGGATTGTAATCATGGTCGACATTGTGCCATCGCTGTAAAGCCGGTCGGCAGATTTTCTGTCAAACCGACTTGGTGGAACCCATTACCCACACTGACCCACTCCATAAGGGCTCTTACAAGTTCAGTCCAATGGCTCCATGCATCTCTTACAAGTTCCATTTAATGACTCCATATGTGCAAAAACAACTCACCAAAGGAAGATCAGAAGTCCATTTTTGGTTTACACTGTAAACATTGATTATGGGTGTACACCAAAGGAACAGCAAAAGGTGGGTACCACTATACACACAGAAACACCCGACTGGTTGCGATTTGACAGTATTCTGCCTTGAGGAGGACTGTCTGGTCTCAACCGGCCAGGCATATCTGTGACTAGTGGTGGATTCAGCACTGCTAAAGATTCTATGGCAGCAGGATCCTTCTTTGACATTTAAATGGCAAATAAGTAATCCAACATACTATAATGTATTTATACAATAAAAGTTAACTTTATCGTGGTCTACTGCCCAGAGTTATCTTGTTCAGTACAAGGTAACAGATACAGAAGCACTCTGCCTCTTCACTGAACAGCCCAATGCCTTTCACTCTGACCCCATCATTATGTAACCCCCACAATAAAATGTTTATAGTGCTTACTGAAACTAGAATTCTGATCTTCCTTTGGTGAGTCATTTTTAACATGTATGGAGCAGTCAAATTGATTTTGTAAAATGCATAGCATTTCTGCTACTGTACCAGAGTTTTGCTTGTTTGTTTGTTGTTCATGTCCATCAGTTACCTGCCATTTTCATATAGTCATTCCCTGTTAGTTGTACTGATAGACACTGCAAACAGTTGTGAACTTTGTTACAGTCGTCTTTGTATTCAGTGCTTACTACAGTGTTTGATGAGTACTGTAATGGATTAACCTTTTAAGGTGCATCTCCTGTTCCTAACATCAGTATATGCTGTCAGCTACAGTTTCTTACTAGGCTATTATTTTTGCTACATATAAAAACAAACAAAAAGAAGAAGCTCCTTTAATGCATTCCAATCCAATCCAATCCAATCCAATCCAAGCCACTTTATTTATAGAGCACTATTTCATAAAATATCAAAGTGCTGTACAAAAATATTAAAACCAGTTAAAACCATAAAACAATAGAATTACAGATCAGTCAGGCACTCCCTTATCCGATGAGGCAGATAGTTCCACAGGGTAGCATCTGCAAATGCGAATGCTCGGGCCTCTGAGGTCTTCAAATGAACCCTGGAAACCTCTAGCAATCCCTAATTGGTGGAGTGGAGTGGGTGGAGGGGGTGGTAGGGACACAGAAGCTCTTGCAGATAGACCAGTCCCTGTCTGTGTAGGGCTTTATAGGTCAGCTAGTCGACCTTGAAGGTGATCTGCCACTAAATAGGCAGCTAGTGTAGATCGTGCAGCACAGTTGTGACATGGCTAGCTCAAGAAAGACCAGTCAACAGCCTGGCTGCCGCGTTCTGCACTAGCTGCAAGTGGCAGATATCAACTCCCGGTAGTCCTAGGTACAGGGAGTTGAAGTAGTCAAGATGGGTGGTCACAAAGGTGTGAACTAACATTGGAAGGTCATCAGGTGGAACCGGGAGCATAATCCAGGCAATATTCCTCAGATGGTAAAAAGAGGACTTGATGGCAGATGACACCTGAGATTTAAGTGTCAGTCCATTGTCAAAGATAACGCCCAGATTTTGCACCAGGTCAGAGGCCATCAGCTGGCTACCACCAAGCCGAAGCCCAGAAGGCTGCCCAGCCAAAAGCCTCTCTACCCGACCACTTGAGTCCACAACCAAAACCTCAGTCTTGTCTGGATTCAACTTCAGCCAGTTGGAATTCATCCAATCCTGGATCTCGGCGATGCAGTTGTTAAAGACTGAGATGGCATCTTTATGTTCGGGCACCAAGGACATGTATAGCTGAATATCATCTGTGTAGCAGTGAAAACTCAGCCCATACCACCTTGCAATGTCTCCCAATGCAGCATATACACCACAAACAACATGGGTGATAAAACAGAGCCCTGTGGCACCCCACAAGGCAGGAAGAAGGAGCCAGAGAAATGAACCCCTGACACCACTCTCTGAGACCTGCCCATGAGGAAAGACTGGAACTATCTGAGGACTGTATCAGACAGTCTACAGATCAACCACGGGCACTCTAATAACATACCATGGCCCACGGTGTCAAACACTGCAGAGAGATCAAGAAGAACCAAGATGGAACAGCTCTTCTGATCTCTCGCTATCATAAGATCATTAAGTAACCAAACTAGAGCCGTCTCAGTATTATGTCTCTTCCGAAATCTGGACTGACGAGCATCATAGATATTGTGGATGGTAAGATGATCCTCCAGCTGCTGCGCGACCACCTTCTCAGTAACCTTTCCCACAAAGGAAAGGTTAGAGACAGGTCTGTAGTTAGCGAGACAGTCTGGGTCAAGAGAAGATTTCTTAGGGAGTGGTGTAACCACCGCCTCCTTCAGGATGTCTGGAAACACACCTGTCTTTAAAGAACTTCAGACAATCTCACCAAGGACCAGGTTGATGACCTCAACACACCCCACCAGGAGGTGCGTTGGGCCTGGGTCCAAACTACAGCAGGTTGGCCGCATACTCTGGATGATCCTCACAAGATCACCGATCTCCAACCTGGAAAAGTTGGACCAGATCAACCGAGGTACTGCAACCTCCCACTGACCACCACCACCCCTGTTAGAATGGGATGTATGGATCTCGGACCTAATGTCAGCAACCTTATCTGCAAAGAATTGAGCAAACTCATCACATTTCTCTTGTGACAATGCTCTCTGAAGCTGCAGACAGGCTGGATTGCAAAGTCTGTCGAGAATTCGGAAGAGCTGAGCTGGTCGATTCTGTGCAGCAGCGATCTCCCTGGACAGGAACTCTGCCTTCTTACGGAGATGGCCAATTGATAGTCCCTATAATGATCCATCAAACTAAGCCTGCCAGCATCAAGGCCCGATATCTGCCAGCACCATTCCATCCTGTGCCCTTCTCTCCTCAACTCCCTCAAGGTCCCGTCAAACCACAGGGACCAAGGGTGAAGGGAGAGGGGATGAACCTGGACATGAGCTATGGAATCCAGAGCCTCAGTAATGGCCATATTATAGGCCAGTACCCAATTATCTGGATCCAAGTTTGCACTCTGAAGACCCGATAGGTCCAGCACCACTACCAGGCCATCTGGGGTCAAACCCTTCAAAGAGTGGTACCGAACCATCTCCATGGGGCAGGCCTATAAGGGGGAGCCTGGAAATTGAACCTTATAGTGTGATGGTCAGACCATCCGACCAGCTCTACCACCAGGCCAGAGGTCTCCATACCCAGTAGGAAGACCAGATCCAATGAATGACCATATTTATGGGTCGCAGAGGAAATAACCTGAGCGAAGCCCAGTGAATTCATGAAGTGGAGGAAGTCCTGTCCAAATTGCGAGAGTTCATCATCGACCCAGACATTAAAGTCCCCAAAACCATCCATATGGGAGACTCCAAAACCGTATCGGTGATGAAGTCCATGACTTCCTGCAGGAACTGCTTCTCATCCCCGAGTGGATGGTAGATGAGAAGAATCCTGCACCCCACACCTGTGACAACGATACATTCAAAGGAACTGGTCTCCCCCGCTGGCACATCTACAAGGCCCAATTCCATTTTAAAGCAATGGATACACCCCCTACCTACGATCCATCCTCGGGCAGTGTATCACCGGGAACCTGGCTGGAATAGCTGACTCAAGAACTGGGCCAAAATTTTCATCCAGCCAGGTCTCAGTGATGCAAGCCAGGTCAGATGACCCAACAAGATCAGCAATAACTGCCACCTTGTTTTTAATAGTCCTGGCATTGCACAACACTGCCCGAGTAGGATGGGACACAGAGGCCAAACCATGTCATCTTCCCACCCACAGTGGAGCCTTGTGTATAGGAACCAGACTGGGAGGACTCTCTGTGAACCACTTGCCCCAGGGGTGTCTTCTGGTTCCCACAACCCCAATCCACCCTCCCAGCTCCACTCTCCCTCCAGGTCCAGGCCCCCCATCTCCTCCTCACTATCCCCAGAGTCTGACAATGCCCATAAACCTCCACAGGCAATGGTGGACAGTTAAAGGGATGGAGGCCCTAGAGCTCAGGGAGAGTAGTGTCTGGCTGGGAGAGATATCTGCAAGTGCATATCTACACGGACCTAAAAGCAGCAATTAAAATGGCAATCACAAAACAACACAAAAGACAAATACAAAACCAACAAAACAAAAATCAAATAAATCACATACAGTATAACCAACAATCAATACCCACACTGATAGGACACTGGACTTGAGAGTGGGTTCTGCTGATGTTTTCATTAGAGTTCACTGATTCCAAGTCACAGAATCAGATTTGTTGGTTCTGACCCGATCTGCAGCATTAGGATTTTCAGAATTGCAGTCTGAAAAATCCTAATTCTGAAACTGAAGGCTAAAACACATTTTTACATGGGAAAGTAAGATTTAGGAATGGGGGGTGGAGAAATTGTTTAACCAGGAAAGGTACGCTAAACTGAAGCTTGTTTCCAAGTGCAACCTGGGAGCACAAGGAAGTTAAGTGACTTGCTCAGGGTCACACAGTATGCAGCTACACCACTCAGTAAGGCACTCGCCATCCTTATAAATACTCCACTGTGGGAAATCAGACTCCCTAATTTCACTTGATATGATTTCAATCCACCGCAGATTAGCCTTTACTCCCATTTGTTCCTTCCAGACCCTCTCTCTGCATGCCTGAGTTCCATTAATTCAGTCCCATCCCTGTGACTCTCAACCTGATCCTACCCCTCATTTCTCTCCCCTATCTGTCTCACCACCCAGTCCTGCCCTTACCTCATACTCACCTCCACTTTACTTCACCTATCACCTGTTGCTTTCCTAGCTCCAATTTTTCAGCTCATCTTCGACTGTGCCTGTTGATCCCTCGCTCCCACACCCCTCCCTCCTCCCTTTACCTACAACTATTTTGAAGAATTTAGGACCTGAAACTTGTGACAATACCTGTTCCCAAGGCAGCTGGCTATACCTCTCAAACTTGTTAGTGTGCGACTGCTTGTAATCAACTACAAAGCCACTGTCTTGTCAGCTAGTATTCCTGTTAGATACCTGTTATTCTGTCTATGTGAATTGTACCATTGTAACTGCTGCAACTGTTGTATTGCCTCTGACATGGAACCTTTGTAAAGAGATCATAGCTCAAAGGTTAATTCCAAAGTGTTAAATAAATAAGAAGTGGAGGCTAATGGGATTCAAACCCAGGTCTCTAAGTTTGCAGCTCAGTGCCCTAAACCACTACACTATACTGCCTCTTTAGGATTAGGATTTGAAATCCAGTTCCAGTTCCAAAGTCCTTTTCAGAATCAGAATATGAATCAGAGTCAGAATTGTAAATTCAGAAATTCCTAAAAAGGCTAATTGGATCGGTTTCCGTTGACTCCTAGCATCACTAATTGGCATTAAAGCTAAAGCAGAGTCGTGTTGAATCTGTAAATAATTTTCCCCATAGAAGCTGTTTGTTTTTGAAATACTTAAGAATGCAAATTCATAGTGACAAGAATGTAAGAGTTTCTCAAGGATATGAACGCTGTCATAGTTCTAAACGGCATTTACCAGCAGTTTGAAAATCAAAACAACTATTAAATTTATTCGAGATCGAGGAGCACTCCCAACAAATTGAGAGCTCCTGTCTTCTGCGCTTGAGGCACTCTTATTCCATGGAGTGTGTCTCAGGTGCAGATGCCCTGAAACTGGCACATTCCCGGACAGTTTCTTTTTAAAATAATATATTATTGATCGCGCCGATCAATAATGTATTATTGTAACACGGCTCTCAGTCGGGTGTCGAAAGCAGCGCGGGCGAGCAAGATCGCCACAGCTGACTGAAACTGAGCGTGGCATAAGCCACGATAACGCCTCATTTCGTCAGTACCAGCTGTGGCCATGGAGGCTGCCGAGAGTAGCAGCCCATTCGGTAGTACCTAGATCTGCCAGGAGCGAGGGTGCAGCACTGAGCTTGCAATTTACAGGCTCATAGAGCCTAAGTCAGAAATCGGAGCGTGCCTGGCAACACTGGTATACAGAGGCAGTTGCACTAGGTAGCTGCCTGCTGTGTCGCCATGAAACCGCTGACTCGTGAAGCTGCTGCCACCCATCCCTAGTAGTACCTGGAGCCATGGAGCTGTTGTCGACCTCGAGAGGACCCGCGGCGCCAACCCAGCAGGTCCCCAAGTACAGGCAGACAGGCAGGGACGCCGACAGCTTGTAGAACAGTTGGAGCCGCGGAATCATTTAAGTGCACTCCAGCACGTAAGATTTTTGCACTGTACCGTCATAAAAAAAATTTTGTTTGCACACCTGACTCCCACCTCCTGTGTTGGTTCGGCTCCGGGTGGAACAGAGACAAACCATGATCGTATTGGGCAGAAGGTGATCCTACCGGAGGCGTGTCGATAACAGGTTGTGCAGCAGCGCCAAGGCCTCTGTTACAAGCGCATTAATCACCTTCTGCCTCAGGCTCCACCGGTGATTAATGCCGCTGGCGCCTCGGCAGAGCTCCCCGCGCGGGCATTAATCCACCGGTAGAGCCCTCAGCTGGTGGTGATTAATGCTTACATATGTCCCCCGCTGCCACTCATTCCTGCACTAGAGTGGTTTCACTTGTCTTCAGCTTGAGCTATAACAGCTCAGCTTCGCTTTGCTGTTCTCACTCCAGTCGAACGTGCATGAAACCACTCTTATACAGCAAAGAGTGGCTCCAGGGGACAGTAAATATAGAGGAAAGACAAAATGTGACACAATATTTGAAACAGCTTCTACAGAAAATACTGGCATGTAGGATAAAGGCAGTTCTAGTTTAAAACCTTGCTTTAACTTTTTAAATGTAATTTAAAATGCGGTCATGTGTGTAACCACCTTAACTCCCTACTATGCTTTTCATTTGATGATCAATGCCACCAGCTCCACCATTCTTGTATGATCTTCACTGTAGCCACCACCTCCTTCCTGGTTGCCCCTTCTGCTACCTGCCTGGTAGGAGTGAGAAGCTGGTGAGGATGGGGACTACTGACTGATCCCCATTACTTCCGACTACAATACCTTGTCTGGCAGCCAGATCCTCCTATAATCCCCCCAGCCACCTTTCTTCAGTGTAGCATGCTATGTTTATGGTAACAGGGTCCTTTCTTTTTAGGGCACTTGTCATATCTGCCCAGACAAATGCCAGTTTAATCACATTTAAGATATGGTGATTGGGAGTGTCAGGATGGGGTATCTATGCTCTTTGTGGGTTTTTTTTGGGGGTCTGTTTATGAGAGCTGGGGAGCCTTTTTGTGTTTTCTTAAAGTTAGGTCTGGTTTGGCTTAATTTCCCAGGTTCAAATGTAGTTTGCAATTTCACCCAAAAGTAAAGTGTTGTACTCTGAAAGTGCTTGAAAAGCCACATTTTGACTTGTTCCAATGTTTCGTAAAACTGAATTTGCTGCTCCAGTAATAATGGGCCTCAGTGTAAAATGACTGTTTTCAATTTGGAGATTGTTCAAGGGAGAATTTTTTTTATATGCAATCTGATTATCCTTGGAGCTTGGTACTGCCTGATACACTTAAACTACCTGCTCCGGTCATGTATTGATGTCACAGTTTGACACATAATACAAAATCATGATTCGGAACTCATGTGCCGCACAGTTCAATGATGAAGGGATGCGGGATCTGGAGGAGAAAGGCAAACAAACAGGCAGGGCAGGCACAGCAGCAAGCGATTAGAGCACAGAACTGTGAGCCTGGAGATCCAGGTTCAAATCCTACCAGAGCCACTTTAATAACTGTGTGACCCACGTGCTGCAGTTTCTCCTATCTGTAAAATGGAAAGAAACAGGACCCCACTGAAAAGGAAATGTTACATCTCAGTAGGGCTATCTGGGATTAGAAGATGTTACAAAAGCATGGGGAAGGTGTGTGTATGAAAACAGCCCTACTGTTAAGCCGACTGGACAAGTGCCTGGAGGCTCAGTATATGTAAAATGTAGCATGTAGTCTAACTGCATGAGAACAAGGTCAGGCTGCCTTTCTCTGACTGTGTGCTGGGAGAGTTTACAGAGGGGTAAAACAAAGTAAAATCCTGAGGGGGTGGGGTGCATCTCTGACATGCAAATTGACCACAAAGAGCTCTGCTGGGTGAGATGGCCTCCATGTCAATGACCCCCTCTGCTATAACAAGCCCCCTTGCTGGCTTCACGGTAATTGACAGCATGTTTTTTTTTTTTGTTAAAGAAACTGAAGGCACTGGGACACCATCAGCCGGTGAATAGCTGGTTTTAGAATTCTGTATACAGACCACAAAACTCTTCTTTTATTCACTTTGAAGATTTACAGTTCTTAGTTTGAATATTCTGCCTTCCCCCTCAAAGCTATAAAAAAACGCTCACGTTCAAGCCGTTACAGTGGCGTGGCACACTAAAACATCAATTTCAGGAAAAAAAGACGCAGCCCAGTGAACACATGCATAGACATGCTCAATTTTAAAGTTTTATTTCACAATGAAGACAATAGCCGCAGTTAGGTAATACTAACTAATGTATATTTACACTGAAGTATTTATCCTATCTGTGTTATCTTTATAATGTAATACTTTAAAATATAGTGATACATGCTGCCCGCCATACCTCTCCACTGTCCCTCATCGCAAAGAACAGTCCCTCATTTTCCCACTCAGGTGTCCTCTGTCCCACATAGTGAGCTCCACATGCCTGGATATTGGGGGGGGGGGGCCATCAATCCGTCAAATTCCTCCCTGCCACCAGCTTATTGGGCACACCCTGTCACCCACTTTTCCTCAGGTTATTTACCTAGTCTGAGTTTGAAGGTCATTACGGTATCAGCTGATACCAGAAGCTCTTGCAGTCCATTCCACAGAGTTCTATGAAAGAACAAAAGCGCTGACTGAGCGAAAAACATGAAGTTGTCGTGCTGTTGGTTCGGGGGCCATATTATTAATTTTTTTTGTTGTTGTTTTTAGACATGTTTAAACAGAGCTAATTAATGTAATCATTCTTCTGGTAATGGATGATGTGTTTGAAGAGGGAAAAAACCCTCGTAAAACATCCTTCCATTTTTTCATTTCTTTTCTTTAAGGATGGAAGTATAGCCTAAAGGTTAGACTAACAAGCTGTGAATGAGCTTGATACAGCTAACAGTCCTAGGTTTGATTCCCACAGCCTCCACTTGCATACTGTGGAACTCTTAGCAAGTCACTTAACCTCCTCAGTGCTCCCAGGTCACCCTTGAAACAGGCATTGTGCGGGGTGGGACTCACCCAGTTACCAAAGAATTTAAATAAAAGACCAGCAGCATGGTGTCCAGTAGGTGGTGTCACCTATAGTCTGCTAGCAGTATGGCATGCTAGTGGACTAGTTATTTTATACAACAACTCTGTGGTCCATTGTAGGTCCCTGTTCTGTTAGTTGGTCCTCCTAGCCAAAGTTGTCCAAGCCAGTGACCATCTTGGTCACTCTCTCCTCTGTACTCTTTCTACAGTATCATGTCAATATCCTTGTAAAGCAAACATTCATAGTAATCCGTGTTGTTCATTAACGGCCAAATGTTCTGAATATGAAAGCTCTCATTAATTTCTACACTGTTCCTAGTATCATAGTATCACAGTAATGTGTCAGCAGAAAAGGACCATCCTCGTCCATCTAGTCTGCCCGTTTCCCACCCGCCCCTATTTGTCTCCATTTCCCAGGGATATTGTCCTCTGCTCACCAGCCAATCCCTTGTGTCTGTACCACTTGTGTTCTCTCCTTTTATCACTAAGATTTGATAAGGTGATCAAATCCTCCCCCCCCCAAAAAAAAAATTTGAGGGACTGTGTCCCACATTTCCTGGACATGAGCTATGGAATCCAGAGCCTCAGTAATGGCCATATTATAGGCCAGTACCCAATTATCTGGATCCAAGTTTGCACTCTGAAGACCCGATAGGTCCAGCACCACTACCAGGCCATCTGGGGTCAAACCCTTCAAAGAGTGGTACCGAACCATCTCCATGGGGCAGGCCTATAAGGGGGAGCCTGGAAATTGAACCTTATAGTGTGATGGTCAGACCATCCGACCAGCTCTACCACCAGGCCAGAGGTCTCCATACCCAGTAGGAAGACCAGATCCAATGAATGACCATATTTATGGGTCGCAGAGGAAATAACCTGAGCGAAGCCCAGTGAATTCATGAAGTGGAGGAAGTCCTGTCCAAATTGCGAGAGTTCATCATCGACCCAGACATTAAAGTCCCCAAAACCATCCATATGGGAGACTCCAAAACCGTATCGGTGATGAAGTCCATGACTTCCTGCAGGAACTGCTTCTCATCCCCGAGTGGATGGTAGATGAGAAGAATCCTGCACCCCACACCTGTGACAACGATACATTCAAAGGAACTGGTCTCCCGCTGGCACATCTACAAGGCCCAATTCCATTTTAAAGCAATGGATACACCCCTACTCACGATCCATCCTCGGCAGTGTATCACCGGAACCTGGCTGGAATAGCTGACTCAAGAACTGGGCCAAAATTTTCATCCAGCCAGGTCTCAGTGATGCAAGCCAGGTCAGATGACCCAACAAGATCAGCAATAACTGCCACCTTGTTTTTAATAGTCCTGGCATTGCACAACACTGCCCGAGTAGGATGGGACACAGAGGCCAAACCATGTCATCTTCCCACCCACAGTGGAGCCCTTGTGTATAGGAACCAGACTGGGAGGACTCCTCTCTGTGAACCACTTTGCCCCAGGGTGTCTTCTGGTTCCCACAACCCCAATCCACCCTCCCAGCTCCACTCTCCCTCCAGGTCCAGGGCCCCCCCATCTCCTCCTCACTATCCCCAGAGTCTGACAATGCCCATAAACCTCCACAGGCAATGGTGGACAGTTAAAGGGATGGAGGCCCTAGAGCTCAGAGGGAGAGTAGTGTCTGGCTGGGAGAGATATCTGCAAGTGCATATCTACACGGACCTAAAAGCAGCAATTAAAATGGCAATCACAAAACAACACAAAAGACAAATACAAAACCAACAAAACAAAAAATCAAATAAATCCACATACAGTATAACCAACAATCAATACCCACACTGATAGGACACTGGACTTAGAGAGTGGGTTCTGCTGATGTTTTCATTAGAGTTCACTGATTCCAAGTCACAGAATCAGATTTGTTGGTTCTGACCCGATCTGCAGCATTAGGATTTTCAGAATTGCAGTCTGAAAAATCCTAATTCTGAAACTGAAGGCTAAAACACATTTTTACATGGGAAAGTAAGATTTAGGAATGGGGGGTGGAGAAATTGTTTAACCAGGAAAGGTACGCTAAACTGAAGCTTGTTTCCAAGTGCAACCTGGGAGCACAAGGAAGTTAAGTGACTTGCTCAGGGTCACACAGTATGCAGCTACACCACTCAGTAAGGCACTCGCCATCCTTATAAATACTCCACTGTGGGAAATCAGACTCCCTAATTTCACTTGATATGATTTCAATCCACCGCAGATTAGCCTTTACTCCCATTTTGTTCCTTCCAGACCCTCTCTCTGCATGCCTGAGTTCCATTAATTCAGTCCCATCCCTGTGACTCTCAACCTGATCCTACCCCCTCATTTCCTCTCCCCCGCACTACTGTCTCACCACCCAGTCCTGCCCTTACCTCATACTCACCTCCACTTTACTTCACCTATCACCTGTTGCTTTCCTAGCTCCAATTTTTTCAGCTCATCTTCGGGACTGTGCCTGTTGATCCCTCGCTCCCACACCCCTCTCCCTCCTCCCTTTACCTACAACTATTTTGAAGAATTTAGGACCTGAAACTTGTGACAATACCTGTTCCCAAGGCAGCTGGCTATACCTCTCAAACTTGTTAGTTGCGACTGCTTGTAATCAACTACAAAGCCACTGTCTTGTCAGCTAGTATTCCTGTTAGATACCTGTTATTCTGTCTATGTGAATTGTACCATTGTAACTGCTGCAACTGTTGTATTGCCTCTTGACATGGAACCTTTGTAAAAGAGATCATAGCTCAAAGGTTAATTCCAAAGTGTTAAATAAATAAGAAGTGGAGGCTAATGGGATTCAAACCCAGGTCTCTAAGTTTGCAGCTCAGTGCCCTAAACCACTACACTATACTGCCTCTTTAGGATTAGGATTTGAAATCCAGTTCCAGTTCCAAAGTCCTTTTCAGAATCAGAATATGAATCAGAGTCAGAATTGTAAATTCAGAAATTCCTAAAAAGGCTAATTGGATCGGTTTCCGTTGACTCCTAGCATCACTAATTGGCATTAAAGCTAAAGCAGAGTCGTGTTGAATCTGTAAATAATTTTCCCCATAGAAGCTGTTTGTTTTTGAAATACTTAAGAATGCAAATTCATAGTGACAAGAATGTAAGAGTTTCTCAAGGATATGAACGCTGTCATACAATTCTAAAACGGCATTTACCAGCAGTTTGAAAATCAAAACAACTATTAAATTTATTCGAGATCGAGGGAGCACTCCCAACAAATTGGAGAGCTCCTGTCTTCTGCGCTTGAGGCACTCTTATTCCATGGAGTGTGTCTCAGGTGCAGATGCCCTGGAAACTGGCACATTCCCGGACAGTTTTCTTTTAAAAATAATATATTATTGATCGCGCTCGATCAATAATGTATTATTGTAACACGGCTCTCAGTCGGGGTGTCGAAAGCAGCGCGGCGATAGGCGCAATCGCCACAGCTGACTGAAACCGAGCGGGTATTAAGCCACGCATAACGCCCGCTCGGTCAGTACCAGCTGTGGCCATGGAGGCTGCCGAGAGTAGCAGCCCGCTCCGGTAGTACCTAGATCTGCCAGGAGCGAGAGGGTGCAGCACTGAGCTTGCAATTTACAGGCTCATAGAGCGTAGTCAGAAATCGGGAGCGTGCCTGGCAACACTGGTATACAGAGGCAGTTGCACTAGGTAGCTGCCTGCTGTGTCGCCGATGAAACCGCTGGACTCGTGAAGCTGCTGCCACCCATCCCCTAGTAGTACCTGAGCCATGGAGCTGTTGTCGACCTCGGAGAGGACCCGTGCGGCCAACCCAGCAGGTCCCCAAGTACAGGCAGACAGGCAGGGACGCCGACAGCTTGTAGAACAGTTGGAGCCGCGGAATCATTTAAGTGCACTCCAGCACGTAAGATTTTTGCACTGTACCGTCATAAAAAAAATTTTGTTTGCACACCTGACTCCCACCTCCTGTGTTGGTTCGGCTCCGGGTGGAACAGAGACAAACCATGATCGTACTGGGCAGAAGGTGATCCCGCCGGAGGCGATGTCGGTAACAGGTTGTGCAGCGCGCGCAGAGCCTCTGTTACAAGCGCATTAATCACCTTCTGCCTCAGGCTCCACCGGTGATTAATGCCCGCTGGGGGCGCCCTCGGGCACGAGCTCCCCCCCCCAGCGGGCATTAATCCACCGGTAGAGCCCTCAGCTGGTGGTGATTAATGCTTACATATGTCTCCCGCTGCCACTCATTCCTGCACTAGAGTGGTTTCACTTGTCTTCAGCTTGAGCTATAACAGCTCAGTTCATTGCTGTTCTCACTCCAGTCGAATCGTGGCATGAAACCACTCTTATACAGCAAAGAGTGGCTCCAGGGGACAGTAAATATAGAGGAAAGACAAAATGTGACACAATATTTGAAACAGCTTCTACAGAAAATACTGGCATGTAGGATAAAGGCAGTTCTAGTTTAAAACCTTGCTTTAACTTTTTAAATGTAATTTAAAATGCGGTCATGTGTGTAACCACCTTAACTCCCTACTATGCTTTTTCATTTGATGATCAATGCCACCAGCTCCACCATTCTTGTATGATCTTCACTGTAGCCACCACCTCCCTTCCTGGTTGCCCCTTCTGCTACCTGCCTGGTAGGAGTGGGAGAAGCATGAGGATGGGGACTACTGACTGATCCCCATTACTTCCCCGACTACCAATACCTTGTCTGGCAGCCAGATCCTCCTATAATCCCCCCCCCCCAGCCACCTTTCTTCAGTGTAGCATGCTATGTTTATGGTAACAGGGTCCTTTCTTTTTAGGGCACTTGTCATATCTGCCCAGACAAATGCCAGTTTAATCACATTTAAGATATGGTGATTGGGAGTGTCAGGATGGGGTATCTATGCTCTTTGTAGGTTTTTTTTTGGGGGGGGGTCTGTTTATGAGAGCTGGGGAGCCTTTTGTGTTTTCTTAAAGTTAGGTCTGGTTTGGCTGAATTTCCCAGGTTCAAATGTAGTTTGCAATTTCACCCAAAAGTAAAGTGTTGTACTCTGAAAGTGCTTGAAAAGCCACATTTTGACTTGTTCCAATGTTTCGTAAAACTGAATTTGCTGCTCCAGTAATAATGGGCCTCAGTGTAAAATGACTGTTTTCAATTTGGAGATTGTTCAAGGGAGAATTTTTTTTATATGCAATCTGATTATCCTTGGAGCTTGGTACTGCCTGATACACTTAAACTACCTGCTCCGGTCATGTATTGATGTCACAGTTTGACACATAATACAAAATCATGATTCGGAACTCATGTGCCGCACAGTTCAATGATGAAGGGATGCGGGATCTGGAGGAGAAAGGCAAACAAACAGGCAGGGCAGGCACAGCAGCAAGCGATTAGAGCACAGAACTGTGAGCCTGGAGATCCAGGTTCAAATCCTACCAGAGCCACTTTAATAACTGTGTGACCCACGTGCTGCAGTTTCTCCTATCTGTAAAATGGAAAGAAACAGGACCCCACTGAAAAGGAAATGTTACATCTCAGTAGGGCTATCTGGGATTAGAAGATGTTACAAAAGCATGGGGAGGGTGTGTGTATGAAAACAGCCCTACTGTTAAGCCGACTGGACAAGTGCCTGGAGGCTCAGTATATGTAAAATGTAGCATGTAGTCTAACTGCATGAGAACAAGGTCAGGCTGCCTTTCTCTGACTGTGTGCTGGGAGAGTTTACAGAGGGGTAAAACAAAGTAAAATCCTGAGGGGGGTGGGGGTGCATCTCTGACATGCAAATTGACCACAAAGAGCTCTGCTGGGTGAGATGGCCTCCATGTCAATGACCCCCTCTGCTATAACAAGCCCCCTTGCTGGCTTCACGGTAATTGACAGCATGTTTTTTTTTTTTGTTAAAGAAACTGAAGGCACTGGGACACCATCAGCCGGTGAATAGCTGGTTTTAGAATTCTGTATACAGACCACAAAACTCTTCTTTTATTCACTTTGAAGATTTACAGTTCTTAGTTTGAATATTCTGCCTTCCCCCTCAAAGCTATAAAAAAGCGCTCACGTTCAAGCCGTTACGTGGCACACTAAAACATCAATTTCAGGAAAAAGAGCTGCTAGTGAACACATGCATAGGAGCATACTCAATTTTAAAGTTTTATTTCACAATGAAGACAATAGCCGGTTAGGTAATACTAACTAATGTATATTTACACTGAAGTATTTATCCTATCTGTGTTATCTTTATAATGTAATACTTTAAAATATAGTGATACATGCTGCCGCCATACCTCTCCACTGTCCTCATCGCAAAGAACAGTCCTCATTTTCCCACTCAGGTGTCCTCTGTCCCACATAGTGAGCTCCACATGCCTGGATATTGGGGGCCATCAATCCACAAATTCCTCCTGCCACCAGCTTATTGGGCACACCCTGTCACCCACTTTTCCTCAGGTTATTTACCTAGTCTGAGTTTGAAGGTCATTACGGTATCAGCTGATACCAGAAGCTCTTGCAGTCCATTCCACAGAGTTCTATGAAAGAACAAAAGCGCTGACTGAGCGTAAAACATGAAGTTGTCGTGCTGTTGGTTCGGGGGCCATATTATTAATTTTTTTTGTTGTTGTTTTTAGACATGTTTAAACAGAGCTAATTAATGTAATCATTCTTCTGGTAATGGATGATGTGTTTGAAGAGGGAAAAAACCCTCGTAAAACATCCTTCCATTTTTTCATTTCTTTTCTTTAAGGATGGAAGTATAGCCTAAAGGTTAGACTAACAAGCTGTGAATGAGCTTGATACAGCTAACAGTCCTAGGTTTGATTCCCACAGCCTCCACTTGCATACTGTGGAACTCTTAGCAAGTCACTTAACCTCCTCAGTGCTCCCAGGTCACCCTTGAAAACAGGCATTGTGCGGAGTGGGACTCACCCAGTTACCAAAGAATTTAAATAAAAAGACCAGCAGCATGGTGTCCAGTAGGTGGTGTCACCTATAGTCTGCTAGCAGTATGGCATGCTAGTGGACTAGTTATTTTATACAACAACTCTGTGGTCCATTGTAGGTCCCTGTTCTGTTAGTTGGTCCTCCTAGCCAAAGTTGTCCAAGCCAGTGACCATCTTGGTCACTCTCTCCTCTGTACTCTTTCTACAGTATCATGTCAATATCCTTGTAAAGCAAACATTCATAGTAATCCGTGTTGTTCATTAACGGCCAAATGTTCTGAATATGAAAGCTCTCATTAATTTCTACACTGTTCCTAGTATCATAGTATCACAGTAATGTGTCAGCAGAAAGGACCATCCTCGCCATCTAGTCTGCCCGCTTCCCACCCGCCCCTATTTGTCTCCATTTCCCAAGGATATTGTCCTCTGCTCACCAGCCAATCCCTTGTGTCTGTACCACTTGTGTTCTCTCCTTTTATCACTAAGATTTGATAAGGTGATCAAATCCTCCCCCCCCCAAAAAAAAAATTTGAGGGACTGTGTCCCACATTTCACAGGTTTAGTGACTCCAGTCAACCATCTCACTAGGCCTTTCCTGCATAAAGCATTTTGAATTAACAATGTTGAAATAAATAATATAAGATCTACATCTCAGGGGATCCATACTTGTTTTCAGAATTTCTTTTTGACTTTAAAGATGTAAGATGCTACCTTGATTTTTATTTCAAATACAATGAAATGGGATACTCTAGCAGCCCGGCTGCCCAGGTAGCATGCTGTGTTACCATGTGGGAGGACCTGGTATAGGAGCGAGTCCAGGGTTCCTTCAGTCATGATACCCAAGGTGGGGGGTGGTGCCAATGTCAGCTCTTCCTGACCAGGGGATGGAGGTACCCAGTTCCTTTCCTGAGTCAGAAGAAATAGCTCCCTACCTTTATCTCCGGGCTGCCACACATGTGAGGATTGTTAGGGGCACTACAAGGATAGAGGAAATAAAAACGGAGGGGAAAAAAACTCATCACAATCATCTGAATGATGGCAGTTGGTTCCCGTGGGCCTATATCATGGTTGTAGCTGTAGAGTAAAGATGGGTGAAGAGCAGAAATTTCTCTTTGCAGAATTTTCTTTTTACGGGCAGATTTGCACACTTTGTGGAAACAGCTTAAAACATAGAAACATAGACATTGCAAGCAGATGAACCCCAATGGTCCATCCAATCTGCTCATAAAGAGTTTCCCACCTATCCCACTGACTTACCATCTTAAAGGGGTATTTTGCTATGGTGCCTGCTCCAAACCTTCCACTCTCCCCCTAATCCCCCCACCTCCCTAGCTCTGCCTCCTGTTTTACAAAGTGCACATTTCATGGAGAAAAAAAGCTGCACAGTGTGGATTGTTTTTTTTTTGCAAAAGTCACACAAAAACTTTACAACAATGGCGTCTGCAATTTCTGCAAAGCTTTCACACAGTCTTTGCAACTGTGGAGACTGAAATCTCCATGAAATGTGACTTTCTTAACTTCACGGGAAACTTGCTAACGAATTTAAAATTTGCAACACCTGTGCTGCGATGTGGTTGTTGGACCCCCAGGGGGAGGAGAAATAAGACCATATATGGAAAACAGACAAAGAAAAGCGTGGAGACATCTGTACTTGAAGGCTTCAAGGACTTCAGTGCGACCTGGTCACCCTTGCAATAGAGGCGTGGGCACCAACAGAGAAATGTGTTCTGGTTTGTCTAGGTTGGGGCAGCACACTACTGACTAAACTAGCTTTCTTTCCGCTTGGCTGGAGCCCCTCTGGATGGAAGCAAGTGGAAGCTGAACTGAAACTCCTAAATTGGAGTCTCCTGATCATTGCTAAAAAGTGAACAACTAGAATGTTGCAGGTCTGGCTCAGCAGTAAACAGCTGACCAGCTGCAGCTAGTCCGCACCCACAGCAACAAGTAATGTTGCTTTCACTTTTCTACAGTGTTAAAAAAAACAAGGCTCTCTCTCTCTCTCCTTCTTCTTCTCGCTTTCCTTCTCTCTCTCTCTTCCTCTCTTGCCCCCTCTCTCTCCCTTTCACTCCCTCCCTCTCTCTCTCTGGCTTGCTCTCTCTCTCTCTCGCTCTCACACTCTCTCTCTCTTTCGCACCCCCCCCAACTTGCTGCCATATCACTTAGTATCACTTTCTCATTCCTTCTCACTCTCCCACCCTTTCTTTCTTTCTTTCTTGTTAGCTATCTATCTCGTCTCTCTCTGTCTCTCTCTGTCTCTCTCTGTCTCCCTCTCTCTCTAGCTATCTAATAGAAACATAGAATTTGCCGGCAAATAAGGACTGTTTGGCCCACCTAGTCTGCCCATTTTTCCCTGCCTATAGTATTATCGCAGATCCTACTTGTTCTCCAGCCCATTCATCCACCCCCCCTTCCCCTAAGTATCCCTTATGCCCATCCTATACATTCTCAAACTCCACCACAGTTTTCGGCCCCACTACCACCGCTGTTCCAGGAATCCACTACTTATTCTGTAAAGAAGTACTTCCTCACATCTCTCTTGAATCTACCCCCCCTCCAGCTTCTTACAGTACTCTCTTGTCTTTGAGCACCTTTGTTTCCTCTGGTCCCCCCAGCTGGAAGTTTCGCCCCCACCCCTTGCTGCCTCCCATGCCCAGGCTTACCCGGCGGGGCCACTGGTGGGCACCCCCAAGGTACACGGTCTCTTGCCTTGACTTACCCCCAGGGCGGGGCCACAGGAGCAGGGACCCCAGCAGACATTAGTTAGAGGAGTGGCAGCAGAGGTGGGGCATCATGAGCGATGGAATTTTTTCATTTTTATGAGATTCCTGGGCAGAAAAGTGCAATGATGCCATTGTCCACCCACCCCTAGCATGAGTCACCGGGCAGTGGCGGCACTCCCAGCCTCTGCTGCCAGAGGTCCGATGCACTGGACACTCTTCCCCTTCCCTAGAGAGAGAGCAGTCCCTGGGAAACTCAGTCCTTCTCCCCAGCCGACCCTCCAACTCCTGAGTCCATCTCCCGAACCCAGGATGTCAGTGCCCAAGCAGACGCTGCGCTGCTGCTGGTGAATAGCACCCAGCACCTTTTTTTCTGAAAAAACGTTCCTCGTGTACCTTATTTACCACTGTGAGGTATTTAATGGTTTCCTTCATATTCCCCCTCTCCCTCCTCTCTTCCAGGGTTTACAATTTAGGTCCTTAAATCTCTCCTCATAGGGCTTCTGATGCAGATCCTGCATCATTTTAGCGGCCCTCCTCAGGACCGCCTCCACTCTGTCTATGTCCTTCCAAATATGTGGTCTCCAAAACTGAACACAGTACTCTGGATGGGGTCTTACTAGTGATCTATATAGAGGCAATACCACCTCCATCTTTCTGCTGGTGATACCCCTCCCTATGCACCCCAGTATCCCACTAGCAATCCCAACTGCCTTGTAGCACTGCCTGGCCACCTTTAGGTCATCCGATATGATTACCCCCAGGTCTCTTTCCTGCTTGGTGGTTGTCAGTAACACTCCTCTCATTGTGTACTCTGTTCCTGGGTTTCTGTATCCCAAGTGCATTACTTTGTAATATTTCACACTGAAACCCAGCTGCCATATCCTTGACCACTCGTTGAGTTGTCTCAGGTTTCTGCTCACATCCCCGAGTGCTCACACTATTGTAGATTTTGGGTGATCATCTGAAAAGAGGCAGACCTTCCTTTCCAGCTACTCTGCAGTGTCACTTATAAAGATATTAAAGAAGACTGTTCCTAGCACTGATCCCTGAGGCACCCCGCTGGTCACCCTCCCTTCATCGGAGTGAACTCAACTTACCACCACTATCTTCTGCCTATCCCTAATCAATTTCTTACCCAGTTTACCACCTTTGGACCCCAGCTTGCATACTAGCTTCCTATGTGGAATGGTGTCAAAAGCCTTACTGAAATCTAGGTAGGCCACATTAGCTTCTCCACCCTGATCTAATGCCTTGGTCACCCAGTCAAAGAAATCTATCAGACTCATTTGAAATGACCACCCCCCAGCCCCCTGGAATCCATGCTGCCTCGGGTCTTGTAACACATTGGGTTCAAGATTTTCCACAATCCTTTCCTTCAGCACTGATTCCATTAACTTTCCCACCACCAATGTCAGGCTGACTTGTCTAGAGCTGCCAGCCTCCTCCCTGCTATCACTTTTGTGAAGTAGGACTACATCTGCCTTTCTCCAGTCCTCCAGAACCACTCCTGTTTCCAATAAGCTGTTAAACAGGACTATCAGAGGTGCAGCTGGTACCTCCCTGAGCTCCCTCAATACCTTTGGATTCACCCTGTTTGACCCCATTACTTTGTCCACTTTCAGATTAGCGAGTCCCTTTAGGACACTCTCCTCTAAAAATGGACTAGTGTTCATCTCCCTCCCTCCAATGCTTCTGTTATTTTTTTGTGGCCCCTCCCCTTTTCCTTCCTCTGTGAACACTTTTCAACCTTATGATCCTTCCCCTGGTCTTCCTCCTTTCACTCTTATACCTAAAAGATGTATTGCCCCCTTTTGTCACCACCTGGGCTATTCTCTCTTCCGTTTGTGCCTTCACACTTTTTACTGCTCTCCCTGCTTCCCTCCACTTCCCCATACACCCCCCATCCTCACCCATCTCCTCCTCCTCCTCCCTCTGTGTTTCCTTCTGTCTTCTGACTGCTGCCCCTTTAACCTTTACCTTTTCTGCCACCTCTTTTGATAACCATAGAGGTCTCTTTTTCCTCTTGTTTTTGCTCAGTTGCTTTATGCAGAGGCTTGCTGCCTTCCCTATGGCCCTTTTTAGATTTGCCCACTGCTTCTTCACCCCACCCAGGTCATACCCACTGCAAGGTCATCCCTGAGGCATTCACCCATCTTTTTAAAATCTGCCCCGATCTTCTCTCTTGTGTGGTTCAGTTCCGCAGTCCTCCTTATATTGAACCACAATGTATAGTGATCACTGTTCCCCAGGTGGCCTCCTACCTTGATGTCTGTAACACTGTCCCTGTTAGTGACTACCAGTTCCAGTATTGTCCCATCACGAGTGGGTTCACTGACTAGTTACCTGAGGAACGCCCCTTGCAGAGAGTTCAGGATGTTCCTGGTTCTATCTAAAGCTGCAGCTGGAAGGTTCAAATCTATATCATGCAGACTGAAGTTCCCCACCAGAAGCACCTCCCACTTTTCTGCCATCTTGCCAAAAGCGTCCACCTGTACTTTATCTAACTTCTCCCCTGTGCTGGAGGTCTGTAGATGATGCCAGTATGAATAGATGCTCCATTCCCCATCTCTCTTCCAGCTGCCGTAGCAATCCTCTGGATCTGCTTCCCATCCCTCCAGACCGTGGTGCCGTGTAGGCATTTAATCTCCCTCTTCCCCCCTTTCCTATTTCTAAATCACAATCAAGTCCCCCACCAGAAGTTGCTTCCACCTCCTCCTTTGGGGTCCTCTTCCTCCCTGCCTCCCTCCCTCGGGTCTGCACTTCGGAGAACCCCCACATCCTCCTCAGCCACTACCATGGGTGCCTCCTCCTGGCAGTCCCGCCTACCAGAGTGGCATAGGAATTGCATAGTGGTACTGATTGAGGAATGTGCCTCTGATCCACCACCTCCACTTGTCCAGAGCCCACTGTAATACAGCCATTCCTCCTCCCTGACATCCTGTAGGGTAACAGTGTGAGACTTGGTGGCCCCTGGGTGGGGAAAGAGCTCCCCCGAATCCTAGCCAACTCAACTTGGAGTCTAGTGATCTCCTCTCTCAACCCAAAGAGGTGTGTGTAGATGGGGCAGCACTGCAGTCTCTAGAAGGTCTCTCTGAAGCTGTTGCCCCTCAGCCACTGCACTGCACCACTCCCAGCATTCCCAGCTTCTATACTCTTCCCTGTGTTACCTGGAAATACTTATGTTCCCTTACCCCTGATATGGTGTTCCTAGCATTCTTTATTTTTTTTATCTATTCATCCATCCATCTTTCTATCTATCTGTCTACCTATCTAGCTATCTATTTATTTATAATGTATGGGTAGCCCGTATTACCCACTGAAATCAAGTAGATTACAAGCTTGTAATCCCACTGTTGTGATGTCAGAACCTTATAAACCTCTCTCATCTATGTCACAACAGTGGGTTTACAAAATGGAATGCCAGTGTAATTCAGTATTCCACACACCCAGAATGTGATTATAATGTATGGTAGAACGTTGTTAACCTTAGGAAATCATCATTTCCTAAGGTTGTTATACCATCGATGTGATGTAGTAATGTTGTTAACCTATCGCTGCTACGTCACATCCATGGGTTAACAACAGGGATGGTACCTGCGCGTATGCGTGTAACTTTTTACTCTCGGGAACTTGACGGATTACGCAGCAGTAAGGGAAGGACTAGACAACCCCGGCGGTGACTCTATTTCATAAAGTAAGAAGTCGTTTTCCCTTTTTCTTGGAACCATACACTATAAAAAATGATGTATGTTCCCTCTGTCAGCAACCAGTTAATGTTAACCGTCTCGAGGTTGGCATGGCGACATAAACCTCTCGAGCTTCGCTCTCTAGGTTTACGCGGTCGCCCTGGCAACCTCTCAACAGTTAACAGACCGTTTACTGATTGAGGACCATACATTATCCTCTATGTTAGCCTCAGTACAGTATTCAAATAACATTCCAGTTGTCTCAGTTTACTGTTACTGAGTCTAGCAATCTCTATGTCTGATAGAGATTTTAACTCTGGTGCTATTTTGGCCCGCTGTCATTCAGTCTGTGTATCCTAATAAATTGTTTTCCTACACAATCCTGTGGCTGTAGTGCAAATTCATTAATAAGGTAAGGCTAAATTACTTGTGTTCGTGGGGGGGGGACTTCTCATGTCGAGTCCCATACACTATAAATGACAATGCCTGATGTACAGTACAGGTGATAACCAAGGTGTGATCATCTCTCATGGTTGCTAGGGCAGTTGTAAACCTCTCGAGCTGTGCTCACCGAGGTTTACTGATGCCCTAACAACCGCAAAACGATTACACCATAACAGCTATCCTGTCCATCAGGCGATATCCTCTATCTATCTCCCTCTCTCTCTCTCTCTCTCTCTCTCTCTCTCTCTCCCTCCCTCCCAAATTCAAATAACTTTATTGGCATGACAAGATGTACAGGTATTGCCAAATTTTATACATCAAACTATTCAAAGACATAAACATGCTACAATGCGCTTAGATCAATACATCTATCATGTATTGTGAAGATGGCTTCAGGATGCAATATAGTGTAGTTTGCAGCTGTTTTGGCTACATCTTTCCTTTCCCCTTGCAGTATAGTTAGTTTCACCATTCAGGAGCTGGAAATCTGCTACTCTTTTTGATAGCTTCAGAAAACATGATTCTCTCATACAATTGTATTTCACACAGTGGAGATAAAATGCATTTTTGATTCAATGGCAATGCTTCCATATTGGCTAAATGGTTGATTTTCTTTAGATTTCCACGTTAATCTGTGCCTTCATGTTTCCATTTCTATACTGCGGTCACTGGTTATATGTGGTTAGAATGTGTCTGTGTCTACAGTTTTAATCTATATAAAGCTAATCGGCTACAGCCTTTATGGTGACGTTTCTGCGGAGGGATCTGAAGTACTCTGGTTTTATTTGAGTTTTGATTTGCTATTACCAGGATAAAATGTACTGTTTTTTCAGGGCTGTCTCTAGTGTTCTGCAGAGGATACCATCATGTTCTCAGCTTCTTATGTCGTAGTTTTTGACGTTAGTGCTAGTATAATTTACAGAACAAGTGTAATCATATGGGAGTGTATTGTGTTCCACCCTGTATCGAAGGAGGTGGCCCCCCGCCCCACCATTAATTTTTTGCATTTATACCACTGTTGATCACTGCTACTTGGTCATCATTATAGAGGGGTACAAAATGACAGCCATTATATTTCTGAGCTAGTGCCATACCTCTCAACTGTCCCTGATTTTATCTCAAAATTTTGCTGTCCCTCATAAAATTTGTGTTTTTGTGACTGAACAGTAGGGAATGCAAGCACAAAATAATGTCAAACATTACATTTACGGACCTGTTCTTCTTCAGAAAGTACATCTTACACTAATCCCCTTATTCTATTCATTTTCTGAATTAATATTACTGTTTTTAAGATGTTTCCCCAATTGTGGGCCTTTGTCACTGACTTTTTAAGCCTTGCCCCTAATTTATGACGATGTTGAGAGGTATGACTAGTGCTGCTACAGCTTCCATAGTTAACACAGCAATTGTTATGATGTTATCCTGATTGTGGTTAATTGCCCTTCATTTTCCTTAAGCCATGCATCTGATTTCTGTACTGCAAGGTGAAGAGGTGTGCCAGCACCCCTCTAAATACTGCCGTTAGCCTGAACTGTGAAAACTTCATACTCTTCTGTTTTAAAAAACTGTACACCACCCCCCCCCCAACCCCCCAAAGCCTTTTTGGTATAACAACTGTTGCAGCTTCAGTGAATGGTGATTTGTAACTGCCGTCTGCCAGCCCCTTCATAGGAGCCTGGGTGTGAATTATTGTTAATGGGCCCTGGAGTGAATGACTCTCCCCGTATGACACTTTTACAAGAGGCAGAACCATAATATAAGGGCTTGTTTATTAGGCCCAGTCCATTGTCTGAGCTCTTGGCTTACACCACCACTGAAGTGTTTATGGGCTCTTCAGCGTCTTTCAGGCTTTTTTTTAGTAGAGCATGTCAAAATGCCTCATTCAAAATGGGCCTTCTGACAAGTGCCATAATGAAAGAGTGGATTCTAAATGTAATTATACATTTTTTTAATATGGCAACTCTCATGCAAAGTATGGCAAGTATGCTGTACAGTGCATGTTAAACAACCTCCCGTTATAAAATATAGAAAGAGGAAAGACACCATAATAATTAGTATGCTCAGGCCAGTCCATTTGTTTATGTGTTTGTTTGTTTGTTTACTGGGTGGGTGAACTGGTCCCAGGGACCATTTTCAGGCGCAACCTGGGCCTTCAAGATGGCACGTAACAGTGAATAGTTAAAAACACTTATACGTCCAGAATTATTAGTATGTTGATTAACCCAGACAATGAGTACAAAAATCACCAGACAACAAATACAATAAGTAACAGTACAGAAATGCAATTTATGTGCCAAGATTAACAGAGGCAGAGAGAGAGACAGACCAACAATAACCAATGACAATGTACACAATCTGCAAATTATACAAAAGCAATGCAAAGACGTTGACGTAAGACAAGAGAAGTGACCACCAAGACTTGTTAAAATCCAGACCATGACACACCTGGATCTCAGTGTCATTTAGTGCAGCGATATTGGCAATGCGGGTTTGGGAATGAGACCAGCATACTAGAGGGCCAGCAGGAGGGAGAGGCTTGTGTATGCCAGAGGACATTTGCCTCCTTCCTAGGACCACCTTGAAAATGAGCTTGCTCAATGGTGTATATGCCTGGTTAAATAAAGTGATTGATTGATTGATTTGCCTCCTTCAGAGTGGGGCAGTACCCAATTTGCTGCATGAGCCCACCTGGGGTACCACAAGTGTAGCTGTGACTGAGGATGGCTGTAAAAGTGTTATTTCGTTTTCCATCTAAACTTATTTTCAAAGGGACTTCATGCTCATAAACATGGGGGGCACATACCCCTCCTCCTGGATATTCCAATCGAAGTAGTGCTTTTCAGACTGAGGAGTGTTGTAAAAGTGTGATTTAGTTCTTCACCTAAATTTATTTTCAATAGGGTGCAACCCCCACCCTGAAATTCTCCTGGTGTGATGTCCCTGGGCTCAGCAGCAGACTTGACACTCCCCACCAAGGTTCTGAACGAGCCCAAATTATTGGATGGGAAGGAGGATTGCACATCCATGGGGATGCTCTTCTCTTTCTTGGAGGAATGGTCACTGCCTCTGCTGCAACACTGCCCCCTTGGGAAGCAAAGGGGCAGTGCCGCAGAGGGCACCACAGGAGAGAGGGAGGACATCAGCTGGGCTCTGTACTGGCACACTGTGTGTGTGTGTGTGTGTGTGTGTGTGTGTGTGTGTGTGCTTGGGGCTATTATCTTGCCAGTATCCTATAGGATGAGGGACAAAATGAAGGAGAAATCCTGGATGAGCAGCAGAATGAGGCAGGGCACTCTTGGGCCAAACCCATCGGCCACGCACCGCTGTGTCTCCACAAGGAGGGACAATGGGCAAAAGGGCTCTGCCCTCCAGCCTGGAGGGCCCCACAATGGGTGGCGAGCCATAAGGATAAATGAGGTAATTGCCAGAGAAGCTGGGGGTGGGGCTGAGAGGATGCCATTGCAAGGCGGGGCAGTGTTAGCGCACAAGGACAGAAAGTGTACGTTAAAAAAATAACAGGTGAGCCCCTGACTTTCAGTTTGTGACCAGATGAGGGCCAAGGACATCAGGGAGTTGAGGCACTCAACTCACTGCCATGGGTTTCATGGGTCAGGCAACTCCGTCACATGGTGAGGCGGTGCATAGGGTATATTTTTAATTATTAAAATTAAAAATACTGAGGAAATGCCTTACCTCATATTGTTACTGCAGTAAGGCAACTCTGATGGGTGGGTTACTGCTTAGTAATCCCACCCCCAAGACGAGCCACACTTGACATCAACTCGTGTGGTTTGGTGCATGGGGGGGGAATTACTTCATGGCAGCCCACCCCTCACTGTGTTTTACTACAGAAGTAATGAAGTTCCTCACCTCATTCCTTTTTTTTTTTTTGCCTGATGTCTTTATTCTTCTCCTGTGTTCACTGGCACTCCACTCATTTAGGCCTCTATACACTGCCCCCCCTTCCCCCATCCTCCAGACTCACCCCTCGCTGCTAACTTTTTTCTACTTATATTATTTTCACTTTTTAAACATAATATTATGTAAAGACATAAAGCATGTATATACATACTATATACTCACTGCTAATGTAAGAGACCAATCCAAACCTAGAGACGCGACCTTCTGCAGCTGGCATGGCCCCACCGGGGGCCCCCTCTGGTCCTTGTGGATGCTTGTCTCCTGGATTCCATTCTGCTTCTGTCCCATTTAGCCAGCTTATCCCTGCTGCGGCCTCCCCATGACCTGGAGGAGGAATGCACACACTGTGGACTCTGGCTGCAGGGATCCTTGGCTGGTGTGTCAGGGGTCAGTTGGCATGGGTGAGACTGTGAAGCCATCATCGGGCATACCAGGGTGGTGTTTCTGCCTTTTCTCCCTCACCCTCCTACAGTCTAGCACATGCTGCAGCTGCCCTGGAGGGGTGCATGATGGCACGTGGTCACCCATGTCATCAAAGGCACCTCCACCACACCGCCTCTAAGAGTCGCTACAGAGCAGTGCAATGACAGCCCTGCCCTCCAGGAGGACAGCATCCAAAAGACACTCTGCTCCTCCTTGCTGGCATCTGATGATGATGTCCCAGACTCGGAATGCTAATCTGGGTTACCAGCATACCCAAGCGATTCCCCCTTGCTTAATGCCATACAGCCAGCCTGCATCGCATTTTTAAATGTCATGAAGTTTATCAAGTTTCCAAGAGATGAGGAAAGTCCATTCTATTTCAAAAGCGCACAGTGAAAAAAAATGCTGCACAGATATACCTCTTTTAATTGGATGGGATTTGTAACGCGTTGTGTTTGTTTATTTGTTGTTTTATGATCTGATAGATGTTAAAGATAACCGGCTAAGAAATTATTTGTTACTTCAGTGTCGAACTGACTGGTTATGACTAATCCTCCCTTCCCTCACACACCTTGTCCCTGGTTGTTTAAACAATGTTTCAGGGTCCCTGACCCTGACCAAATACTAATTGGATTACGCGTTGCATGAGGTAAAGAATACAGGATAAGAATGTGTGAGGTGTGTGTGTGTGTGTGTGTGTGTGTGTGTGTGTGTGTGTGTGTGTGCGGGCGAGAGAGACACTGGATTCAGACAATTGTGTAATGTTTGCACGGCTCATGCCTGAGCTGCTCAGGTTGGCAAGGATTCTCCTGCTAACTGAACTCTGCTTCCATTATCAGTGATGGGAGGTTTGTATTTGACTGGCAGGGAACTAATAGCCACCCCACAAGTGTTATTAACAAAACCCGTCAGAGATAATGAAACCCTGCAACACCAGTACGTGGGACTGGCAAAAAAAAAAAATTGGAGAGAAAAACCAGGGGCACCAAGCTTAAAAGATTGCACTGTGAGCTCTGCATTTATTCATTAATTTATTTTTCAGTTTATTTACTGAGGATAGCCCAGGTAACAGACTTCCAGTGGAGGTAGTGGTGGCAAAAACACTGGAGGGGTTCAAAAATGCCTTTGACAGGCACAAGGGAATCATACGGGTAAGGAAGGGGAAGGGAAAGAGTTTGTACCATAGATCAAGTAGGGTCCACAGCAAAAAATTAAGGTAAAAAAAAAATTGGGCAGACTGAGTGGGCCCTGCAGCCCTTATCTGCCATCATGTTCGATATTTCTATGTAATATCTAATTTTCACTGGGGTCCTGCTTTTACCCACTTTACAGCTGGGTAGACTGGGGCACTGGAAGTTTTAAATTACTTTCTTAAGGTTACAAACTCTGCTGAGAACTGAACCCAGATCTCCTGGTTCTCATACCTGTGCTGGAGCCACTATACCTAGAACAAGAACATACAGTTAAGACATGAATTTTAGAAATGTTTTTTCCATGTAAGCTGTTATCTGCCTCGGCAGCATGCCTTACATTGGCTTGTTCAGTGACCTATTAGCCATGAGCTTTTTACATGCTGCTTAGGGTTCCTCCATCGCTCATCCTCATCCCCCGTAATGGTACCATCCAGGAGCAATTACTCATGCCTAAATCACAGTCTGGTGGAGTGGTTCCAGGACGCAGAGCAGGACAATGCTGATGGCATTATACTAGCAGGTGCCGTATTCTCCCCCTGCTATGGCCTTTGACCCCAGAACCCTCCACATCCTGAAGCACTACACAAAGCCTTTTCAGCCTTGCGTGCAAGCTTCTAGCCCCTGATGGGGAAGAAAGCTGCCTGGACTACCACTAAGGCTTGCTACAGTGACAGAGGGTGGTGCTATCCCTTCCTTGGCCAGAGTGCATTTTTCCCCAGCCAGCTACCCAATTGCCACCCTTGGGTCCACGTCTTTTTTCTTTTCTTTTATAGAGCTGTTTGGTCTGCAGTTGCCACCTTTGCCTGCTTCAGGCTTGTTACTCAGCACCCCTAACTCCCATCCACTACTCCCCATGCCATCATGCCGGCAGGGACCCACATCAGGACCCAGGGTGCTGGCACCATCATCCTTAGTGGCCAGTGCACTTGCAGCTTTTCTTCCCCTTTCTCTTCCTCTGGTTCCATCAAGGGACCGAGTTGCATCCAGTGATGCGCACATTGCAGGCATCTGAGTCAGGTCCCCTTCCATGGCTCTTGCCTGGTGCACCACCCAGCCTCCATTAATTGGTGACAGAGCAGCGAGAGGCATTACTCCTCCTCCTCCTGGAAGGAAGAAAGCTGTCTGTGGGGTGTTCAATTCCCCTTCCCCCGGCCGGCCCGCTGCAATTCTGATCCATTCCCAAAGTTGGGTTGCCAGCGTGGTGGCAGGTGAGGAGTCAGCAATTCAGCCCTCCACTCCACTGGGTCAGCTCTTGAGTCCAGTTCTGAACACTGGCCACCGGCAGGGCACCAGCCCTTCAGAATGTTGTTAAAGGCTCATTAAGAATAAAATTGTTTTGTCAAGATTGCTGGAGGGCTCAGTGGATTACCAGTGAGTCAGGCAGCCTTCTTCCTCTAGGTCAAGGGTTCAAGTTCAGCCCAGGTCAGTTGTGAAATGGTGCCCAGTGGTAGGACAAAATGTTTCCCCTCAAAAAATAAATATGTACACCTTGGCTTACATGGTGTATGCATTGCCTTTTTTTTTTTTTCCAATCTCTTTTTCCCTCCAGCCATAGTATGGGGGCCTTTCTCTGGCATTCTGCCTGCTCCTGCCCTGCCTGAAATCCTCCTACCTGTGCCTCCTCTCTCCCTCCTCCTCTGTCCATGGTCAGCACCTTCAGCTTAACCCCTCCAGGGTCGGTCCGCCCCTCCTTTTGGGAGCACTTAGAGACAGACTCTGACGTGGGAGAGGACCAGGGTGGAGAAACCTGAAAGGCCAGGCAGGATGGATCCAGCCTTGGGCATACGGGCAGGTACCGTCACCTAACCCGCAGACCGGGTTTTTTCCTTGTTCTGGAGAGCTCCCCCCCCCATGCGTGTGCATGTCCCCGACGCTACGCGCACGGCACCCCTACCTGTGTCAGAGCATGCTGATTACATGAAGCCAAGCATTCTGAAGTGCCCCCAGTCTCCACCAGGAGCTGCTGGCATGCCAGGAAATTTCCCGACCTCTCCCCCCCCGGGGAGGAGAGCAGCCCACCAGGCGCTCAGTCCTCACCCACCCCTGCTGTCCCCCAGCAGCCCGAGCTTGCTCCCAAACCTGGGTTGCCAGCATGGTGCGAGGTGTGGCTTCCAGCACCTCAACCCTCACTGCCACTGGGCTGGCTGGTGTATGCATTGTTGACACACTACTGATAAATACCATGTTAGAACTGTATGATGCAGTTTATGTCCTTTTTGAACTCTTAGGCTTGCATATTCAAACTCTTGCATTTGTGTCACACAAACTGGGATGCTAGCATTGGATGGTAGTTTCTGAGACAGTCTCTATATTGGAAGCAGAACTTTGCATAATATAAAGCAGTTTGCGCTGCAGTGGTTTAAAGGGACATTAACTACATCATACAGTTCCAAAAAGGTAACAAAGAAACACAGACAATGTCATCAGGAAAAGACTGTTGGTCCATTCAGTCTGCCCAGTTTTACCCTCCCCTATCCAGTGACCTGTTGACCTATTGCCTAGATGGGGTTTTCGCCCTCACTTCCCCCTCCCACTTCCTCTCTTACTGCTACCCCCCGCCCACAAGTAACTAGTAAGCCCTTTACTCTGTCCCAAATATGCATAAAGCCATTAATGGTTTCAGCAATGAGGCATGACAGGGCGTTGGTTGTACTAGGTTTACCATATGCCAAGGGTGTAGTAAGGCATGAGGCCACAGGACGAGTGACTTCAGTCCCTGGACGTGTGGTAAACCAAGTACAACCAATGTCCCCGGACTAACTTATTCCGTATATAAAATGGGTATTCACTGGATTAAAAAAAATAAAGAAAAAAAATAGAAATTTACAAAGAACATAATTACAAATTGAAAAAAGGTAAAATAGTTCCTCCATCAGTTTGCTGCCACTAGGGATCACAATACTTTGTGATACCTGTAAGTGGATTAGGAGTTACATTGATTTCCTCAGTAAACTGGAATTATTAATTTTAAAATGCCTGTATGTTTATTTTTTTCTATGTGAATCTGTTAGTTTACTTGGTGAGGTGTACTCTACTGCATTTGCATATTGAAGTGGGTTATAGCTGGTTGATTGAGGTAGCAGCATGTGTAGCAGAAAATCAGGTTTGTGTTTCTTTTTTCTCAAGTTTTTGAAATTGGACTGAATTAAAATCAGTTACTGCCAAAGCTGATATTAAACAGCAGCTGAATTCCAAGCGTGTTCATCAGCGTGGAGGTCAGCGTGGATGTCCGCGTGGAGGTCAGCGTGTTCATCAGCGTGGAGGTCCGCGTGGTAGGATGAGAATAGCAGCATTTTTTTAATTCTTTGGTAACCAGGTAAGGCCCACTAGGCAGACGTGCCTGTTTTCAGGGGTAACCTGGGATAACTGGGAGAGTTAAGTGACTTGCTCAGAGTCACACAGCATGCAAGTGGAGGTTCTGGGAATGAAACCCAGCTCTGCTGGATGTATCAAGCTCATTCACAGCTTGTTACTCTAACCTCTTTGGAGTATCAACTGGGGGCTGGTCGATGGTTTTCTTGACTGTACTTTCCGGGATTCCAGATCTGGTGGGAGCAGTTCTGCGATTATTCTGGGATTTATCCTGTGTGACTGGTGCCTTTGAAACTGGTTCGGCCAGGTTATCTCTGCAGTAACTGAGGGTGGTGAGAGAGCCCTCAGCTTCTAAGTAGTGGGCTGATATCTTTTGTTATTTGTAAGAAGTAACTTTTGCACTTAATTGCTTTAGTTGTCCTGTCTTGTAGGACCTATTGTTGGGCTGCAGACAGTGTGCTCCTTTTCCAAGAACTCTACGCTAAGACTTGTTATTATTCTCCTCGTGGGCGTGGGGTTGTGGGGTGTTGGTGGGGTTGACTTTTAAGTTTTGGTATTTGTGTATGGTACGGATGGTTTTAGGCTAGTTCTGTAATAGTGTGTGGTTGGATCACTGAGTCTACATTTAGTTAGTTTAGTTGTGTGTTTTTGGGGACCTTATAGTCAGACAGGATGTGCTTGGGGAAGGATGAAGGCCTGGGGTGTGCTAGGATTGTGTACGGGGTGTCCCAGTTGCGTGATCTGTGGCCCTTTTCTGACCTCCCAGTTACCATCACTATAGCATGCCGCTGTTGGGACATCGGAATTCGAAGGAACCGCATTGATCGATTGTAGCGGGGCACCTCGTTCACACCGGGAGAGGGCAGGACAGGGGTAGTTAGGTGTAGAAGGTGCCCTGGGGTTCATTTGGCCCAAGGGAGAAGCCAGATGTGTTTGGTGCCTATCCCCAGGGTTCCCACCAGACTGACTGGACAGGTAGATAGAGGAGTTGCACTGTCAACCAATCCCCTGCGGGCAGTGCTGTGCAATGCCAGATCGATTAGAAACAAGACCACAATTATAGCGGACTTTGTTTCTTCAGTCAATCTGGCATGCATTACGGAGACCTGGGTGGGTGATGATGATGCTGGCCTAGTTTTTGAGGCCACCATCCCCCCCCAGGTACTCTGTTGTGCACTGCCCCAGAGTGGAACGCAGGGGTTGGGGAGTTGCCATCTGTTTTAGATCTGAGTTAGGATTCACCGTGCACCCAGTGGGAAGGCCGGGTTCTTTTGAGTGTGTGGCTATTCATGAGGGTCCGGCACAGGCTGCAGAATCTTCCTAATTTACCACCCCCCCCAGAGCAGTGGGAGATTATCTGCAGGAGGTAGCCGATTTTGTCATCGGCGAAACATTGGAGGCCCCCAGATGTTTAATTCTAAGGGACTTCAATGTTTGGGCCAATGACAAATCATCTAGGCTTGGGTATAACTTCCTTCAGATTATGTTATCTCTGGGCCTGTCGCAGGAAGTTTCCTCCATGACCCATCAGGGCGGTATGTTGGAGACATGTTAATGTTTTAAACCCCCTCTTCTAATACACCTAATTCTGGTTTTGCTCACACATTTGGGCATGCAAACAGCCCTTTGTGACTCAGTTTGCATTGCACTATTTTCCAATATGCAGCCTGTAGATTGTTGGCATAATGCGTCCATTCACAGTAGAATCCTATGGTTTGGGGGACGAGCTCAAGTTGTTGAAGGGCCTGCTGGGAGTAGGGGGAAGGATCAAGCATCGCAGAGGACAATCTCCTCCTTGGGGCTGGGTTGGCTGCAGACTCTGCCACAGTATGACCACCTGGGTGATCACAAGTCGCTGTGCAGTCAGAGCTGTTTCTGGGGGAGGAAGGGGTACTGGCTCTGACGTGTGCAAGCATTGCCTCTGCATGTGTGCGCATGTCCTAGGCTCTTAGATTCAGCATCCTTCAGGGATGAGGGAACAAGGAAAACCCTGCTGGCATGCGGGATGAAGCCACCAGGCATTCTGCCCCCCTCCCACTGATGCACTGACTGGCCACCGCTTCCCATAAATGTGTGGCATTAGAGAGGGGAGTTAAGCCACGCCTCCCACCCTGGAGGAAAAATTCCAGGGTAAGAGGAAGCTGATAAGTACCAAAGAAAGTACAAATTGGGACTTGGAGGTCACTGAGTGAGTGAATGGGGGCTACAGTGGAGAGAAGGGGCCTAAATAGAAAGATAAAAACAATATACATTCCAATGGTTCAAGGGGCATGAGCTATGTCATACAGTTCCAAAAAGGCACTGACCACCAGTGTGCCAATTAGAAATGCTCACTGAGGTTACTGAGGGGCCAATAAAAATGGAGCAACAGATCTGGAATGTGCATGGCCAGAATCACGGCTTTCTATTTCAAAGAATTATACATCCTGGAGCACTCATTTTAATGCTGCACCGACCTTCTAGTGCTCAGGATGCTTCCCACATACTGGAACTCAGTCTAACCGATATCTCTTAAACATTCAAACATGTACAATGACTTAACAGGCACTTTGGCACCATGCTGAGGTGTGCATGAGCGAGAGCAGGGATTTACTCGGGACGGGTAAATGTACACAATATTGCCAAATTCACACTAAATGCTCATTTTAAGTCAAACTGCCCCTCTATATGTGATGGACACTGTTGGCTACTAAAGCAGATGGCTGCAGGTATCATTTGTACATGGGACTTAAAAAAACAGCTAAAAGCTGACAGTGTCCCAAAAAAGCAGCTAAATGTTGACAATGTCCCTTTAACAGACAGCTTCTACAGGCAAACATGACTGCAGGTTCAATGAAATTCTCTTTGAAAAAAATCACGGAACGTCTTAAAAGTTAATTCTGTTGAACAGACTACAATTCCTGCCTGCAGCCAGTAGGATTAAACGAAGCCAAAACGCTCCTATCCTCACTTCTAGGTAATCCATTAGTGGCCGTTCTATTAGAGAATTATTTTTAAAGATTGTTCCCTAAACAACAGGAATATTATTATGGTCATTCCAGAATGGTACCGCAGTTTAAGAACACTGTTGCAAAAGTGAACAAAATGTTTTTCTTACAAGTGAGAAGAAGCTGTTGTGTTAGAGAAAGTATGTTCTTACATCAGCATAAAATAATACCAGGGCAAATAGAAGAGGATTTGAAAAATTGTCCTAGAAGGCGGGATTGAGTTGTAATGATAATTTTCTCCTATTTTTGTTGTTATTTTTCTCCATGGTTTGTTTTTCTCCCTTTACTCCCCCCCAACACACATACACATACACAACAACAACAACAACACACACACACACTCACACTTCTTCCCCTGGCTCCGGTCAGCTTTCCCCCTCCCCCCCAACACAATGGTGGCAAAATCCCCATGGAATTACACCTCTATAACTGGAGCATCTTGGTGGGGACAGTCCCAGGCGTAAAGTGAGCAACAGTGTCACTGTGTATGATGAGAACCTCTGGGCTAGACACGGCCTCCTCCATAATGTGTGTCAGGCCTTCCCACTAAACATCGGATGGTGGGTGGGTGGGGCAGGAGGGATTGTTTGAACGAAGAATGTTCTGGCTTCATGCCTTCCGCCCCCAGGCCACCAGAAGACATGTACACAGCAAAACAGCTGACCTTCCACAAAGACAGCATCCCACATCCCACAGAAAATGCATTCAGTATCCCTCTCACCTGAGTAGAAGCCCAGGTCCAGGAACTGTTAACAGGGAATTTTATTAGCATTCTTCATGCGTTCCTGAAAGTCGCTTTGCCAAACGCTGGCTTTGGCTACCAGCTAGCAGTACGTCAGGAGACACAACAAATGAATGAGGGAAAGATGGTTAAAAATGCAATGCTTGTGTGAAAAAAAGATCTTACAAATACAAGCTTTTCATTTAGTAAAATATATTCATCCAGGATAGTCCAACTGACATGTGCGGTCTCGTTTTTAGTGGGGTTCTACTTCTACCCAGATTGACAGCTGGGTGGACTGGTGCACTGCTTAAGTGAGTTGCTTAAAGTGACAGAGTGAACAAATGGCTCTGGTGGGATTTGAACTGGGCTTTGTTGATATACAGTCTTGCGCTCTAACCACTTGGACCACATACTGCCTCCATAAAATGGCAGCAGCTAATGAGGCTGAATTGTAATGCTACAGGTGTGTCACTCAGAGCGGGAAGGTGTGCATTTGTTTCCGTATACTGTTCACTGGCGGTTAGTCAAATGTTGAAACAAGTAACAATTGGCCATGTTCTCGGGCTACATGGTTGAACATTCTTTTACGATGTGCTGCAGAAAGGCCTTGACATTCCTTAGCCTCAGGATTCTGGGCAAGGGTGTGTGTGTGTGTGTGTGTGTGTTTACTGCTGCCACTCAGTGAAACAGGTATGGGACATTGACAGACAGGATTGCAACGCAGCAGGGGCCTTTGACTCCCCTGTGTATGCCAGCCTGTCAGAATTCATTGTGTACTTTCTCTCTGACTTGTTTTATCTATTTATAGTGTCAGTGGCTCAGTAGGTAGCACACTTGCCTCTGAGGCCGGGAGATCAGAGGGCTGTGGGTTCAGTTCTCACATCTGGCACTTGGGTTACTATCCCAGTACTGACACTGTAGTGCAGCATGAGAGGGGGTGCTGCACTTCTGAAGTGCCGTCTTTCCGATGAGATGTTAAACCAAGGTCCCATCTACCTGGACTGGTGGTAGTTCAGGTGGATGTTAAAGATCCCATGGCACTTATCGAAAAGAGTAGGGGAATTTCCCCGGTGCTCTGGCTAAATTTCTCTCATTCACTAAAAATACCACCAACAGCTTAATCTGGTTCAAGGTCAGTTGGCATTCATCTGTATCCCCCTTCCCCAGGTCGTGCCTGAAAATAGACAGGATTTGTCTAGTGCACTTACCCGGTCAATAAAAATAAATAAATCTTTATTATAGCTTCAGAACATACCATGTACATATTCCATGATGTGTGGGACACAGTATTAAACATTCCTGCCACAGGCCTCTGGGTTAAAAGGTCTGGTGTACACAAAAAAATTTCAGGTGTCTGATGCTCTACCCTGTCAGCCAACTGTTTATAAATTGAGAGTGGGTAATTTTGAAGTTAATGAAAAACTGATAGAACTGTATGGGATATGAAATTCAGATGTCAAAATTCAGCCAGAATGGCAGTTCCACTCACAAAATGTTTTTCAGAATTTTTAAGAAAATTCCACCGAATTACCAAACCCCCCTGACCTCCCATTCCTTCTGGCTGCTCAACGTCCTTGTCTGTGCACCAGTCTCAACCTTTGCTGCCACTTCCTGCCTCCTGGCTCCCCAGCTGTCCCCACATCTTTGGGGGATCTGGCTTATCCCTTCCAGGGGCGCCCCCTAGTGGAAAGGAGGGGTGTAGCATTCCTGTGGGGTCCCTTGAAGTATGCAGGATGGAGAGGCAGGAGCGCTTCACTAAGGAGTCTGTGGCACGGGGGTGGGGGGCTAGACAGCTGCCATCTGCCAGGCTAAGACAGGTGCTAGTTTATCCATTTTCTGGGCACCTCCCCACACCCCGATGTTGCACGTCCTGGAGACTGAGCCAGCCAACGTGTGCTCACCCACAGCAGCAAGGCTCCACACACCACCAGGTGTCACTCTCTAAGTGTTGCTCTGCACCACTCTCCCCCAGGAGGAGAGCATCCGTACAGACGCTCTTTCACCGTCCCTACCGGCATCTGCTCCTGACGTTCTGGACTCAGGGCTCGAACTTGGGTTGCCAGCATGCCAAGTGGGTGCCCTACTGTGCGGTGCCATGGAGCCAGCTACAGCAGTCATTTAATTGAAATAATGGAGTAGTTTTCCCTAGATTACATAAACCGCAGATATGTTTTCCACAGTTTGCTGAAACCTAATCTTCAGTTTATGTAAACTGCAAATTACTAGTCACGGTTTTCGCTTCCACTTAATGGAATTTCAGAATTTTGTTTTCAACAGAATGCCACAGAATTAGTCAGGATTGTCTGAAATTCCATGGAATTCCATTCCACTGTAATTTGATTATTCTTCACAGTACTCAAAACTGAGCTGCGCATTCTGTATCCTCCTTTTAAATTTATTCTACTGAAATTCTGCAAACTCATGGTGAATTGTCAGCAATTACCAGGGCCCAGATTTTCTAAAGGGTCAGATATAAATGCATTCTGCACCTGTTTCTGCACTCGCCCAATTGCACCTGAGCAACGCTGCTACTATTTTCAAAAGATGCATCGGTTTGCAACAAAAAGTCATGGCTTGTAGAAATCAAATGATGTGAATGCAATTTACGTCATTTTCATTTTGCTCTAGTTGCTTCTTTGTGTGCCACGAAATTCAGGCACACTAATAGATTTGGACGTATTGGACACATTTCCATTTTGAAAATGGTGGCTGGTGGATCTTGGAAGGTGCATATGTCGCCGGAACGTGCTGGAGTTTGCAGTCAGAGGTGGAGACTAAGCAACATGGAGGATCTGGGATTGAAGCACATAACAGGAGCTGCATGGAGGTCTTCGCATTAAAGGACATGTCAGCAGGAGCATGGCATGAGAGCAGTGTCAAGGGACATGGCTGTTTGATGGGAGAGAAAGGGGGGTGTTGCTTTCTGTGAAGCTTCAGTAACTGTTTTGTTTTTGTTGTTTTGCAGTGCATAGGTTTTGTTTTTTGAGACGGGGGTTTCTATGAGCCTGTAGTAGCTGATTTTTTTTTATTTATTTTTTTTGCTGTGAATTGATTTTGTTTTGCAGGTGTGAGAGTTTGTTTAATGACTTGTGAGTGTGTCATTTGGTCTGGGAATTTGTGATTTTTATAAGTTAGTTAACTGATGTTTTAATTGGCTTTGCTGGTCATTAATTTGTTTGTTTTGGTCTTTGTAATGTACGTTTTTGGGTGTTTTTTCCCTAGCCATACAGTATACAGCTTTAATTGTAGATTTATAGAGCTTTAATTGAGAAGATGTACGTCTTTAATTGGTTTAATTTGTGAGACCTGCAGTTTTAATCAGTGAGGTATACAGAGAAATACGAAATAATGGCTCCCATGAGGAAAAATCCCCATCCATGTAAGGTATGTATGGGATAACCAATGGCCTGACTCAAAATATGCCATTTTTGTCTAAGTGTAAGGGACCAGAAAGATAATGTGTGCGTGGCAGAGCTACAAGTGAGTTATGAAAGTCCTGCCCACTCACTCACAAGTGATGATAACCTGTGTATTTTGAGTCATACCGCTGTGTATTTGATTTACTGTATATACTCATGTATCAGTCCCATTTATTTTTTTTAACCTTATCTTTATTCCTCATTACCTCACCATCACTCCACTCATTCAGACACCATCAATTCTTGCCATCCACATGTTCCTACGGCACCCCCAGGAGTCTGCTCCTAGAGCGGTCGCCTGCTCAATGGATCCCTAGGTATACCGGTACACCCCCCGGGCAAGGTGGAGAAGGAACTGCCCAATCCTCCCCCTAACAATGGCAGAGCTGGTGATTCACATTGGAGTCTGCCCTGGTGAGTGCCTGGTGACATGGTTTGCCGTCGGAGGAGTCGTCACCTAGGAGTGACGGGCTCCATTTTCTCCTGTTCTGCCCTATCCCCTGCAGTGCCAGCACACTGGGAGAGCCAATGAGGAGGCATGCGTACACACGCCACTCCTCCCTGGGCTCTTGGCTAGCACTGCCCCTTCCCGTTGTGCGTCCCGACCCGCATCGCCATTCCCAGGTTCACCCAGGAGGTGCTGATATAGCAGTGGGACAGACTGGTAACCCTCCCCAGAGAGGGAGAGCCACCATTGAGTGCTCAATCCTCTCTCTTCCCTGCAAACCCCGACGGCCCAGGCCTGCTCCCCGAACCCGGTCGCCAGCATGCAGGTGTGCATCCAGTGCCTCAACCTCAGCGCCACTGGTCGGCTTCAGTCCCATTTTTGATGCCAAAAATAGGTCCTCTCAAGAATGGGGACTCAACTTATCTGTGTGGTCAACCTATCATTTTTGCAAATATGTAACCTAATTTGGTGTCCAGTTCTGGCCACAAATAATGATTCTGTGCCTGATGTTGATCACAAAACAGATTTCTCAATCCAATTTGGGCAGCAAAATAATGTTGGTAATTCTGCTAAAATTGACAAGGTAAAGGGGGCAACTTATATGTCAGGTCGACTCATAGGCAGGTATAGACAGTATGCAACATAATTTCAATAGCAATTGCTTTTAAATCTGAGGTTTAAAGATTTAACTCTTTCCTTTGGTTTCAACTGCCAACTGCAGTGTTGTACAGTACTACTGTGATGTCATCAGCATTGTGAAAGCTGCTCTCTGATTGGCTCAGTATTCCATTGTAATATACCTAGCCTTCACGATATCAATCATAACACTAACAACAATAAGGTAGTATGATATCTCGAGGATAGATCCAAATGTATCATTTTATAATTACTGGTGTCCCTATTTATCAACCAGATTACTGGTCTGTTCAAACACCATAATAACTGGATTTCTGGTTATTATCCTCCAAAAAGCCATAATAACCTGAAATCTGGTATGGCAAGGAACGCTTGCTAATGCTTGTGTCGAGTCTTTCTGAAGCCACCAAGTCACTTGCTCTCCTTGCTGTACACTCGGTGGCATCTTTTACTCCAAAGTAAGGAAAGTAACTTTAAAAAATAAAACTAGCATGTTTTTCACACTCGGCACTACTGTTTTAATACATTTTGGAGCTTATTGTTTACCGCAGCAAACACCACTCAGTCACGCTTCATGGAGGGACCCTCCAAGTCACTTGCCCTCCACAGGTAAACACTGGTAGTCCATGCACTGATAATTATAAAAAATAAAGAATAAGTAAGGGTGTTTATGGATTTTTTTATACATCCTTGGTGTGCAATGACCTCATAAACCTCTCGAGCTTTGCTCTTGAGGTTTATGGGTCATCACGCACCTTGGGTGTGTAAAAAAAAAAATCCATAATACATACTTACCTAGCCATTATTCTCTATTCATCTTCTAATTTTTATCTCCACTGGTGGTGGTGGTGGTATGTATATGTATATGTATATGTATATGTATATGTATATGTATATAGATACTGGGCCTGATATTGGAAATTGCACCTGGCAATGGCACAAGTGGGTGCACAGTGCAACTGAGAGGTGCTGGACCAACAAAGGGATATATTCAAAAGTGATGTGCTTTGGCGCATCCCTTCTGAATATATCAAAGAATGTGACCTACACAAATACAGTGCACTGGCGCATCCCCCCAGACAGGTCTGAATACCAGAAATGGGTAATGTGCCAGTGCATCAGAGATATCCCATGTGCAAATTCCTGATATTCAGAAACCGATATGCAACTGGGACCATTATGCATGCATGGCACAAATGGGGACATTTGCATGTCATTATGGCCCCATTTGCATGTGTTGTGCAGGGCTGGCCAGCGAAATGCCCCTAGTGCCTTGCACACCATCTGGTGCTGGCAGTGGAGGTCCAGAGGTTCCCCACCCCCCACCCTGTAGCTCCCAGCACCTGTAGCGATGTGTATCCTAAATCCCTGGTGGCCCAGTGGTACGCCCTCCCCACCCGTAGCACCGATCGTCGCAGTTGCATATGAATAACCTCCTGGTAATCTAGTGGTACCCCTCCCCATCTGGGACCTCTGATCACCATCATATTGATAAACAAAATATTCCTGGTGGTCCAGTGAAACCCCCACATGCCTGACCCTCTGATCGCTGGCGAATTAGTCATTTACATGTCCATGGTGGTTCAGTAGTAACCCCCAGCCCCACCCACACAGAACCCCAGCCCACTCAGCCCCCCAAGTCATCGGCCAGCAGCATACCCGCCCACATACCACTGCAGCTGCCCGACGAATGACAGCTTACAGTAGGAGCTGCAAGCTCATTCATTCATTCATTCATTCATTCACAAAGTTGTGTATTACTACAGTATGCACTGGAAGCCCATTGGTCCACAGTGTGGACCAATGAGCTTGCAGCTTCTACTGTAAGCTGTCATTCGGCAGGCAGCCACAGTGGTATGCGGGTGGGTATGCTGACAGCTGATGATGGGGGCTGGGTGGGTTGGGATCCCATGAGGTGGGGGGAAGTTTACCACTGAACCACCAGGGATATGTAAATGATTAATTTGCTGGCGATTGGAGGGTCAGGCGGGGAGGGGAGTTTCACTGGACCACCAGAGATACTTTGTTTATCAATATGACATCAATCAGAGGGTTGAGATGGGGGAAGGGGGTGCCACTAGACTACCAGGGAGGCTGTTGATATTTAAATACGGTGATCAGTGCTACAGGAGGGGGGGGGAACCACTAGACTGCCAGGGAGGTTATTCATATGTAATTGCGGTGATTGGTGCTAAGGGAGGGGAGGGGGGTACCACTGCACTACCAGTCTATTGTGTGTGCTTGTGTATAGTGTTGGGGGGGTTGCCACCCACGGCTGGCAGCTGCTGTGTTGCATACTGCAATGCAGTGGGCCCCTGGTGGGTGGACTGCACTTGATCCTTCTTTTACAGGCTCAACTTTGAGTCCAGGTATGCGGCGCATCTCAGGGTTGTGCCAGCAGATGAACTGTGCATCCCAGTCTGAATATCAGGATGTGCCACATATGCATGGGCACGCCCCCTTGAGATGTGCTGCATATATTATCTTTGTACCCCAGTGCATTTGGAATTGTGCTGCGCAATTCCCACTTTTGAATATTGCCCTGGGGTGCAGTTCTGGGGTTGTGCTGTCGCACCTCAGTTGCGCCAGGCGTAACCCCTTTGAATTTCTAGCCCATGATGTATGGCAGAGGGTTATTAATGATGGAATTCAATGAATTCCTATCCTTGTTATGATACCATTGTGATGTCAACAGGTTGTCATACCCTCTTGAGTATGTCACAACGATAGCATAACAACATGAATGACTTTGGGCATGCATGTCTCTCGACCTTCCCGATGAAAGAACGTCTGTGGCAGTGAGAACTGGCCCTGAAGGAGAATGAGGGAAAAAAAACCTGGAAAAGTAAGGACAAATTTCATTTAACTGGTGCCTATACACAATAAAAACACAATGGATGGGTACCAGTTAACAACAATCTGGAGTTCCCTTCTCGAGGTTGTAATGCCAATTGCAAACCTCTCGAGTTGTGCTCTCGAGGTTTACTAGGTTGTCATGACAGCCTCTCGAAGGGAGCACAGTGGTGTTGTTGTTAACCTGTGCCCATCCGTTATCCTTGATATAGACATAGATATAGATAAAATGGGGATATACAATGGGTTGACTCAAAATATGGAATTTATCTTCATGTGTGAGGGGGCAGGACCATAACTCACGAGTGACAAACCCACAAGTGAATTATGAAAGTCCTGCTTCACAGGAGGAGAGTATTTTTCAGAAAAAAAATGTGCTCAACAACAAGGGGACATGATATGATATGAAGCTGGAGGGGGAGTAAATTCAGGAAAGATGTGAGGAAGTACTTTGTCACAGGAAGGGTGGTGGATTCCTGGAACAGCTTGCCACCTGAGGTAGTTGGTGAGAAAACAGTGGAAGGGTTCAAGAAGGCTTGGGATAGACATAAGATAATCTTAAGGGAAAGGAATGAAGGAGGGGAGAAAGAGCCAGTGATCAAGTAGGGTCTGCGAAGACTGTAGATAGCGGAAAATGGGCAGACTGGGTGGGCCAAGTGATCCTTATCTGTCAACAAATTCTATGTTTCTATGTTTCTTGCAAGTAGTGATAAACTGTATATTTTCAGTCAGACCATTGAAAATTTGATGTATACAACAGAGAGAATACTGGATGGGCAACTATGTACAACCAGTGTGTTCTGCCACAGAGGGGTTTTGATTCTCTTTGTCCTCGAGAGCAAAGCTCAAGAGGTGCATGGGAATCAGAACCCCAAGGTGGCAGAACACATTGGTTGTGCAAAAGTTGCACATCCCGTATTTTTTATAGTGTATAGTATTAAGTGGAATGTGCACACAGCAGTTCTTTGGCTTTCAGAATGAAACTGACTTACGCAGCCTCTAGAGGTTCCAGAATGCTGTTGTACAACAGAAGGGTACAGTCATATTCCATGACCTTTGACTGTGGTACAACAGCATTTTGAAAGGGATGGAATTCCATACAGAACAATGCTGTACTATGCACATCAGTTTACTAGCTGTATCTTTTAATTCTGCTGTTTGTATAAAATTTAACTGTTTTCTGTTTGATTTCAATTGCTGACTTCAGTGCTGCACTTGGCCATTGTGATATCAGCATTGTGAAAGCTGCTCTTTGGTTCAGTATGCATTGTGACATATCCTACTTTGCAAGATAATATTATAGTGCATGATGGAACGCTGTTTCTGATAAAAATCTAGATCTTTCCAAACATTGTTATACTGTAGTAGTTACATCATCGTAGCTGTTATGCTGCACTAGCTATGTAGCTACTGCAGCATAACAACATCAAATGTGCTAGTGAACGTGTGTTACATATCTAGGAAGCAGCTGCGGTGAAAAGGAGAGCGAAGGAAAGCAGCACAGATGGAGAAAAAAACAGTCAGACTGATTACTAAAGTAATTTTTACTGCTTTTGGTGGGTTGGAGCATCGTATACTATAAAAAACAATGGATAGTTACCTCTCACTAACAAGCTGTGTTAATGTGTCTTGAGGTTGCCATTGGTGACCGTACCTCTCGAGTTTCGCCCTCAAGGTTTATGCAGTGGGCATGGCAACCTCTTGACGCACTAACCAACTTGTTACTGATAGGTAACTATCCATTATTCTCTATATCTTGCTATGTTGGGTCAAGATAACACTTTTTATCTTATTATTTATCAGTACATTCGTGTTGTACTAATATACATATATGGTATACATACTATAGTGGCGCAATAGCACCACCATAGTTAGGGTTGAGTAACCTGTTTAATGTCAAACCTAAAATGTTGAACATTAATATCTTTGCCTCCCTTTGACGAAATGAGTTGACATTTTCTATGTGTGGTCTAGGAGGCACGGTCTTGATGTGTGAACATTTTCTATGTGTGGTCTAGGAGGCACGGTCTTGACGTGTGAACATTTTTGTGATGGCAGCTTGTGCGGTTTCTGAGATCCGCATGTGTCATTTCTCGAAAAAAAAAATTTTTGTCCTATACTTAACATTGCTTTTTTTTTGCTCTCGTCTACAGCCTACATGGAAAGGAATTGTTGCCCCAAATCTGCTGGGAACATGTGTCATGTCCCAAGGTAGTGCCTCTGACAGGTCCAGTTAAGAAAATATGAAGGGGTTCCAGAATTATAAGGCTTTTAATACTAGTGTTTTCGTAAAATAAAAAATTTCTGTCTTGTGCTTTTTTTGCTATCGCGGCATCAAAAGAGGTCTTGTGGCATTATTTTATGGTTTTGCGCTAGAATAAATAATGCCACACCACTAAATGAATTTGCGACACTACTTTTCCAGATATGTCTGTTTCTTTGCCACTTCATTGCAAACAAATGGCTTGCACTTATGGGATGAAATATTCAGGGTACAAAGGGCCTGCCCCACAGATATGTCATTTTCTGATTTGCTGAGAAATTTTTCATCCATTGCATAGTTATAAGATTTTGAAGTTTTGTGATTTCCCATAGGATAACATTGCAATGATTGGGGTATCTTTCAGAAGCTATATCTCAAAAACGCTTTGAGATATGGACTCACTGTGACACGCAGCTTAGTACACCTTTAGGTATACTAAGCAGTTATGCATGTTTCCAGGCCTTGTTTACAGGTGCGGGGGACATTTTTATGGATGGGCCTACAGTGACTGTGATACTGTGCCATGCATTCACAACGTGACATCTGTACTGGTTTGCCTACGCAAAAATGAGGGCCACTTACATTATGCAAGCATGGGAGCACATGGACATATAACATTATGAACTGATGGCACTGCAGGACCCCAAGGGCCCTGTGGTCCCACAGGGAAATGCGGGTTCATTTTAATGTCTTTAAACTTATGGATAGATGGGAGTGCAGGGCCCTCTGGGCCCTGTGTTCTCACAAGCAAATGAGGAACAATTACAATATGCATGCATGGGAGCACAGGGCCCACAGGGCCCTTTTCTCCCACATGCACAATGTTTTTTTTCTGTGTCATGTTTTTTGTGCTATCACAGCTTCAAAAAAGGTCTCACGGCATTATTTACGGTTTTGCAGTAGAATAAATAATGCAGTGCCACTAAATGAATTTGCGACACTACTGTTCCAGATATGTCTGCTTTTTTGTTACTTCATTGCAAACAAATGGTTTGCACTTATGGGCTGAAATTTTCAGGGTACAAATGGCTTGCCCCACAGATGTGCTTTTGCTGGTTTGCTGAAAAAATGCTCATGTGTTGCATAGTTATAAGATTTAGAAATTTTGTGATTTCCCATAAGATAACATTGCAATGGTCAGGGTACCTTTTGGAAGATATATCTCAAAAATGCTTTGAGATATGGACTTGCTGTGAGGCACAGCTTAGTACACCATGCATAACAGCTTAGTACACCTTTATGCACATATAGATACCATTATGGATTTATGGGTGCACACAGTAAAATAAAAATACTATTATACTATCTCAAAAAGTAAGGAAATAAATTGCAAAGAACTGCATTAATGCACTAGTTAGGGTCAAAGCCACAAAAGTAGGGAAATGTGGCATTAGGGTTTTCAAAGCTAATACCCCACACCCACCCTGCACACACCAATAATCGTCTGCGGTGTGTGTTGGGGTCACAGGCCCTAATGCTCACCCCGGTCTCCTATACTGTACCCATCTCAGCTTATTTACTTATGGAAAGGGGTGATCATTAAGGCCAATGACCCCAAGGCACCCGGCAATGCCTGTTGGTGGGTGTGGAGTATTAACTTTGAAAACCCTAACACCACATTTCCCTACTTTTGTGGCTTTGACCCTTACTAGAGCATTACTCAGTATGTGTATATATATATATATATATATATATATATATATATATATATATATAGTGGTAGTCATAGAAAAGTTTCTCAATACTGAGGTATACTGAGGCAGAATGAGGCAGGATCACATTACAGTCAATGCAAATTGCTGCAGTGGTACCTTGAGTGTGTATATATATATATATATAGAGAGAGAGAGAGAGAGAGAGAGAGAGACAGAGAGAGAGAGAGAGAGAGAGACAGAGAGAGAGACAGAGAGATTTGCTCACACTGCCTCTCTCTTTCTCTCTCTCTCTCTCTCTCTCTATCAAAGCCGTAAATATCAAGGTTATTTTTGTTTGTCAGGCATCTACAGTGAGAATTTAATGATATTCCCACCTTAGGTAGATGACAAAGCAAATATTGTTTTTTACTGCAGGTCCTTCAGAATTGAAGCCTGACATAATTCCTTCAAGAACTTAATTGTTCTCAGAACATTTCCACAAATAGAACTTTAACTTCCATGAGACAGCAGCACATCCAACCATTTTATCATGCAAACCCATGCCATTTCACAAATCAGATAGGATAGGGTCCAATCAAATTATGCCTGATATTTTACTTGTGAACCGTGATGACCCTTGTGACATCACATGTGACTTCAGTACTTCTGATATCATGGAGTCATGTACCACTTACAAAAAAATAGGCATATTTTTACTAGACCCATGCCACATATACAGTATAGATATTCTTTGCAAAAAGCTATGTTAATGCATCAGTTAGGGTTGAGGATAAAGCGACAAAAGTAGGAAAATATGATGTTAGGTTTTCCAACCCTAACACCCCAGCCTCACCCTGCACACACCAACAGGTGTCAGAGGTGTACCTAGAGGTCATCAGCCATACCATTCACCCAATTCCTTGTGTAAATAAGCTGACATGGGCACAGTATAGGAGAATGGGGTGAGCATAATGGCTGACAATCCCAAGGCAGACCCCTGATGCCTGTTGGTGTGTGCAGAGTTGGGGTGGGGTGTTTGGGTTGGAAATCCTAATGTCGTATTTCCCTCACTTTTTCACTTTATCCTCAACCCTAACTGATGCATTAACGTAGTTTTTTTGCAAAGAATTCCCTTACTTTTTGAGATAGTGTAATCGTAGCCTTATTTTCCTGAGGGCCCTGCACTACTACCCTCTATAGTTTTTGAGCTAGAGTAATCATATCCTTAGTTGCCTGTGGGAGAGCATGCCCTTTCGGGCACTGTGCTCCCATCCCTCCTTGGATGCGTATATGTATGTTGCTGTGGAAGGTCACAACACTTCCATTCACAGGACAACAGTGACCAAATTGTCAACATAGCCATCCAATTTCCCCACCTCATGTACCTAGTACAGAAAATTTTCAAATCCCCACCAAAACGTAATTCCGTGCAACTGCAATGCTATTCCTTGCCACAGGTGCGAAAACACATTTTGGCCAGGATTTGAAAAATGATAGCTATTACATACATGAGGTGGGATAATAAGATGTCTATGCTGAAAATGTGGTGTCAAAATATTACAAATTTCCAAAGTTATGAACATGCGTAGCGAACTTTCAGCAAATGATCATAACTCTACCATTTTTACATATTTTGACCCCAAATTTTCAACATGGCTTTCTTATGACCCCCTCCTCATGAACAAGGGCAGGAAAAATGTTCAAATCCCACCCAAAAGGAGAATTCACCAAATGACCTCAATATCACCTTTCGGGCAGGAGTTATGTAATAACAGTTATATTGTTCATGAGGTGGGGTCCCCAAAAGGCTATGTTGAAAATTTGGTGTCAAAATGTCCAAAAATGGCTGAGGTATGAATATAAGTTGAAACCTCCACTGGAATACATTGAACCACTTTTACCTTAGTTTCTCATATTGCAGTCGCTGGTTCTAGCAGCAAGGCGTGTCTTCGATTGGATGGTGGATAATGAACCTGGGACCTGCTCAGGTGAAGGAGAGTGTGTGAAGGTGTATGGGGGGTGTTGAGTGGGTGGTGGGAGTGCAGGGCTGATCAGTGAGGGACCACTTTATGCTAAAAAAAACAACAACATTGCGGATGGATTTCTTTATCTCTGGTAATGGAACACAGTTTGCAGGTGGGGGAAACCAGTAGACACCAGGAAATATCATTATTAAGCAAGGGGGACAGTCATCAGCAGGTGGGGCTGCCACTAGACACTGGGGAAAAATTGTTTTCTGTAAGGGGGAAGATGATCAGTGCTGCGGGGTGCTACTATACATCAGGGAAACAAAGGGAGACAGTGGATGGAGATCAGGGGGTGGGGGTTGCCACTAGACACCAGGGAAACAAAAGCAGAGAGGGGATAGGAATCGGAGGATGAGGGGTGCCACTAGACACCAGGGAAATACACGAGAGTATGGTAGATGGCAGCAGAATTGAATCTGAAGATGCTCCCTTCACGAAAAAGGATCTTTTTTCATAACTCATGATATGAAAAAGGATTATTTTTTCGTATCATGCTGTCACAATAAAACTTTTTTTGTATTATGCTGTCACGATAAAAGATTCCTAATACTACAAATAAAAAAACATTTCTAGGGCATGTCTGCCACTGTGAAGTGCAGATTACACCTAAGGGGGTACAGATGTGTTGGTGTCTCTCAAAGATGCCAGTTTTATAGCTTTTTAATTTTTTTTTTTTTTGGAAAAACAGAAACAAGATGGCGGCAAATGAAAAAGGAATATTCCAATATGAAACAGGATTCCTTTTTCATTTCATACAGCTATCCTGACATGTTTTTTTCTAAATTTAAAAATTAAATAACTTTGGAATGGATTATTATTTTTTTACCAGACTAGCAAAAGGCATATCTGTGGGCTAGTTGTTTTCTGCCCTGAAAATTTGAGACAAAGATTCCAAACCATCTGGGCTTTAGGCAAGTTCAAAGAAAAACCCAGCAAAGTCAATGAGTGAAAAGTGTGTTTTTCACCTCTCTGGAACTTGAAAATCGCACATCCAACCAGAACATGACATGCCACATCTAAAGAGCTACCCTGGGTGATGGTACATGCAAATTTTCATGCAAATCTGTTGAACAGTTTTGAAGTTATGAAAGTGTAAAATTTGGGATTTAACATTGAACTGCCTACTCAACCCTAACTATAGGGGCACATGCGAGCCTCTGTAAGATATATACTGGCGCATTAGCACCAGCATAGATAGCATTGCCTCAGGTGTTTAATGCTAAATCCAAATTGTTGCACTTTAACAACTTTGGCGGCATTTGAATATATTGCCCAAAATTTGGCATGCATTGCCTTGGAGGCAAGTTCTCAAAACGTTAGAAGTTCCATGAAGGCAGCTTGCATGGTTTCCATGACATGGAATGCTGATTATTAATGGAAAGGAAAGTTTTTTTCCTATACTTATTACACTTTTTTGGGGGTCTCACCTATTGCCTAGATGGTACAGAATTTTTTCCCAAAACTTTTAGGATAGAAGCAGCCTGTGCCAAGGTAGTGTCTTTCAAAGAGTTTGTGAAAAAATATTAATCGGTTCCAGAGTTATAAGAATTTTAAGTTTTTTTTCTGTGCATGCTCAGAGTTTTAGGATAACTCTGAGATACAAAACATAAATACCTTTGGCAGGCATTTATCTTTTGCAAAATTAGTGATTTATCTTTCATGAGAGAAAAGTACTGGCCCTGATTGCCGCCATCTAGGTTGTCTTTTAAATAAGAACTTCTAAAATGCATAAAAATGATATATTTTTAAAAAACAAAACCTGAACCTTGTTAAACAGGACCCATTTATGTTAGATTCAGATCTTTGCCTTTTAAAAATAAGCCAAGAAATTTGTTTTCTGGGCACCAGAACCTCTGGGTGCCCAGCTTAGTAAGGAGAGTCATTTGTGTAGCACTGATGCACATGCCCAGAGGCGCTGCTGATCACCCCTCCCTCCTTCCCTCGCAACCCACATTTCCAAGTCAGTTGTACCTGGATGGCGGGTGCTCAAACCCGCCGCTGGCATCTCCCTTCCCAACAAGTTTTTATAACAGACAGCAGGTGTCCAATCCCAAAACCATTCTTTGATTAGCTTTTCCTTCTTTCCTTTTTTATTTTCTGACACAACTCCCAGTTGTGGCTAATAGCCCCCTCCCTGGACTGGGGTTAATGACACTGGGGTGCCCACCTCCAGTGCCACTGTATTGGCTATTAAGATATAAAGTTAAACCCCCAATACTGAATGACATAAAGGCGCCCACCCCCACTGGTTTAAAAGTGTCCTCTGACAGTGGGGTGCCTGATCCCCAGTGTCGGCAACCCTGAAGTAAAGATAACTGTCCAATAGAGATATTTTTTTGCTGAAAAGAAGAAAACAATCCCTCACTGATCAGAGCCCTCCCGCACCCCTACCTACTCCACCCCATCCCCCCACTCAGCACCACCCCCTCACACACGCTTACTCACATAAACAGGGTCCCACATTGTAGATCTACTTTTCAATCAGAAAGGTGTTCTCATGCTGGAACTATGAGTGTGATATGAGAAAATAAGGTAGTAGAGGTAATGTATTTCAATGTGTTTTGAACTTTTACACATAATTTTGTCATTTTTAAATATTTTTCCACCAAATGTTCCATATGGCCTTTCTGGGACCCCACCTCCTGAACTAAGTAGGTGAAATCTTTCAAATCTGGCCCAAAAGGTGATTTTCAGTAGGTCTGTAAAATCACATTTTGGTTGGAATTTGAAAATGTTGACCTACTGGGTTCATGAGGTGGGATCATAAGAAGACTATGTTGAAAATATGGTTGAAAAATATGGTAAAATGACCATGTTATGAGCGAACATTGAAATATTTCAATGTTCACTTATAAGTCTGCTAATTTTCAATATTTTTCCACCAAATGTTCAACATAGCCTTTGTGGGACACCGCCTCATGAACAAGGCAGGTGAAATTTTTCTGTTCTGGCCAAAAGGTGATTTCACAGTCACCCCACAAAATCATGTTTTGGCTGGGATTTGAACACTTTTATTTACCAGGTCCATTACATGTAGGGTCATAAGAAGACTATGTTCAACATTTGGGGTCAAAACATAAAAAAAAAAAAAAAAGTTATAAATGTATGTTGAAATTATACTACACTTGCTCACAACCTTCGAAATTATCAATATTTTGACTCCAAAGTTTCAACATAGCCAGTTTTCCACACCATTTCATAAACATGACAGGTGTCATTCTTCAAATCCAGGACAAGATGTGTTTTTGCACTTGTGGTGCGAAATGATGTTTCTGCCACTGTTCTATAAATGCCACATGTCATGTTTACAAGGGGGAGCCATAAAAGTATTATCTTGAAAATTTGGGGTCAAACTTAAAAAAAAAAAAATGATTATAAAGAAATTGAGCTGAGTTTGGGGGCAAGCTCAGTGAGCCAGCTGGATGGATAAAGGCTGGGGGGGAATGGCCCTGTCATGCAGCAGCACCCCACAGCAAGGGAACTGAAGGTGCAGGGTTGCTCGCTTGGGCCCAAGTACCATATAGTGAAGAGAAATCTTCTCTTGGCATAGGGCCTTGCACCTCTGCAATTGTGGCTGCCAAAGGGCTCTGTTCTTTGGCTGACAGATGAACTTATTGCCCTGCCTTGTGTGGATCTGTAGCCATATGGAAGCAGCTCTGCACTTCTACAGCCCACCAGACAGCCCCACAAATTCCTTACAACCATTGCCACACAGAACTGCAAGACCCAGATGGCCCTGAACTTCCACAGGCATACTGACTCTTCTCTTGGTGCAGGACCCAGAGGGCCCTGCACATCTGCATCTGTTTACATAGGTCCCAAAGGGACCTGAGTGAATGAGGATATAAATCCTCTATTCAAACTCAGAAAGAAAGGAAATTCTTTGCAAAAAAACTGTGTTAATGCACCAGTCAGGGTTCAGCTTAAAGCAACAAAAGTAGGGAAATGTGGTATTAGGGTTTCCAACCTTAAGTCCCCAGTCCCCCAAGCATCAAAAGGACAAGACCACACAAGCAACCGCAACAGCCATCATCAGATAAGACAAACAGCATACAACTGTTTCAAGATGACACAAATGCAGTAGCACTGATGTGCTACCTTTGTGGATTTGTATCTGCATCTGGAGAAGCACAGGTCCCTGAGGGCTGTGCTTCTGCAGCCACAACTGTATGTGTATATGGTACAGCATGCATGAGGACCTGTGACTGCAGATGGGGCCTGCGCTTCTGCAGACAGAAGTACTGTTGCAGTGTAGGTATCATGGCTTCAGCAGCAGATCTAGAAATTTTTCAAGGGGGTAGTAGTTTTGTCTAGGGGTTAGCGCTTTCCTCCAAAAAGTAAAATTTTACCTTTTAAAGCATGGATTAAGTTAAAATAGTTACTTTCTGCTGGCCTAAGGTGGTAGTGTGTTCTACCTCATTACATAGCTGGATCTGCTAGTGCATGGGTTTCTATATGCAGCTGTATAAGTGCAGACCCCACAGGGGTCTACGCTTCTACAGCCAGTAGTCGGTTTGCATGTCTTACACCTGTGGATGCAGACGTGCAGTCCCCTTAGGGGCATGCAATTCCACAGACAGAGCTGTGTGTATGTCTTACAGTGTGGATGAGTCTTGTGGCTACTGTACTTGTGCAGACAATAAAACTCTTGACATTTGGGTATCATAGATTTCCACCTGTGACTGCAGTGTTGTGATGTTAGTATTGTGGATTTTTATCTGCAGTCAGAAATTAGCGTGTACAACTTACGGTGTACCTACCACAGATACAGATACACGAAGGTAGCACATTAGTGCTACTGCACTTAGGTCATCAGGAAACAGCTGTATGTTTGTTTTACCTGATGATGGCAGTGTGTGGTTACTTGTGTGGCCTTGTCCTCTTGTTGTTGAGGGGGGCAGTTAGGGGTGAACACCCTCACGTGAACCCTTCTTTTGTGGCATTGTTAAATCCTACCTGGTGCATTAATACAGTTTTTTTTTGTAAAATATATATAGACGTGTGTGTGTGTGTGTGTGTGTGTGTGTGTGTGAAACGTATGAGAAAATGATCCATTGAGGGGGTCTGATGACATAATAAACCACAAGCCCACAGGGCAAATGATTTATTATCTCATCAGATCCCCCCACCCAACCTGGAATTTTTCCCAAGTGTACTACACCCTTCATTTTTTGTTTTTTTATTTTCATTTGATACATTTGGTAGTCAAAAATTACTTGGAATTTTAACATGTCCAGCAGTAAAGGAGTTAGCTTCAGAGAGAGCAAGCTGAAGTCTACAAAGCATTCTTTGGCAGTTGCTAAAAGATGAGCCCATATCAGTCTTATTGTGCTCAGTGATAGCCAGGACAGGTGCTGTCTCAGTATTTAATTGGCATTGATTAGGTGTCGAGTGTGTTAATTGTTAAGAAGTCATATTACTTTAATAAAGGTTAATTAGTAGAGGAACATAGCTTGGTGGTGTCACAATTGATGGGGGGACAATCAGCACTAAGAGCCCCACACCCAAGTGTGGGGCTGGTCCCGATTTGTACTTTTTGTGCAAAAAAAAAAAAAGTTTTCCTTACTGTTTATGGTACTCAGTTGCAACTGGCTGGTACTGTCGACTCCCACTCTGACATTAGCTGTAACCAGGAATCCCAGAATCACCACAGCTGACAGAGCCGGGCTGCAGCCATGGGAGATTTAATAGCCTGCAGTACATTAGATATTTTATTAATAGCCTACAGTACCTGTTACATCTTTTATAAGGTTTGACTAGCTGTTCACCAGTTCTGCTGTCCTCCCAGAGTTACGTATAGTCACAAAGTAAAAAATGGACCTGCCCTTCACTTGATGTGTGGCTCTTAGTGCTGCCTGTTCCCTTTTAATTCATCTCTCCTATCAGGAAATAGGTCTTCTAATGCTTGATATACTTGTATACGTGTGTGTGAGTGTGTCTATATATATATATATATATATATATATATATATATATACACACACACACATATATTGATATTAATAAGAAAAAAAGTATTCTATTTTTTTTTTAACTGCACTGTTGCAGCCATAAAGAACCATAAAATGTGCCAATGCTTCTACTAGAATGTCAGTTGAGGTGTTTTGATTTGTTTGTCTTTATTAAATCTGAGATCTGCACCCTAAACCAGCCAGCATCTGGGTCTCCAAATTCAAAAACTGAGGTAGTCTGTTTCAATGGTTAAGTCAAAAGAAGTGTGAATCCAGGAGATCCGGGGCCCACCACAGCTAATCATTTGTTCACTGCATGAACCTTAGTGAGGCTCTAGACCTCCCTGCAGTTCAGTCCTCACAGCCGTACAATTGGTTAGAAGCTGCTCCCTCTAATAAAAATGGGATTCTGCATCTTAGCTTAGCCGTCCTGCATAAATGAAGTGTGCCTTAAATGAAATGTTGATATAGCATGCGTTTGGCTTTAGAAAACAAAAGAGCCATTGCTCCGCCTTAGTTGCACAATAAAGCCATGAGAACCTTTTTCTCCCCATAATATTCATTATTTCAAATATACTTTGCTGACTTTTGTCACCCCCTTTGCAAAATAATCTAATCTACATTACAGATTGGAGGCACACTTCTGACCATTTGGATCTCCCTTTTTCCCTGTGAGTGAGAGGGACTTGGACCAAAAAGGTAAAAACTGGACAGGTCAGATAATGAGCACAATTTGAGCACTATGATTTTTATACCATACTGGTCCAGTTCAGGTCCAGCAGTTCTGCTCTGCTCTGTAATGGTAAAGCTACATAAAATGGTAACCAGTTGTCCGGTCCGAGTCAGGCTGTGCTATCCAATGATAAATCTGTTTGGGGGATTATGCAGCTGTTACCAGCTGTTACAGCACGAGCAATCTTAGAATGTTGTTTAATTTTTTTCATTTCTCTGTGAATTTTGTTGTTATTTTTTATCCTGTTAGGGACTTTGTGACGTTTGGACTGACAAAATTCACAAAGAAATAAAATTAAACTTATAAATAACCCACAATTGATGTACCACGTATAGGAGTGCTATGATGATGCACTGTAATAATATTTACAGATTAGTGGTTATAAACCACTGCCAGCAAGTGCCCAACAGCTCTGCAAACCACATATGTAGTTTATGGAGCTCCGTAAACCACGGGCAGAACAGTACCACAGCATCACCAGAAAAAACACCGAATGAGCTGTCCTCACGCTGGATGTTCACAAGCGCTACACAATCAGTCACTCAGCATAAGAGAAGCTTGTTGTCGGCGGTAACAGTTACCCTTGTAAACTGGTAAAAAGACCATTTAAACCAAAAAACACCAAAAACCAGTAAATATAAAAACAGAACATGAAGAAGTATGGTTCTATGGGGATTTTATGCACCCCCTCAATGTTTGATGCCCATATAAAGGGTTTATGGGGAATTGCACACCTCGGGGTGCCTAAAATCCCCATACACCACACTTCTCCATGCATTATTCTATATAATATTGATGTCTCTTTTTAATAAATGCCTAGTCAAATGCTGCCTGCTCTGTAACCTGTAGTCCCTGGTCTTAGCATACTAGAATTACTTGCGACTTGCTCTCCCAACCTATGAGTGTTGGTCTTAGCTTATTAGAATTATCTGCATCTTGAATAATACCTCACTGTAACTGCAAACATTGGTTCATTGTCTGTCTTACAATCTGCAAATGTTTATATTTAATGTGTCTATATTATCATTCCTACCACCCGTTCCCCCAGGACGCATCTGGAATCGAGCAGCTCTCTGCTCAGTATGCCTTCCTCGTAAAACTCTTAAATAAATAAATAATAAATACTGTCCTATGGGCTATTATAGCTTGTACTGATTGATTCTACAAACTCAATAAATACAAGTTTAAAAAAAATAAAATTAAACAACATTCCAGACTGCTGTTCTTGAACATGCCACTGGTAACATCTACATAACTAGAGACCCATGTAACTGCCATCCGGCATAAAAACATAGTAAGTTAAAAAAAAAGAAAAAAAAAAAGAAATAACATGAAATTCAAGATATAAAAAGAAAACAAAAACAAACACATGAAAAGAGTTTAAAAACATGGCTTTTTTTTTTCCAAAACTAAATAAATGCTTGCAGTAGTTGTTGTTTAGGCTCTGTTGTTGCCACAGAAACAGTCCACAAGGAAGTGGCATTGGAATGCTGCTTAATACAATGCAGTATACTAAGAATGTGATTTCTAGTGTGTATAGAAACATAGAAACATAGAATTTGATGGCAGATAAGGACTGCTTGGCCCACCTACTCTGCCCATTTCTCTACCTGATGGATAAGCTGCAGATTCTAGTTAATCAGCTTACTTCCTCCTACCCCCCACTAGAACTGTCTTATGTCTGTCCCATGCATTCTTGAATTCTCCCACTGTTCCTGACTCCACAACCTCCTCAGGAAGGTTATTCTATGCATCCACAACCCTTTATGTAAAAAAATACTTTCTAACATTACCTCTGAGCCATCCCCCCTCTATCTTCAAATTGTGCCCCCTTGTTCTTGCACATCTCTTTTTCTGAAAGATACTACCTTCTTGTACTTTGTTAATTCCCTCGAGATACTTGAAAATTTCTATCGTGTTCCCTCTCTCCCTCCTTTCCTCAAGGGTGTACATATTAAGCTGCTTTAGTCTTTTCTCGTATGTCTTCTGGTACAGATCCTGCACCATTTTGGTTGCCCTCCTTTGAACAGCGTCCCCTCTGTCTATGTCTTTGCGGAGATGGGGGTCTCCAGAATTGCACACAGTACTCCATATGGGGTCTCACCAACTGTCTATACATAGGGACAACAACTTTTTGTTTTCTACTGTTGATACCTCTCCATATGCATCCCAGTATCCCCCCATCCCTCTTTACTGCCTTCTCACATTGTTTGCCCACCTTCAGGTCATCTGATATAATTTCTCCTAGGTCTCTTTCGATTTTTGTTGTTATTATCTCACCCCCATTGTGTACTCTTCCCCTGGGTTTTTGTTTCCCAGGTGCATTACCTTGTACTTCTTTGCATTGAATCTGAGCTGCCATATATTTGACCATTCCTCCAACCTTGCCAAGTCCCTTTTTATCCTTTCCACCCCACCTTGTGTATCAACCTTGTTGCAGATCTTTGTGTAATCTGCAAAGAGACATATTTTTCCTTCCAGGTGCTCTCCAATGTCACTTTTAAAGACATTAAAGAGGACCGGTCCCAGTACGAACCCTGCAATACCCCACTAGTTACCCTCCTTTCTTCACTGTTGACTCCATTTACTATTACCATTTGCGTCCTGTTGTCCAGCCAGTTTTTTATCCAGGCTACCACCTTGGGACCAGCCCCTTCCTGGTCTACTACTTTGGTCACCCAGTCAAAGAAATCTATTAGGTTTGTCTGACATAACCTTCCTGCTATGAAACCATGCTGCCTTGGGTCCTCTGCCCCACTGGCCTGTAGGCACTCAACAATTCTTTCCTTCAGAAGTGATTCCATCATTTTCCCTACCGCTGAGGTCAAACTAACTGGTCTGTAGTTTTCTGCCTCTGCCCTGCTCCCACTTTTGTGAAGTGGAATCACATCCACCCTCCTCCAGTCCTCAGGTACCACCCCATCCTCCCATGATTTGTTAAAGAGAGTAGTCAGTGGTGCTACTAGTTCTACCCTTAATTCTTGTAGAATTCTGAGAAGAATCCCATCAGGCCCCATTGCTTTGCCCACCCTCAGTTTCAAGAGTTCTTTCAAAACCCTTTCTTCTGTGAATGGACTGGTATCGACCCCCCTATCCAGAGTGTTTCTCTTGTTTGGTTTAGGTACCTCCCCCTCCTCTTCCATTGTGAATACTGAGCAGAAATTTTCATTCAGTATCCCTGCTTTTTTACTGTCACCCTCTGTCCACATTCCCTCTCCTTTATTAAGTCTCTGTATCCCTCCCTTGGTCTTTCTTCACTCCCTAATGTACCTATAAAAGGTATTATCCCCCTTCTTAACAAAGCTGGCTATCTTTTCCTCAGTTTGTGCCTTTGCTATTCTGACTGCCTTCCCTGCCTCCTTCTGCTTTAACTGATAAAGTTCTCTGTCCTGCTCCTTCTGTCTTTCCTTATATTTCCTGAATGCTATCCTTTTCTCCTTAACCTTCCCTGCCACCTCTTTTGAGAACCATAGCGTTTTTTTCCTTTGTTTTGTTTTGTTGATTTGCTTTACACAAAGGCTTGTTGCCTCTGCGATGGCTGTTTTGATTATTCCCCATTGTTCCTCCACCCCTCTTTCTTGCCCGTTTGCTAGTGCTTTTCTGAGGCACTCTCTCATTTTCCCCAAATCAGCCCTCCTAAAGTCCTATACTCTTGTTTTAGTATGGTTTGACTCTATAGCTGTGTTTATTGTGAACCACACTGTTTGGTGGTCACTTGTTCCCAGATGGCTACTTTATTTATTAATTTATTAATGTAAATGTGATAGCAAAAAAACTACATTTTCAATGAATAAAAAGAAATGACACGAAATTCCTGAAAAACAAAAATAAAAATTATAAAAAATAAAAAGAATTTCACGGGGCTCTATGCATAACCCACCAAACTAATTTACCATTACAGAGCACAGCCATACGTGGACTGGACAACTGGTTACTATATTTTGCAGCTTTACTATTAAAGAGCAAAGTTGGACCGCCAGACCCTGGACTGAACAAAAACAGTAAAAACCAGACCAGATGACCATGCCAGAATGGTCAAACCACTCCAGTTGTGCACAGTCGAGTCAGTCCAGCCAGCCCAGGTCCTGTGGTCCAGATTTCATCCATGCCCCCAATTTTTGCAGTTTTACCATTAGAGAGCACAGTGAGACTGCTGGACCTGGACTGGATGAAAATGGTAAAAACTGGACCAACTAGTCCGGTCGGAATGACCTGTCCACACAAATTGCACCTGGTCCAGCCAGCCCAGTCTTTACCATTTGGGTCTGATCCTGGTCTAGTGGTCCATATTTCACACACACCCTGAGACACACTTTTTTGGTAAAGAGTGTCTGATGTGCAGGTGCCCTGAAAATGGGCACATTTGGGGGAGTTTTTTTATTTTAATAGATTATTGATCGATCTTGATCAATATTATAGCAATACAGCCACATAAACCACTCTTATGCTTGTACAAGTGGTCTTACTTCTATTCTAAGAGTATCAGAAATGCTCACCTACAGTTCGTGTTTCTCATACATTAAGAATGTATATGAGACCACTCTTATAACTGTAAGGGTGGTCTCCCCTGCAGTATTAAAAGGGAACAGTCAATGCTATGAGACCCACATCAAAGAATGGGGCTGGTCCCAATTTGCACTGTGGTGCAAACATTTTTTTTCTTTTTTTACTTACTGTTTACTGCACTATAGTACATTGTATCAGGCTTATTTTGCTGACTTCTAAGCTGCAATTTTCTGTAACTACAAATTCCAGAATCCCCTTCAGCTGATGTCAAATGAGGGCTGTAGCAGTGAGAGATTCAATAATCTGCAGTGTATGTTAAGAGTTTTTATAAGCTCTAATCTGGTTTGTTGCTGGTCCTGCTGTGCTCCTGAGGCTAAGTACAATCACAGAGCACTGGGTTCCTAATCCTGGGAGAACAGATGGACTGATAAACATCCAATCTGAGTTTATAAAAATCTCTAAAATGCACTGTGGGCTTTTGAATCTCCCACTGTTGCAGCCTTCCCTGATGCCAGCTGCAGGGGAATCTGGGATTTGTAGTTGCAGAAAGAGTCAGCTTAGAAGTCAGCAAAATAAGCCTGATACGGTCTTCTGTACTGTACCAAACAATAAGTAAAAAAAATATGTTTGCACACAAAGTACAGATTGGGACCGGCAGCCCCACACTTGGGTATGAGCCTGTTTGTGCTGACTGTTCCTCTTTAGCATACAGTGACATTATGGTTTCTACCTCATTACAGTCTGCTGCCCCTTGTGCTAGCACAGAGTTACTGCATGTGAACAATTACGAAAACCATGCATTATATTAATAACAAACAATACTTTCTGCATCCTTAAGAATCCATAGGTAAAATATTTAATTTCCCTTTTTTTTATTTTGTTGCTGTTTCACAGGACTAAGATACAACCAGCAGGGTACCAATGAGGTCACTTCCTCGACAACAATCAGCCACCATGGCAACAGTGCTATGGCGACCAGCCAGTCAGTTTTACAGCAGGTCTCTCCAGCGGGCCTGGACCCAGGCCACAACTTGCTCTCACCTGATGGCAAGATGGTGAGTACACCTGGGCCATTGTAACTCCAAGGCTGATAAGATAAGAGGCCCGAGCAGGCAAAACAAACAAAACTTTTTTTAGTTTCTCACAGAGCCTGCTCTAAACAATAAAAGCATTGTGGGGGTGGACACATCTTAAATGCACACAATTTTGACTGAAAGGCAGTGATGTGACCCTAAGCTTTCACTGGTGCTACAGGCATACATTTTGAACCAGCCAATAAATCTGACAAAGACGTGTTCTCATTTTATTGATTGAATACCTTGTAAAGCAGCAGAGTGGGGGTGGAACACTGTTTGCTTTCCGCTGATGCCGACATCCATGTTGATAATGTGTTCATTCATTTTTTTCGCTCACCCTAAGTTTTTAGGCCCATTGAAGGAGAGCAAGGTTTCTTTGACGTTACTTTTCGTTGGTATGAAATTACAGCAGTTGCAAAAGGGAAGGCAGCCATGTGACCTCGAGGCTAGAGCACTGAACTGTGAAACAGAAAGAGCACAGGTTCGAATCCGGTCACAGCTACGGGCTCACTGTGTAATCTGAGCAAGTCACCAGAATTCTGTCTCTGCACCACTACTGCCTGCTGTAAAATTGTGTAGAAACAGGACCCCGCTAAAAGAAGTATGCTGTAGCTCAATTGGGTTATCGTGGGCTAATACTGTAACAATATTAGTAATAATAGACAATTTAGAAGTTAGAACATGGGTGTAGGAACATATCTGCTATAGGATGCAAGTTTATTTTTGAGAAGCAGCATTTTTACCTGCCTTCTGTCATGAACTTATTTATTTATTAATTAATTCATTGTTAGTTTTTTTTAATCAGTAAGTGCAAAGACAAAGAATAGCCTGTTTTAGTGCATGACCCAGAAGGATCCAATATAGTACAACATTTAGTGATACACTAGACAAAGTGTATAGTACAGTTCTAGAAATGTATTTATTTGTTTATTGAATTTTGTTGACCGGGTAGGCCCACTGAGACTAAGTGTCCCTTTTTCAGGGACGACCCTGATTTAATTACACTGAAGCATAAACAGGACAGGCTTTGTGCATTCAAACATAATTGAAGATTACACCGGATTATTTACATCCATGACATAAGAGCAGAGTTACATACATTCGGTCTAACATACATTCGGTGCCACATACATATGGTAGTCAACAGATGACCAATACAGAATATACAAAAATAAACATATTTACGAAACTGCTAAGTTACGTAACTAAAAAAGGCAATGATACACTAGACAAAGGGTATAGTACAGTTCTACATGTGCTATATATATATATATATATATATATATATAATTACAATAATAAACATATTTACAATACTATTAAGTTAAATACAGTACAATACTTATTGATATACTAGACAAAGGGTATAGTACAGTTCCACAAGTACAGAATATGCAATCATAAACATAGTTGCAATACATCTAAGTTAAATACAGTACAAAACATAGTGATACAATAGATGACGTGTACAGTACAGTTTTACAAGTACAGAATATACAGCCATAAACACAGTTACAATACTACTAAATTAAATAGATCCTAGGAGGGTCTTGCATAATCGTTTAAGACTCAAGGGGATGCAGCTGCAGCCTGCAGTATATTTAGGTACAGGTGCAGCCATATTTCACAAGTAGCTATTTTATGTTTCACATGTAGGTATTTCTTCAGGTTGGATTTGAATATCTGATTTGTGGTGGCACTACAGATACAAAGCGGAAGGGAATTCCAGTGATAAAGAGCAAGTTAGGAAAACGCAAGCTCTCCCTTTCCGGTGGGGCACATATGGACTGTTAGCAATAACTGATCACAAGATCGAAGGGAGCATACGCAGGAGGGTTTCTTGCACATCACAGTGGGGGTGCCGTGCTTTTTTGTAATCTGAGCTAATCACAGTGCAAACCTGCAACTGATTGTTGTTGACATTTGTCTCCTGCTGAGAGGCATATACTTAAAGGGCCCCTAACATCTCAGAAGAAACTTTGAAAGAAACTTAATTTTTGTACATAGTTCAGCTAATATTTCATAGATATTCTGTATTTAGTTTTCACCTTTTCTTTATTTTGCATATTATATTATAGTTTACCTATTTTTTATATTATTAAATTTGTATTGTACTTATATCTGTATGTGAAAAACTGTACATACCTACTGTCATATGCTGATAGTCATGCATTACTCGCACCACTATTCTTTGCATTATACGCCAGTGTTTTTGCTATTGTTACTGTTGTTACTCACTGTTGTACTTGTCTCATGTGTGGCTAGAAGCAGATCTTGGACACCCTGCCCATCCCCTGATTAATCAAGTAAATTAAAAAACCTTAACATGGAAACAGGATCACTTCCCCCTAGATTGTCTTTACTCTGGCTTCTTGTCATCACCAGATGTCGCAGTCATTCTGCTTGTGACGTCTCAATCTACTGCTACAGAAGTTATTATGATGTCACAAGCAGAGGACTGTGATGTCACGTGTAGACAAGCAGCCAGAGCAGATAAAATACAATGACTATGGATCCTGTTTCCATGTTAGTGGTTATTATGAGAAGAAAGGGTGCTAAAGACGTGGAATACACGTAATATAAGATTAAATGTGTCTCAAAATTATGCCTTTCAAAACTTTTCTCTGAGACATCTGGGGCCCTTTAATATTGCACAAATTGGTTCTCAAGTTTCTTTTTTTTCAACTGCACACCTCTGAATAAGAACTTCTGGCAAAACAACAAGAACAAAAATCTAATTGATGATGCAGCTTGCCCTCTCTGAGACCTAATGAAATCATACATCCATGGCGTTCAAAGACACGGGACTGTACACGCCATGTAAGCTGTGGTGCATAAACTTATTTTTATGGGCCAACATTTTTCTTTAACACAGGGACACCATTTTCCCCACCTTCTGATGTTACAACATGATTTTTGTGCTTTGTGCAAGTTTGCCATTATGCAAATGCTTACAGCTGAGTGCTGCTTTAGTTTTTGCACCAGTGCTCAACACAGCTCTGGGGTCTACAACTGTAGAACAAGAAGTAGGGGAGGGTAGGGGGCAGTGAACAAGGCCATGGTGTACAATGTACTGACTTCATGTCCTCAGCTACACTCCTAATGGCATTAGAAAACCAACACTAGAACCCAATCCGAAATGGTTGATTTATTAATAATGTGGAATGGATCTGCTTCATAGTCATTTAAAAGATATCCTTTTGGAAATAAATTTTTTTTAAATGTAACACCTGTAAATGGAGGCAGTATAGCGCAGGGGTTTAAGGCTCTGAGCTGCAAACCTGGAGACCTGGGTTTGAATCCCATAGCCCCTACTTGCACACTGTGTGACACTGAGCAAGTCATTTAACTTCCTTGTGCTCCCAGGTCGCACCTGTAAACAAGCTTTCAGCTTAGTGTGTCTCTCCTGGTAAAATAAATAAATTAAAAACAAATAAATGAAATCTATTTCTGTTAAAAGGCTTGAAAGATTTCTGACCACTAACTGTCTTCATTTTGGACCGCAAGGCTCTTTTTCCTTCTCCTGCTTCATCAGTTTCCCAGAGCATGAGGTAAACTTCCTCAGCAATTGGAGGACTGCATTTTGTAAATCTATCCCTATTTGTTTATTTAATTATTTATTGAAATGTTTCACCAGGAGGGTACACTGAACAACAAGTTGCTTGTCTCACGGTGTGACCTGGGGGGAGGGGTTACATAGGGTTGTGAAGGATGATCAGTTACAATCGTATGTGGGTAATACAAACAGTACAACATTGTAAGATTGTGCAACAGTTGGAACACAAGGTATTGTACAATAAACAGTAGTGGAACATTGGGTAAATTACAATACATGTCCAAAATCATACAAAAGAACATATAAACATACAAAACAGTAGTAATGTGATAGAACCATTTATAGTGCGTGAGTGTACCAGGAGCAGGCTCGAGGTAGTACGCAAGTGCTGTTGAAATAAAAAGGATGGGGTTAGGTTGTGCACACTGGTGACCCAGAAGGGCAGGTGGAGAAGACAGGGGGTAGAGGCAAGAACTGAATATGAGGAGAAGGGGTAGCCATTTCCTGATTTCCCCCTTCAGGATGTTGAGAACCCTGTTGGGGGGGGGTCGTGGTAGGAAGACAGAAACTGGGGATAGGTATTAAGGTGGGTTAAAGCAGGAACAGCTGAAGGAAAGGTAATTGTATAGGGCAGAGGTAAGTGAGTAGTTGGCAGAGGAGTGTTGTATTTCAGAGGGGAGGGAATTCCAAATTTTAGGGAAATGATGGGCAAAACCAGTCTGACCGATGAGGGTGGAGCAGCAAGGGACTGTCAAGGTGCGGGCGTCATTTGATCTGAGAGTGTGAGTGGGGGGAGGTGGAGTGGAGTGGAAAGAGAGGATGAGAGATAGAAGGGGAGCCCCCCAAACCAGAATTTAGAGGTTAGTTTGGCACAGTGAGAGATGCGTCTATGAGATAGTGGAAGGAAGGTTAGAGAGCGACAGAGTTCACAGTGGTGGGAGCGGGAAGTGGAGTCAATAGCAAAGCGGCAGAAGGAGTTAAAGAGAGTGTCCAGCTTGGTCAGGGAAGATTTGGGAGCAGCACCATAGACTATGTCACAGTAGTCAAAGATGGGGAGTATCATCTTCTGAACAAGTTTGCGCCTCGCAGTCAGTGGGATGCATAAAAACTGAAGGTTTCTAGTCAGGTTCAAGATCGAGAATTAAAAATGAAGATTGTAAGCTGACGTTTATTTATATGTTTAGTCTATTTTTCTACAGTCAAAAAAAAATTATAAATACCAAAAGAGAATCTATCCATGTATGAGGAAATAGCTGTTGCTGCTGCAGAGCTGATGCCTTGCTAAAGAGAAGTCTTCCCTAGGATAACAGTCCGATGCTTTGCTGTCCATCCATGTGACCTAAAACCCAAAATCTTATCCACATATTATACATCTAATGAATTATTCATGAGGTTAGCATGCTTTTTTATTGACTGCTGTACTGGGTGTTAATCTCCTAAAAACAACCAATACCTCTCTAAGTTGCAAGGCATGAGATTGTATGGCTTATTTTTCTTTTTTAAAATGCCGTTTTAACATACAATTAGGCTTATGATCACAATATATTACAAATGGACATTTTCCAAGATTAGAATTCGCACTAGGGTTAATAATTGTTTGCTTCACCTCAGACCATCAACAACCCCCACCTAGTCATTAATCTCTTGAAAATAACCATGTATTTGGCCATTATTTGTTAATTCCTACAACATAATGGGTGGTTTTCCACTAGACTTTCTTGGGGTCAGTGTCTGTTAAATGGATGTGCAAGGGAATGAAACAGTAAACCTGCGTCCCAGGCAGACAGAACAAATTCACCAAAAATACAGTGTAAAATATATATTTTTTTTAGAAACATAGACAATGATAGCAGAAAAAGACTAACAGTTTATCCAGTCTGCCTGAGTTCCCTATTTAGCCTTGGGACATACCGCCCCTCCAAGGTCTTAGCCCTCTCAATCCTTCCCTCCATTCCCCTCCCAACTTCTGTAACCCCAGTCAACCACTATACCCTTCATTTTACTCCAACTGTGCTTGAACCCACTAACAAGTTTTAGCACCCACCACATCGGCAGGTGGACTGTTCCATGTCTCTACCACCCTTTCTATAAACTAATACTTCCTCATGTCCTATCTGAGCCTACCACCTGTCACTTTCCATTCATGTCTACTTGACCACGAACTAATATTCAAGCTAAATATTTCCCTGAAGTTCACATTATTAATTCCTTTTAGGAACGTAAAGGTCGCTACCATATCTCCCTTCTCCATTCTGGTCTCCAGCGAGTACATGTTCAGTGTCTTGAAGCGCTCCTCATAGGACCTGCCTTGTTGGCCCCGAATCATTTAGTTACCCTGAGCTGCACCATCTCCAGCCTATCTCTATACTTTCTGAGGTAAGGTCAGAACTGGGTGCAGTACTCCAGGTGTGGCCTCACTAAGGATCTGTGTAGGGGAAGTATTACCTCTTTTTTTTCCGCTATCAATACCCCTTCCAATACATCCCAGCATTCTACTTGCTTTTCTATATGCCTTGTTGCACTGACTCAATTGTTTGAGGGAGTCACTGATGATAACTCCAAGGTCCCATTCCTCAGCTGTAGTGCTAAGTCTCGCCCCACCCATCCAGTACTCTGTCCTAGGGTTCTTGTTCCCTAGGTGCATTACCTTGCACTTTTTGGCATTGAATTTCAACTGCCAAACCTTAGGCCACCCTCTAGCTTTTGTATATTTCTCTGCATTTCTTTGATTCCTTCATCGCCATCCACCCTCCCACAGAGTTTAGTGTCATCTGCGAAGAGACGCAGCCTGCCCCGGATACCCTCACCAATGTCGCTAATGAACATATTGAAGAGGACCAGTCCAAGAACAGATCCCTGTGGTACCCTGCTTGTGATCTCCCTGTCTGTTGACTTGACCTCACTGACTACAACTCTCTGCTGCCTCCCCTTTAATCAGATACCTACCCAACTTACTATAACTTTAGCTGCACCCAGATCCTGCGTCTTCTTCGGCAAGCGTCTGTAAGGCACCGAGTCGAAACCCTTATTGAAGTCAAGTACAGCAAATCCACAGTATGGCCTCTATCCAATTCTCACATCACCCAGTCAATGAAAACTATGAGGTTAGTCTCACAAGACCTCCCTGCCACAAATCCCTGTTGTTTACTATTCTGGATCCCATTGTTCTCCATGTAATCCATGAGGTTCTGTTTGACCAGTGACTCCATCAACTTCCTTACAATAGAGGTAAGACTGACAGGTCTGTAGTTCCATGCATGTTCCTTGCTTCCCCCCCTTATGAAACGGAACTATGTCCACTACCCTCCAATCCTTCAGAACCATCCCCAACCTTAGAGAGCTGTTGAATAGACCTACCAGGGGGTTCAGCCAGTTCTGCTGCCAGATCCCAGAGTAACTTCAGATGCAACCCATCTGGTCCCAGGGCCTTATTTATTTGTAGTGCTACCTGCCATTTCTGGATCCTTTTACTTGTAAATATTGGCTGCCTTGTCTCCAGGACCCCCTTAGTGGCTACTTTGATGCCACCCTCTGGCAAGGATCCACTGTTCTCCTTAGTAAAAACTGAGATACAGTAATCATTAAGGATGGCAGCCTTTCGCCCATCCTCCTTTATCACCCAACTCCCTCTGCTAAGCTTATGATTCCCTTTCCTTTTTTCCCAGTATATTGGAAGAACTGTTTCTCCGCTCTTGACCACCCTTCCACGATATGCATCTCTGTTTCTGCTTCTGCCTCCCAAACTGCCCTCTTTGCCTCCTTACTTTTTAGTACACAATCTCCTCATTCTTCCTCCCCCTGCTTTTCTCTATACTTTTAGAAGGCATTTTTCTTTGCCCTCAGTGCTTCCCTGACTCTTGCCAAGAACCATAATGGTTTCATGAACCTGTTCTTTGTGGTAACTGTTCTCATGTATAACTTAGATGCCTCAAGAATGGCTCCCTTAATTGCTCCTATCTCTCTCTCTCTCTCTCTCTCTCTCTCTCGTTCACCCCTGACTAACATTTCCCCGACCAGCTCCCTCAGCCTGTTGACGTTCACCCTTCTGAAATCCAGGACTTCAGTGTTCTTTATTGATTTATTTACTTACTTACTAATTTATTTATTTTATTTATTTATTTACTGAAATGTGTAACCTTGAGAGGCACACAGAGCCAAAGCTCTTTCCAGGTGTGACCGGGGACAGGAAATACAGTAGCAAAGTACATACAAGTATAAACTGTGGAAGAAAATTAAATAAAAAAAAACTGTACAAACTTTGTGAAAAAAAATACGAAACCTTAGTAAGTAGAGATACAAAGTGTAGTACAGCTCAAAGAGCACCTAACAAATGCTTATAGAGAAGTGGCAGTAATACTCTGTGACGAGCACATTTTGTCACACAAGGCTATAGTGGGAACCAACCGGTTGTTTGCCAAGGTGGTTAAGGCCTGACTGAGGGGAGTCGGGAGGAGGGGTAACAAGAACAGGTGGGAAGGGGTTGGAGTTTCAGCTACTGCTTGAGAGAGCTTGGGGAAGGGAATAGAGATGGATGGAGGAGGGGGAAGGGAACCAAACCAGTAACTGGATATGAAGGAGGTACAGTGAGCCTGGTGATGTGAGTGCAGAGAGAGAGAATGGATAGGGATGAATACGGTAAACAACGGTGTGTTTTGGTTAACATTTTTCAATTCTTGGTAAAAAAAAAATTCATACAACAGTGTCTCAGGAGCAGATTCACTATGACATACCTCTTAGCATACATCTTTAAATTTGTGCCATTTTGTGTGGCAGTGCTGTTCCAGGAAGAGTCTGTTTCCTGTCCTTGCTTCTTGCAATAGATAGCTGTAAAACGCCAGCTGCTACATGCAGAGTACCTGGGCCATCAATGTATGCCTCAGTTTTTCTTACTTTTTATTTTGTACTGACATTTCAACATGACATAATAATCCAACTCCAGCACTAATACATCATAGATTTCAAGTACATTCATGTTCTGCACACTTAGTTATAATAACCTTTGTATTAAAAAATAGTTTGTTTACTCATTCATTAACAGTTGCATTTGGTTTCATCATAAGAACCATCATGCATGAATCTACTTATAGGAGACAAGTATTACATTTGCTTTATGATATGCCCCCGCACCTATGCAGTACAACTTCTCAGCATGCAGCCCCGGCACCCATGCAGTACAACTTCCAAGCATGCAGCTCCCGCACCCATGCAGTACAACTTCCCAGCATGCAGCCCCGTACCCATGTAGTACAATTTAACTGGAATGCAGCCCCCACACCCATGCAGTACAACTTACCTAGCATGGCCCCTGCACCCATGTAGCACAACTTACCTAGCATTGCCCCAGCACCCATGCAGTACAACTTACCTAGCATGCAGCCCACATGCAGTTTAGCTCACTTTCTGCAGTGGGGGTTGAGACATAATTTTATACCACCCTCATGGCATGCAAGATCAATATTTTCATTAAAGAGCATGCATGTGTCTCTGCCATAGGCACGGGTGCCAGAGCATGGGGAAAAGTGTGTTGGGGCTATACACTGATTGGCACATTTGTTTAACATAAAACATAAGAAATAATGTTATCACACACATTCAGAAAACTAATCTTAAAGTCATTTCGGGAGTTTGTGGTGCCATGAATACAAATGGGAGCAAATGATGAAGCTTTGAGTCACATCAGGGCAACTCCCGCAGCTGCCTTGTCACGGCGGTAAGCTTCAGCACCTGACTCTGGCACCAGTGCTAGACTGCCAGGAGCTTCCATCTCAATTTGCAGACTGGGCAGCACACACTAAATTGTAAAGGAGACCATGATTGCTGTTCTCTTTACCATGCATTAACTAAAAAGGTACCTTGAAGACGGAAGGGCAAAAATAGGGTGCTTGCCGCCCCACCCCCATACCCAATCCAGCCAGGATGGATACTTATCCTCCCCTCATCCCTATGGACTGATGAGTTTGTTTGCCACCATGGAATAAGAAAAATAACCATAAAGTAAATTACAAGGTAAAACCATGCTTTGTTGTAAAATATGCAAGGAAGGTGGGCTGTCCCTTTATGTCCTTTTCAAGATATAGCCTCAGGATTTTTAATTGCAAGTACAGTCATTCCAGGTAAAAAAGGAGGAATTGCTACTTTATGGGGGACGCTGAAAGAAATCTATTAGGAAAGCAAATTGAGAGATTCTCTCATTTACAATTGCGTCCATACATGTAAAGTATGGACAAGTGGATCAAAGTCTTACATTCTAAACTGAGCAGGTAGAAAATAGTTTTCTCAGGTCACTTTTATACATTTTTCATTATTTGTTTGGCATTTAAAATACTTCCAAAATCATATAACTTCACTCCTTGTCAGAACCTCCCATAAGCTGTCCGGTATTAGCCAGTTTAGCTTGTTATTTCTGAATCAAAACTCTGCTTAATACCACAGCATCTTGGATTAAGACAGCTGCTGTCCCCCCACTAATGCAACTGAAGCATGAGCAGCCTACCCTGAAAATTTAAATGCACTTGGACCACTCACAGAGATCTGTTATGCCCTCTACTGGGCCAACATTGTAATGGGCAGACTAGGAGGGCCAAGTGGTCCTTATCTGCCATCAAATTCTGTTTCTAACATGCAATAAATTAATCAACAAAATAGGGGAAGGAAGGAAGGAAGGAAGGAAAAATGAAACACATAGAGAAGTTAAGTGAGCTGGAGGAAAGCTCAGGGAGGTTAAGTACAGAAGGAGAAGGGCAGAAAAAGTTAAAGGAAAGGGCTCAGCATTCAGCCTCCACATGACTCAATCCCCAACTAGCAGGATCTGGTATAGTTCTAAATATTCTGATTCCCAATTCATGTGATATATTTTATTTTGTGGGAACTCTGAACAGAGAGCGTGTTGCATCGTATTTATCCACAGTTCCTGTTCTACTTATAATCCTGTTGCAGCAATGATTTTATAGTGCAGTCTGTCTGCACTGCATGCTGCAGCAGGTAGCAGACAAGTGTGCAAAATGTCACAATCTGCCAATCGAGGGAGTAAGTGTGTGGCGGCAGAGTGCGGTAGGTATTTTATGTATTTGTTTATTTATTTAAAATTTGGTAACCAGGAAAGGAACACTGAGCCATGGCTCATTTCCAGGTGTGACCCGGGGGTGAGGGCAAAGATACTGTCAAACAATAAGAATAGGATTAAGCAATACAACAAGGAAAGGGCAAACAAAAATAGTGTAAACATGATAAGAAGGCACATCATGTGCAGCAGCTGTCTGGAGCGTGATGCACTGATATTCAAAGACACAATAACACATGGATCGAAACATTCAGTGCAAACAGCATTACAAGACATAAAATCAGCCCCAGGGAGGGGGACATGAACTGGGGGAAGGAGGAAAAAACAGGTCAGGTGGGGGAGTTGACAGATGCAGGGAGGGGAGAGCATGAGTTCAAGCTGATGCATTAGGGAAGTTAGGGAGGGTGAGAGACAGATGGAGGAGTGGAGTAGGTTCCAGAGTGAGGGAAGATGATACTGGAAGGCAGACTGTCCAGCAAAAGTGCAAGGGTGAGGGAGGGAGAAGGAGTGGGGATCCCTGGAATGAAGAGAGTATGAGGTGGATGGAGTGGGGGAGATAAGAGTGAAAAGACATGAGGGCATTGTCCTGAACCAGTATTAGAGATGAACGAAGCACAGTGGAGCAGGTATGTGCCCACTCCTAACCTGTCATGTTGAGCATAAACCTTTCACTGGTTCTGCCACCCAGCTTTGCCCCACTCCAGTTGCAGAACTCAGTGCAGACAGACTGCACTGTGACATCAGCAGCACTAAAGTGTGATTATGGGCAGAACAGTGCAGTATGGGTAACAGTGATGTAGCATCTCCACAAAATGACAGCTATCAAGCAAACTAGGCACCAGCAAATTTGAAACCATGCCAGAAACTGCTAGTCAGGGGGTGATGTCTCTGAACTCAGAATGCTGAGTACAAAATAAGATATTTCCTTTAAAGGGGAAAAGTTAGCACAAAGGAACTTTGCAAGCAAAATAAATTTGGTTCACTTACTGTTTACTGTAGTACAGTAGATTGTAATTTTGCTTAGTTGTAGGCTCACATCTTGTTTTACTACAAATCCCAGAATCCCCTGCAGCTGACAGAACAGTAGGCAGCAGTGGGAGATTCAATAGATAGCCTGAAGTGGATGTAAAAGTTTTTATAATCTCTGATAAAACATTTTCCGGGACTACTTTTCTCCAGGTGCTAAGTACAGACCCCTGTTTCATATCCAGGAAAATGGCCTAGGAGATATATCACAACATGGTTTCAAAGCATTAATATCTTGCCAGACAAATCTTTTCTATTTTTTCAAACCTATCAGTAAGGCATTAGATAACGATTTGCCGGACATCATTTACCTAGATTATGCCAAGGCATTTGATCCGGTACCACACAAAGAATTAACTGAGGAACTAATGGAACTAAAATTTAGCAATGACATTGTAAAATGGATTGAAACATGGTTGGACAGAAGGCAGCAGGTTTCTATTATAGGTTACAATTCCAACTGGGGGAGGTGTGTACTGGTGTGCCACAGGGGTCGGTACTGGGGCCAGCTCTCTTTAATACTGTATATATGTATCATCCATGGAAACAACTGATTCATCCTGCATTTGCAAATCCAGGGCTAATACCAAGCAGGGGGCATTGTGTAAAACAAATCAGCCAGTATCAGACTTCAGGATGATTTAGATAAAATAGTGATATGAGTGAATAAGCACAAGTTGCACTTTAAAGAAAACCAGTTGAAAGTTACACACTTTGGGGAAAAATATAGAATGACAAAATACTTTTTTAAATGGAGTCCAGCTAGAAGCAACAGATAAGGAGAGAGACCTAGGAGTAATTATGACCAACAAACTGCCCTTTAGTGACCATACCCAAGAGGTGATAGGAAGGGGAAACAGAATGCTGGGTTGTATTTTCAAATGTTAAAAGTAGAGACAGAAGAATGATAATGCCTCTGTATGGCACATTGGTTAGGCCCCACCTTGAGTGCTGCGTCCAGAATTGGGCACCACATACAGCACAAGACATGTCAGTGTTGGAGAGGGTACAGCGCAGGGCAACAAAAAGAATAGCTAACATCACACATTTACCATCTGAGCAAAGATTACAAGAACTAAACTTATACCCCCTTGAGTATAGGCATATTAGGGGTGATTTCTGCCTAGTGTTTAAGGCATTTTTAAAAAAAGGATTTGTGGGAATGCCTAGGATTGCATCAGAAACATTTAAATAGAGACTAAGAACCTAAAAGTACCAACTAAATGGCAAATGTATAACACCACCAAAATGGGAAAGTGGTTTAACCAACAGGTTGTGTCCCTATGGAACGCCCTACCTGAAACTATCGTCAGCAGTCCAACGATGGATGTTTTTAAGGCAGCACTAGATAGTTACTTGGCTAATTAACTAGACCAATGTAAACTGGCAAGTCTTTGATGGCTGATGCATTAGACTCATAAAACTCCTATGAATCCTATGAAAGGGCAGCAGGACCAGCAAACAAAAGATCAGAGCTTATATAAACTCTACCATGCATTGCAGGCTATTTAATCTTCTCCCTGCTGCCAACTGCTCTGATGTAATCTGCAGTGGATTATGGGACCTGTGGTAACAGAAGATATCAGCCTACAACTAATCACAATTAGTTTGATGCAATCTACTGTACTGTAGTAAACAGTAAGTAAACCAAAATGTTTTTGCACACAAAGTGCACATTGGGACCAGTCCTACAGTTGAGTGTGGGGGCCCCTGGTGGTGACTGTTCCCATTTAAGCACAGAGAGATTTCACTTGCTTACATAGTAAGTGGCAGTGGTGGGACTGAAACCTGTGTCTGCAGCCTTACATCTATGAAATGCAGTCACTAGGCTACATTGCTTTGGTATGCCATCACTACAGCGACAATTTTACTGCAACTAACACTACAGCGACAACAGCGCCATGTCACTGTAGTGCTGGCACGGGACCCTGGCACTGCTTTCTGGGGTCTTGCACGCCCTCCTCAAATCAATTCTGACTCAGAGTTGATTGCTGTTGTTATGGGGGTGCAAACACAGTCCAAAGTAATTGCCTTTATGCCGACCGTAAATGCGTTCAACATAAAGGTGTCGCTGCAATGTTGGTCGACAACGAATTTGACAACCGACTGTCGTGGATCCCACTGCCTCTCATTACACCCTAGTACAGTTTAGGCCACACAGTGTCCTTTCTATTTACTTGTAGCTTTAATAATTAGGTATAACTTTAATAAGTACCTAATAATTTCAGTTCTAATAAGTTCTATTGTACATGAGGTTTTCTAGCTGTTAACATAACAATTTAAAATGCATGTGAGCCAATTAGAATGCTTAGTTTCCAGCCATTCTTTTATTAGTGTTAGCTGCTCAGTAAGTAGCATGCATACCCCCGGGCCAGAAGATCAGACGGTCATGGGTTCTAGCCCCATACCAGGTACTTGAGGTAGTACCCATAACTGACACTGCAGTGCAGTGTGTGGGGGGGGAGGGTGCTGCATTGTTGAGGTGCTGTTCTTTGGATGAGATGTTAAACTGAGATCCCTTCTGCCCACCTCAGGTCACTGTCCAGGAGGAGTTAAAGATTCCATGGCACTTATCAAAGAAGCTCAGTGGTGTTTCCCTGGGGTTATGGCCAACATTCCCCCATCATTAACACAGTCCACATAACCATCACTCAGGATGCACCTGGATACAAGCTATTACAGCTTAGTGTGCCTTTCCTGGTCAAGAATTACAAATAAATAAATACCTTTCTACTGGTACTACAGTAGTTGTGCAAACAAATGTTTCAAATAAAAAAGTCCCTCATTATAAGCATAGAAACATAGAATCTGATGTCAGATAAGGACCGCTTGCAAGACCCATCTAGTCTGCTCATGTTCCCTACCTATAGTCACACTGTAGACCCTACTTGATCTCCGGCTCTCCCCCTTCCCACTTTCCTTGCTTCTAAGATTCCCTTATACCTATCCTATACCTTCTTCACTATTGAAGTGCTTTACTTTTAGGCTAATGATTATATAGAATTACTATACCTTGGTTCCCACTTACATTCAAGCCCATTACGTCATTCAGTATGGCAATGTTTCATTGTAATACTGCAGAGTAACCCTCCCTGGAATTTCGCACTGGGATTGACCTGGGACCAAGCACATTGCAGAAGTCCAGTAAGGGAGAAAAATAAAAACAAAAAAGTTAATAATTCAGAATGTTCAGACTTACAGTAACAGCGTTTTATGGAGTGGCTGTTTTTACACACAAAAGTTTGTATAGCCTGAGAATTCTGTAAGAGAATGTTCATATGAGGTTTTCATGTTTAGTCTTGCTATGTCAACATTTGTGGATACGTACTGTGTCTAGTTTCATTTGTGGAACCAATACAGCTGTAGATGAGCATTTTGTGTCAACCCTAGGATGTTAATAATATGCAGTGTTTTCTCTTGTTCCAGATCTCTGTTTCTGGTGGCGGACTACCTCCAGTGAGCACCTTGACGAATATCCACAACCTTACGCAGTCAGCCCACCACAACCCGCAGCAGACGCAGAATCTCATAATGACACCCCTCTCTGGAGTCATGGCCATTGCACAGAGTACGTATCTTACAGATGTTATAATCGAAGGAGAACTACAACATCCCTTTCTCCTCAGTGCAAAACCCTCTGATTCTGCAAACAGTGTCTGTTGTGCAGTTACCTTGCAAACAGTCAAGTTCTAGAGGAGGTTTTTAAAAAATAAAAATATTTAAAATTTTCGTCATCAGTGGTAATGTTTGTACATCCCCTTGCAGCACCCGCAGGGTTTTAAGAGTGCTCACATTTACTTTCGTTGGGAACCAGAATCACCCACCTTCAGTTTGCTGTTCTCACACCATACGAATTTGTGTGAGACCTTTCATACAATCTTAAGAGTGCTGCCAGGGGGTGTAAAAACATGTATTAGAACCAGCAGAAGTAAAAGCAACATGTGCTGCTTATTAAAGCACTTTCTATATTCTCAGCATTTTCCCCTTTTTTATCTCTGATGTTTTTTAATAACATATCTCATCAGATGCAACATTTCAGCATTAAGGCGTGGTCAGAGGTGGGGTTATCAACTGTTTATGTAACCTTTGGGGGATCAGGACACACGAGACACAACTGAGTGCTCTATGTCCATCAGGTTAGATTAGCAAAAGTAACCCAACACCTGGTGTGCCTTAATACTATTATTAAACCAAAATGAAATGCTTTTATTTTGTTTTTAAATTAATGTTTTTGTGATTCCAATTCTGATTGTTTTACTGTACATGAGGGTTTTCGTCCATTGACATAACCCTTTAGAATGCTGTCAGTCAATCAGAATGCTCCATTTCCAGCCATTCATCTTCATCTGCTATCATCTCGTGCCTCGTGGCCCCACCCCTCTCAGATTAACAAATGGTAACCAACCTGGATTTGTGGCTTAATTAAGCAATAAGGCATGACGGGTGTGTGTTATGGCAGGTAACAGCCTGCCTCGGGTAAGGAGGTGAAGCCGAATGCTTCCACCACCCGAGAAAGACTGTTAGCCTGCCATAATGCACCCCCTTGAGTGTTTTACTGCAATTAGAAATGGGTCCCTTTTAGTAAACTGTATATATTTTTAAACATTTTTTGGTGCAGCTACTTTTAGCCGGGCTATTGTGCAAGGATAACAGTCTGGCTGAAAGTACCTTTTGGTCAGTCAGGAGCCAGCATTCTTACTACCCATTTCATAATACTTGATTATATGATTAATATCAACAAAAAATGCTTAATTATAGCATGTGATTTAACTCTTTTCCATGTTCTACAAGATCATATGTTGGATTATTGCAGAAACATTTTGTTTTCTGATGTCAAACCAATAAAAGAAAAAGAAACAACAGACACCTTTTATTAATATTTCTTCCCTGTCCCTGCTTCCCCGAATCAGCCATGGCTCCACCCTTCCTACATCTGGTGAGGAAGTGGGGGCCAAAGCTTTTACAGCTGATGCCAGTGCTTCTCCATGACTGGTTGACGCGGCTGCATGAATGCTGAACAACCATGCCCATCTTTCCCAGCAGCTGATCATCTAACTTCTGTGAAGTGCTTAGCCCACCCCCACCGGTCATAGCATGGAATTCCATGACTTGCATGTCAATTTCAGTCTCCCTGGTGGTACTGTAATGCACCACTGCACCAACCAAGATTGTATTATTATTATTTTTGGAAAAATTATTTGGTACTCCATTCAGACTAATAAGTTGTTCTTCTGGTACAGCAATGTGAAGTTTAGGTGAGACTTATATGGGTGCAAAGAAGTGGGCATGAGAGTCATTAGTGTAAACAAAACAATGGAGAGAAAACAGTCCACTGTAAAATGTTAAGTATTGAGTTCATTATTAAATGGACTCTGTTTAAAGAGTTTTTCAATGTACAGTCCATCATTCCCGCTCCATTTTGTTTTTCATTAGCTAGTGCAAATTTTACAAGTTAATATGCCATTGTGCAGCAGCAGTGTTAGTACAGGTGACACTGGTGGCCTGAGTTGAGGAAGAGGCTCTGGCCACCAGAGGGCTGGTTGGGGGGGTTGAGGGTGGAGCTTGAGGATCCCAGAGGATGCTCACCTTGTTTGGGTGGGGAGGAGGTTGTCCTTAGCCTGCTGTGCCAGCACCATCAGATATACCACAGGTGATGAGGCAAGGCACACTTGATAGCAGGTGGGAGACTATGTGTCAGCCTCCTGCTCATGTCTATTGCATGTATCATGTGAGAACACTGTGCTGCCACCCTAGAGGAGGGAAGTGAGGTGCAAATACCAGCCAGGGCAGGATGATGCCTGTCCTATGCAAGCTCCATTTCACCAACTTCGCACCCACCTCCAACCCTTGATTCAGCCACCAAAGTTGTTTGGTCCACCCAGATATCGCCACCAAGGGGGGAAATGCTGTGAGGGCTCATGGGGGCAAGATAAGTCCCAGTGAAGGTGGATGGCAGGGCTGGGAAGACTGGCAGAAGGGGCACTAGATCAAGGGGAAGCATAAATAATACATTTATAAAAAATTGGGGGGCCACCCCGGAGGCCTAGTGGCAGCACATTGCACTGCCACTCAGGCGACCCAGGTTTGGGAGTGGAAGAGGGTTGCTGCGTCGGGGTATGGGTCTGGCTGGGGTAGGTGCCACTTGGCAGTGCTGCTTAGCTGGGGAAGAGTTCTGGTGGGTTCCAACATCACAGCGACCCCTGCAGCTGGGCCAGGGAGTTTGCTGCTTGCCATAGGGGACGCATGACATCTGGGCCAATCAAGGCATGGAGTGGAAAATGGGTCAGGGAAAAAACAGGAAAGAAAGACCTCCCAACCATCCCCATGATGGCTCACAGAGCCTGAACAGGATATAACCCTGATTACAGGGTGTATCCCTGCATGGACAACTGGGAAGGGAAAAACACTAGATTAAAAAACAATTTATCTGCCACCATATCTATGCTGTGCCGCCTTGTCTGTGTCCTCTCCAAAATGGCCATTAGGAGCTGTGGTGTCATGACGCAGTTTGTTTCCATCTTGGGAGCATATCATGGGAATCGAGGGGCACCAGAGATGTGAGTAGTGTCCCAGTCAGTGCGGGGAATTACAAGATGACCCAGCAGGACTTGGTCTCCGTAAATCTGAAGTGAGACCCTTTAGTTTGTGCACCTCTGTCATATACTTTCAACAGGGAGTAGGGTTCAGTTTAAAGACAAGAATTTCAGGAGCTCCCACATCTCATGAAGTGCAATTACAACCTTGTCCCAGTAACAGCTGTCCCACTGCACTGGATTTTTGTTAGATGCAGAGAAAACTGATATCCCTGTTTTCCCAGTTTATAGTACCCCACTAATGACGGACTCCCACTCGCAACCTCTGGATAACAGTATCTTGGGAAGGAGTGAGCTAACAAGTGTATCAGTGGCCAGGTTTCATAACAAGCCACCTGAATTAATGTTTAATACCTAAAACAATGAGATGAATGTTGTTTTAGATGCCATTAATTACTATGGCCTCATCTGAACATCGGAACCCCACTGGCTGGCAAATAAATCCAGTCCCGATATGTGGACAACCAGCAGACGACGTAGGCATCAGAATGACACAGCTGTTTGCTTTTGAGATTTGCACTTTACCAAGATAGGGATTTTATACTGGCTCGATGGTGGGGCATATTAACAAGGGCCAGATCGGACCTAAACAGCTGATTGAGTCCCTTTAAACCTTGCTAGCTCTGTAGCAGGAACTAATGACTGGCACTCTTGTTTTCCTTAGGTTTAAGCACATCCCAGGCACAGAGTGTTCCTGTAATCAACAGTGTGGCCGGAAGTTTGGCAGCCCTGCAGCCTGTCCAGTTTTCCCAGCATCTCCACAGTCCACACCAACAGCAAATCATGCAACAGTCTCCCGGTCACATGACACAGCAACCTTTCATGGCCACAGTGACTCAGCTGCAGAATTCACACAGTAAGGATCCAATAAGGGGTTGGCGGGGGCAGATAGGGAGTGCAGTAAACAGTCATAAAGGAAATTAGCTGAGAACTGCGGTACCTTAAGGAGCTTATCTTGTGTTCTTTATCGCAATATCTCAGTGACTCATCTCTCTCAGTCAGGTAACTGAAAATATGGGCTTTTACAATGTAATTAATTTATGCTGAGAGAAGTATGCATACGTCCTATAGTACTGCATGATTTTTAATGGGCTTGTTTTATTATTTTTGTGATGTGCTTTTCAAATTAAATTTTAAAATTATTTTTTATCTTCTTTTTTCTGTCCCTGGGCAGAGCTGCTGACCAAGGTCTTCTATGTCCATTTTCCATCCCAACACGCCTTTGCAATCTGGGTTGAATTCTGGTGCCCCCCACTCCCCAAAATTATGCACGCAATATCTCCCCCTGCCCTTCCCCAGTGGGTATGGGGACTCTGCTTCCTTAATAAAGACCTAGAATAGGGGCAGGGGGCCTCTACAGGGGAAGATGGTCCAGTCATTGGGAGGTGGGTGGTTGAATACTGTTGCGTTGCTATGCCTATCTACCCACCCCACTCCCTCCTATGTACTCCTCGGATTCCCTAATTGGTGCAGGCTGAAGGCTGGGCATGAGGTGGAGATGTTGCATTCTTCTCAGAAAAGATGGGGCCTCCCTACATTTGGGCACCCCCGCCTGCCAGTCATGAAGCAACACTAGCGTCGGCTGTAAAGGGAGTCACTCGGCCACCTTCCCAACCAGTGGACCTTTGCAGCTATGGCAATCCAGAACATGGGGGTGGGGGACAAGCAGAACTAGAGAAAAGGAGAAAATTGTACATAAAAATAATAGAAAAAAAAAAAATCAAGAAAGGTAAATAAACTACTTTTATGAATTGTGCATTTCATTATAAATCATGAGATCATTCTTACCCAATCAGGACTGTTTATGTCTAAACATTCCGGGGTGTTCTTAAAACCAGAAAAAGTTGTCTTATTCATATAGTTCTAAAATTCTGCAGCTCTAAATTCAATCATCAAAGTCCATTCGCCACAAAAGAGATTTTGTAATGTTCTCCAAAGGAAAGCATTTTGATTATAAACTCACATTTCATTTTTTAAACAAATATATTTAACATGATTTGTGATTAATTTACATGCACAGTTATGGTATTGCTTATGATTATCAGGGTTTCTTCTCAAGTCCTTTGTGTGCAAGAATTACGGTATACCATCAGCACAATGAAACTATCGCAGCGAAGACCATCACAGTGACAAATATCACCAGGCCGCTGTGATGATCCCGCCGTACACCGGCACTGTTTCTCCCGGTGTTTCACCCACATCCCGAAACAACTCTGACTCAGAGTTAGTTATTTAAAGAAGAGGGGGTGAGGGGAACAGCCCCCTTCAAAAAAACATTTTATTCTTGACGGCACAATGACAACTGTCAGCATTATGCCTGTTGCTGTGCCGGATGTTGACAACTATGTTATAGCTGTGGCACGGTAGATCCCAGAGTTACTCAGCTTCTCTTACCCAAAGAATTGCTTGGAGTTGTACTCTTATGACCATATAAGAAACACAGTAACAGTACATGTAAACAAATAAAATAAAAGCAGTTTACTACATGCGCCTGCATTTTAATTTATTGAGTTGCTATCATTTAAATTAATTCAAATGACTTAGTTTAAACAAGATTCTGTTTTGTGACAGAAAAGTAATTTAGTTACTGAGTACTGTTATGACTGTTATTTTGGACAGAAAGTTTTTCAGGCTCTTTACCGCAGAAACCCCCCCAACAACAACAAAAATAGTGCCCACTACAGAAATATGATTTTTTAATGAAATAACTTTTTAATTTACTAATTTAGGCCCACATATTCAAAGGAGATGCACTGCCCAAAATGGAGATGCACGGCACATCTCAGAAAATGCACGGAAGCACGATATTCGAAAGGGAGAGATGCGTCATGCATTTCTGAATGCGTGATCATGCAGACATAATGTATGCAGCACAAAAAAAGGGGATGGGTACATGAATATGTTGTGCATCTGTATATTCAGCCAAAATGTGCAGCGCATCTGCCGCACATTCTAGAAGTGTGCCGCAGAAAGTTAGATAGACAAAAGGACGGCCTAAATCGGCCAGCCACCCACAGGAAGGCCGCGGAACTGCAGACAGGCCATCCTGAGACAACCCTTGGAGGTGCACCAGGATGTGCTCCAGGCACCCATACACAGCAGTCATGCTGGGACAGAAGTTCCCAAAGTCACAGGTGCCGGCATGCCATGGGCACTGCCCAGAGAGTAATCCTCTGCACCACACCCAGGACATAGGCACCCAGCTGCCACATGTCAGTGCTTTTGGGTGCCCCCTAGCACACCAGCGGAGCAGATAGCCACACTGCAGCACATGTACCAGGGGCATGGCCTGCACCCATGTGGACTGCAGGGTGCCACCTAGTTGTGGCATGCACCCAGGGTGACATCTGCGGCAGCGGTACCCAGGTGGCCTGCTGGTATGAGTGGCAGTCTGGCATGGGCCAGGAACTGACCTGTGGCACACACCCATGGTGTTACACCATAGGTGCACACAGTTGAGACCCACCCACCCGGGTACCTGGTCATCCTCTGCACATTGCCATTCCTTGCAGTTATCACCAGTTCCTCTCATACAGGGGGGGCACTGCAGGTGACTGTACACTGCATACAGAGCTGGTGTATCACATGCATGTGGTATATCGATCAGACTGTATCACCCTGTGCCCTCCCCTGTTGCTTGTCTGGGTGGGCCCCTGTGGCCACTGTCCAGATGGTCCCCCTGTACCCCAGTCCAACCCTATACATGGCTATGGATAATAGCATTGTGCCCAGGCCAATGCAGTCCACCCACCCACACACAAACATTCCATCACACCTGCCTGTTAGGCTGCAGTACTTCCTTTTCACCTTTGTGGGGTGGTGGGGCAGCCCTGCAAAGCTGGAACTGAGCATGCCCAGGTATGCAAATGACCTGAATACATTCCAGTAATGAGCTGCGCATGTGGGGAATGGGCTCAGAATGTGCAATGAGCCCATTTGCATATCCTGGCTGAATACTGTAATTCTGCGCACTGCACATGTGACCGCCTATTGTGCATTTCCCTATGCTCCGCATAGGGCTCAGGCTACCTGCCATGCCATGCATCTCCCACTGCATGATCGCGCATGTTTGAGATATTCAGCCAGACATGCATGATCGCATCTCACAATGCATCTTCTGAATATACCATTATTTTGTGCTGACGCATCTCAGCTGCGCGGCGCAGGCACTTGTGCAATGCAGCCAGGGACTTTTGAATATGGGGCCCACAAAGAACAAATCCTTGTTATAATGAAAAGCTTAAAAACACTAGAGTTATACCAATTATGTATTAACTTCATTGTTTCTCAGTTATTTGTTCCCCTGCTGTTGGTCCACTAAATCTACTAAATGATGCAAATAATGCAGTATGTCTTGCACTGAGTCTTTCAAAATGTATCTGATTCCCCTGCTAACAACACAATTGCTGTTTGTGACATCAGTCTGATGTAACGGTAAGCACTATGGTGTCATAAATTGACTGTGAAGTTACAGGGAAGAGGCACAGTTTTTCAAATGCTTTCTATACAGACATTTTAGATGGACTACCAAGATATGCGGTAAATCTTAGAAAAGAACACTGAAAATAAAACCCTTATTCTCTAGTAAACTGTAAGAGCAGAAACTTCTTATTTATAAACGTGCATGCTGAAGTACAGAGCTGCTCTTTAAATGTGAGAGGCTTGAAAGTGTCTTAAACGCAGAATTTAAAGAGGACACCTGACAATCCACATTTGGGAGTGGACTTGTTCCGGGGAGCTGGGTCAGGTCAGGCTTGGATGGGGTAGCCCATTCTAGCCCAGGAAGGAATGGTGCAGTGTTTCCCTGCCATAGTGTCCCATGCAGTGGCTGGGCACTTGCTCTTCCACAGGGATTCATTGTGAGCAAGGTGTGGCCAACAGAGGTATTGTTTGGCACCAGATGAGAGAAGGGAAAGGGTCAGGTGGCATCTATGGAAGGAAAATGCCAATGGAAAAATGGCACCCACCAGGATGATGAGGACACTGCCACTCTCGGCCGCCACACCTCCACCAGATCCTCATGGCACTGGATGAAGGTAGGCAAGGGACAGAGTTGGGAGGCTACTGGAGACAGATTGGGGGGTAGGGGTGCTGGCCTGAAGATAACAATCTATACAGAGGGAAGAAATCCACAGAATTTAATTCTGTTTTTAACACATATCACTTTTTGTGTTTGAATTTGTTTATAAAACATGATACAACATATTAGTGCGGTCACACAAAGACACAAAAACTGCTTTATTAGTGTTGTGTGCACTCTTTGCAAGCAAACAATGTTGTGTTGTGCTGTGCTGTGCAAGCATACTAAAACAATAAATTAAAACACTTTGTTGACAGGTTTGAAATGCATAATACATTTTGTGTTTGAGACAGGTTCATCCTGCCCCACTTTCATTTAAATGGGCAATATTTACTTATGGGATTGGGGGAGGTGGTTGTGTCCCTATAACATAGAGATGTAGGATGCTTCATGTGTTTGATTCCCACCTTTGGTGAACCATGTGTTGACAGAATCTAGACTTTAAAAAGCCTTGTTGTAACAGCCTTTTTTTGCTCTGCTTCCTTCCTAGTGTATACGCACAAGCAGGAACCTCCCCAGTATTCCCACACCGCCCGTTTTCCATCAGCCATGGTTGTCACGGACACCAGCAGCATCAGTACATTAACTAACATGTCCTCCAGTAAACAGGTAATGGCTGCTAAAGGTTTGCCTCCTTAGTTAGATGATGGGTAATGTTCAACACTGTTGTCACAATAAGTAAGAAATATTACACGACAGGGTGTGCATTATGGTGACATAACTGCTCAGCTCAGGTGCATTGTTAGGAACAAGGTGTAGCCGTCTTATTGTGCTTAAAAAATGGCTCCTAAATATGACTCACTTAAAACAATAGTAAATAGAAATTATTTTAAAAAATATAAAAATATAGACTTTTCATTGAAGTATGTTTCAAGTGCAATACTGAAGGCAAAAAATAAGCCATGTTGTGGTAAGGAGGGGATTAACAACATTAAAAGACAATGAAAACCTGGTGTGGCATTAACTCCTTTGAAACTCATTAGTTATCTGGTTTACAATTCAAACCAATACAGGTACTTTTTTACACTCTCTTTATGCACCCCCTGCCCTAGCTAGCCCCCCTTACACCACCACCACCCCCAAGTCCCATCACCCAGCATCTCCTGGACTTGCCTGATCCGATTCCTCCATGGCTTTCTCACTGTGGTGGGGTGGTGGGGAGTTCTCCTCAACCTGCAGAACATGATTCCAGTCTCTGGCGGTGCCTGGGTCACCAGTGGGGGAAGGGGGTCTGCGGAGGGTTGTTGCTCATTCTGCCAGCCTGGTTGATGTTCACGTGCTCTGTTCTTCCCCATAGCAGCGTGCATGCAAATTAAGTCTAGGTTGATGCTGCGCACATTTTCGTACGCAACATACCTGATGTCTGCCTCTCCTTTGCCCTCAGATTGCAGCTTTCCAGTGTCCTGCCCCCCCCCAGCCACCAGTAGGGGCCAGGCATATGCCAGATGCCATGCTGCACCCTCCCTGGAGGAGGACAGCAGCCCCCTGGATGCTCAGTCCTCCCCCTCCGGCTGACCCTCTGACACCTCAAGTTCACTCCCAAACCTTGGTCGATGTTGCCACAAGCAGTGGCCATACCGCTGTGCCAATGGGTCAGTCAGTACAGGTATTTTAATGGAAATGTGTTCAAAACTGTTGAACCTGCTAGGTGTGTGTGTGGTGGGGGTTAGATTTATCCCACGCAGTTTCACTCATCCCTGATTGAAATGTATACACTGTTATGAACTGTAGGACTCACTGTTTTGGTGTCATTTGAAAAAAAAGGCACACCTTCCCTTCCCATTCTTCTGCAGTGTCCCCTGTGAAGACATTGAAAAGGGCTGGTCCCAATACCGAGCTCTGTGGTTTCCACCAGTCACTCTCCCTCTGAGTGAATGCCATTAACCACCACTCCATCTCCTATTTCCTAACCAGTTGCTAACCCAGTTTACCACTTTAGAACCCACTCCTGGGCTGGTCAACTTCTTAATCAGCCTCCTGCGCAGCACAGTGTTGAAGGCCTTGCTGAAGTTCAGACAGCCCACATTCACTGCCTTCCTCTGATCTATTTTCCTGGTCACCCAGTCTAAGAACTCTGTCAGATTCTTTTGGCATGACCTTTCCCCCCTTGAATCCATATTGTCTACAGTCCAGAAGTCCACTAGAATCTAGATGCTCGGTCAGTTTTTCATTCAGTAGGATTTTCATTAATTCTGTGGTAAGTACCATTTTACAACCGTACGATGTTGTTTATGTCCCTCCCAACAACGGAGTTCCATAGTGGAACACAGATGCATTGTGCCAACAATGGAAGAACTGAGCAAGGACATAAACTACATCGGAGTTCTAAAATGGCACTTACTACCTGTGGGTAAATCTTTGTAGATCAAGGGAGCACTCCCAACCAATCAGAGCGCTCCTTTCCTCTGCACGTCAGACACTCTTATTCTGTGAAGAGTGTCTTGTTCGCAGCGGTCCTGGAATGGGCACATTCTGGTAAGGTTTGTTAAAACACAGTAGTGTATTATTGCTGAAGCTCAGTCAATAATACATTATTACCTCTGCCAAGACCACTCTTACGGTTGTAAGAGTGGTCTTACTTACATTCTTAGGGTATCAGAACTGCTCACTTTGCATAACTGTTCTCATACCCATAAAATGCAAGTGAGACCAGTCACTCTTACAACCGTAAGAGTGGTCATGGTGGCAATATTAACATACAGGAAAATTCACTAGAATAACAAAAAAGGCCGTAGAAATAGCACGTTAACAGAACTGGAACCAGTAATTAAAAAGCATCTTCTACTGAGGAAATACCTTACAGGTTCAGAAATCCAATTGTGGAATTGAAAGGAAAAGTGTGACTTTCACCGGGTTGCAGGTTCAGGGCAGTTATTCTTTAAAAGAGAACTGTATTGGGCCTGTAGGCTATATTTTCCTGTATAAGCTGTTTTTGTTCCATCTTTACTAGCCTTTGGGTAATCTCAGTTGGTGGTTCTTATTCACACTCTGTTGGTAAGGATCATTTTAGAAACTGTCCGATGAACTTTACGTCCTGTTTTAGTCTAAGACTTCTATAGGAGAATATGGCTGCATTGTGGCCCAGAAGTGGATGTGCTACCAACTGAGCCTCGCTGACACCTATGTATGATGTAGTTTATGTCCCTCTTGACTACAGAGTTGAGTTCTGTAGTCGAACACTAATGCATTGTGACTACAATCAAGGAGCTTTACAAGGATATAAACTACATCACACAGTTCTGTAATGGTCCTTGCCACCTGTGTATAGATCTGAAACACTCCCTGGGATAACTAAAAGGCCAGTATAGATGGTAAAATGACAGAATTAGAAGTAGAACCAGTACTTAAAAATCAGCTTCTACATGGAAAAATGACTTCCAGTTTCACTGCAGTTCTAATTTAACTCTGTTGGGGATAGGACTGCCAGGAGTTCTGCTATAGTCAGGACTGTGCCTATTTAGGGAAGTAACTCCCACTATCCCAACTGGGTATCGTTTGTCCTGACAAGCCTGCCAGTTTAACTGTGGTGTGCAACACACACTATTATTTTCAATATGGTAGCCATGATGTGATGCTCATGTCCATGGCAACTATCAAATGCTGCTGTTGTAATTGGGGGGCTTTGCCCCCTACAGACCCCCTTTAACCCTAACCTTACCCTAACCTAAACCCTAACCCTAAACCCTTAATATACTACAACTAGTTACAGCCATGTAGTGAAGACATTTTGCGATGTTACACTAACACATTACAAGTCAGTGAATGACGCTTAAAGAATTATAGGATTCTATTCACGTAAACGTAATAGTGTAATCTCGTCAGAAATTTCATCACTGAGTACTGTATCTGACAATGTAATCTACCCAGTCTACCTTCCACTACTTTCCCCTATGGGCATCAGAAAAGTTACTGTTTGGTCAGCCTGGTAACGCAGTGGTAGCACGACTGCTCACTACTCTGGTGGCCCAGGTTCAGAAGTGAACTCTATTCATTTGGGGTTGGCCATGGGAGGGAGAATTGAGCCTTCCATGGGCTGCCCTCCTCCCTTGGGGTGGGGAGAAATGTGCCTCCTGCAGCTCGCCTGACATCTAGCAATGGCTGGGTGTCATGGCAGTCGGCAGGCTCTAGCTGGGGTGAGATACCGACAGATTCTATATGCATCATTGCCCATCAGACATTCTGGGAAGTAAACAGGAAGAAAAATCCTTGACCCATGCTGGATGGAGGATGGTCTCCACAGACTGAACACCACTGCCTACATACCCTTGGCCTTGATCCAGCTCTGAGGGGGGGGGCCAAGCCAGCTCCTCAGAGCCCACCATGAGGGATAAGTCGTGGGAGTATGGCAAGGGTTGGCCCAATGGCAGGGGTTGGCCCTAGAGATGGTTGATGACCGGCTGGGGGGATCATCCAGAAGGGGGGAAAATTAGGAAAGTCAGCACTCAAGGAGCACAATAAACTGCTTTACTAAAAACTTGGAAAACAACTTGTAGTTGCCACTAAAAATTTATAATCATGCCTAGTGAGTGCCATTACAATAAACTCTACTTTGAAATGCAGAACAGATGATGCCTGGCACTTTGACTCAAGTGGTCTTCGTCAGGTCATCAGGCATCCAGAAGGGGGGCAGGTCAAGAGGTAAGAGCATAAACAAGCATAAACGGGAGGATTGAAACCAAAAAGTTTCTATTTGGTTAGAAGATGACCTGTGGGCCACAAGTGCATTTCTGCTGTAGTCTTTTTTTTATGCAGAACAAGTCATCATTTAAACCCTAAGACAATTTATGTGGGTGGAGTATGTCCCCAGAACCCACTAAGAACAGGTTTCTCTACTTACCATTAACTAATGGTGGTGATCATAACTGGGAGGTGTGAGATGGGACTTGGAGGGGGGGAAGGTAACCTAAAAGTATTTTCATAGTAAGTCACTTGCTAATTTTCCCACTGTCTGTAGTACATGGAAGAAACCCTTGTCTGGGAACGCAAATCTCAATCACCCAGGCAATCAGGCACATCACTACTCCTCAGAATACATTTCCTTTGAAAGGCTTTATCAATCCATCTGCTGGCCGCTCGACCTGAACTGTTCTTGATTAATTATGACTTCTTACTCCATTCAACTTTGATGCTTTGCCTGTTGGAACAAGCCCTTTGGAATACAGGAAATGTTCTTTTAATCAAAATATTACAGGATGCTACCCGTTAGGCCTTCACCGAGCCCTAGTAATTACTGCTCCCTTTGCCCGGACCCAGTGATCATTCTACCTTGAAGCAGAGCTGTATGAGACAATCAATGAACTCGAATTTTTCACAGGCTTGCTTTCCCACATTGCCTAGAAAAAAGCTGGCAGTCCAAGAACAAGAACAGGCCAACACATTTCATGTACAGATTTGTCTCAGTTGTATTTGTTTTCACATTTCCTAACTAGCTAATTTTTTAATATGCCTTTTTCTTGCTTTGCAGTTGGGCTGGCTTGATTTAACAAAAAAAAAAATGAAAAATAGTAGCACTTTAAGTTTCCTTAACTACACTGTAACTGCACTACAACTGCAATGTAGTTACGTGCAACAAACATGTAACTATGGTGTAGTTACCTCCTGTTGCATGTGATTAATGATTACCTACCCTGCAGTTACATTGAAACTGACGCTTAAAATAAAGTGTGACTTGAAACATTTTTTTACCATTTCAATGATGATGTAATACTGTAACTCAATTAATATGCCCATGATATAACTTTCAAACATAATGCAAATGACGTGGGGCATGTGAGAATCTTTTTTAAATATTCAGAGAGTATTCAAACTTGGCATCCCCACCACTCAGTTATTAGTGATTCAACATAAAACTGGAGGGGGGTAAAAAATACAGCTAAAGCCCTCCCCAGGTGTGCAGTACAGTCCCTCCCCCATTCCAGTTATCTCCTATCCTCCAGATTCCTCCCTCCTGTTCCATACACTGATACATAAAAAAAGAGTCCGTCTCCTGGTGCTGTGCCAAGGGCTGACAGTGCCCTTTCAGAGACCGTTTCCTTTTCATCAACAGTTAATGCCACCTGCCTCTGACCTGCCCTTCGGTCTGATCCCCTAGTCCTGTTACCCACCATTCCTAGAACCCCCCCCCCCCAAGGTGGGATCAGAGGGTCTGGTCAAACCCTTACAGAACACAATCCAAACCTGGAGGCACCTAGTCAGTGGTGTGGGATGTGCAAGAGTCCAGACATCATCTTGCTGTGGTCGACACTTTGACCACCCCTTATTTCTGCCAAGGGAAGCCAGTGATACAATGATGCGTATGTGTATTTGCAGAGGCGTGCACACACATATCAGCATCTAAGGGCAGGCAGGCCCTTCCCCAGATGTCTGTCTTCACTGCGCTACCACCCATTCCCTGTTGGATGACAAACAAGCAGCAGGACACAAGGTCCCTGTCCCTGAGAGAAAGGAGCCATCCTTGGGATGCTGATTCCCCCCTCCCTATCCAGCCCCTGAGTGACCTGAGTCCATTTTCAAACCTGGGACGTCAGAGGATGCTAGTGCTACTGATGCATTACTGGGAAGGCAAAAGGGCCATTTTTCACAAATGGGGCTCCCTTCTGATCCTCTATGCCCCAATCCTCTTCCCCAGCTAGCTCCAAACAACCCAAGCTTCTTCCCCAATCCAGGACTCTGGCATCACATGCTGTAGCACTACCACTGCGCAGGCGGGATGGTTCACTGTTTTCATTTTCAGTGATCCACAGTTTCTTGGGATATTTATTCTTTTTTGGTCTTTCAAGGGTATAAATATTTGCCCTGTATGTGGACCCACCATCCTCCCCATGGGGTGGGGTTGGGATCTAAATATACACTGAAGATGAATCAAATTTTTTCTTCTATTATCTGTTTATCTGCCTGTCAGTTGGGCAGTCCCTCCTTAACGTGGCAGCACCCAGCCTGATCACCCACCCTACCCAGGACTTACCCTCTTGCCTCTTGAACCACCATGGGTGGATGCCTGGGGTGGGTGGCGTACAGCCATCTGGGGTGCAGTGATCACCTGCTGTCCCAGCTATTGTCCCATTAACAGCATTCCCTGAACCAGCATACGTGCAGTGACATGCACACAATGCGTTAAGACGAGGTGAACTTCCACATCTGTACCTGGCCAAGCAGTTTGGTGACGGCTGTCCCACCACCCAGCTTCCACAAGGCAGCAGTGAAGTAGTGATACATTCTGTACCCCTCCCTGAAGGAAGAAAGGCATCCTAGGATGCTTGATCCTCTGAGCGGCCCCAGTCTGTTCCTGAACCAGGGTCGCTGGTATGGCTAGCAGCGAGGCCCCCTGCCTCAGCCCACCACACCACTGGGCCAACCAAAGACAAATCTAATTTAATTTATTTAATTTTTATTCACGAGAAACAGATACACCTTGCCGCTGTCAGTGGCTCATTGACAATGGTTTCCAATGGATAATTTCTAGCTGTGTCCTGGGAGTACAGGGTGGTTAAGTGACTTGCTTAGAGTCACACAGTATGCAAGTGGAGGTTGTGGGAATTAAAGCCAGGACTGCTGGATGCACCAAGCTCATTCACGGCTCATTACTTAAACCTTTAGGCTATACAGCCAACCAGTATAAACATCTAAAGATGTCACAGATGCATTTTTGCTAGAAAAAAAAAAGATGAAATGTTTGGCCACCTAACAAATACATAAGCAGTAAGGCATGACTTGGCCTGGGTTTTTGGGGATTTATCCATGCCCCATGTGGTGTGCCATGAGGTGCAGCTGAGTGACTTAACCACACGAGAAGTGGGTAATCCCCCAATTACCCATGTTCTGGAGTGACTTATTGTGATTATATAATGGCCCAATGAGTAAAATAAATTAAAATATGTTTAAGTATTTTTTTTCCCTCAAATGCCCTTCCTCAGTTGTGGGTTACTGCACAATTTACGCATGGATAAAGACTTTAGCTGACCAATCAGGTTACAGGATTGTTTATGTCCGTTAACAACTGCTACAATTACTTCTCAAAGGACAGCAAGCAAACTGCTTAGGGCATTTAGCAGTTAGAGGTTAAGTAAGCAGCAAGACATGATGGGGTATGCATTAGACAGTTCTAACTCATGGCTAGTGGGACACAGTGAAACACGAGACCGCAGGCTGAATGCATTCATTCTCTTAGCCAAGCATTAGAACTGTCTAACGCACATCCCTGGAGTGACTTATTGCGCTTATAAAGGATCTGTGTATTCTACATGGGGCTTCTAGTTTTAGCCATGCATTAGACACTTCTAATGCATGGCTAACAACCAATCAGGTTGCTTGAAATCCTTTGCCCATTTTATAATTATGAGGGCCCATAAACTGTTACATGTATTTTCTAATAACACTAAGGGATTGGAATTATATTACACGGTTATTGGATTTAGGCTTGTGACATTAAGTACTGCACCATGTTCAAGTATATTACAGTCTTCATCAAGTGAGCATGTTTAGGCTTGAAGAGGGCAATGATTCCCTCTTGTTGGTATTGTTTTGAGACCAGGCTCCCATTTTTATTACGTTAGTAAACGTTTGCCTTGCCTATCCCACTCTCTGTGAGGCCAGTCTCCTAATGACAAGTCATACACCCTACCGGCGTCTCCTTATCTTCGCATTATGGTGTTTACACTTCTCTGAAACACATAAGGTCACGAAAAGTTCTGCACTCTCCCCTCCAAAACCGACTTGCCTCATGAGGTCAGATCATCTCCAAAACTAACTCAGGTACTGCCAAACAGGTGGAGAATGTAATCAAAATCAGATACTTTGCAATATGGGATGGGTTTATTTATTTTTTAAATGTATGAACTGCATGACAGTTTTCTCCACAATCATCAGGGAAAACTGCCTCATGCATATTTTAAACCTAATTATTAGCCACATGAAATAGTAAAAGTCACACACTGCTGTCCTCTGAGCAATTTAACAGAAAACAACCTCAGTGCAATCAATGGGGAAGGGTTATAAGCTGTCAAGCCCTGAGTTTCCACCTTCTACCCCCTGCCAGTTACCTCAGGAGTCCCCCAAGGCTCGGTCCTCGGGCCACTTCACTTCTCCATCTTACTAAATTACCTGCCCACCGCCTGCCCACACACATCCATACACATGTATGCTGATGACACAGTTCTGTATGCCTCAGGCCCTTCGACCACTGATGTAGTGACCAGGTTGCAGCAGGACTTCAATGACGTCCAGCTCTGGTTTCATGCAAACCAGTTATTCCTCAATGCTAAGAAGACCGTCTCCATGACCTTCTGCACTCCCCCACCTCCTTCTTCCACACCCTGGATGGGACCACTCTGGAGGCCTATCCCTCCTTTAGATATCTCAGGGTCTGGCTGGACCAGCAACTCGACTTTTCTGTACATGTTGATGCCATCCACAAAAAGCTCCCCCTAAACTGGGAGCTCTCTACCACAATCGTGGGTGCATTCCACTGCCAGCCCGCCGTGCACTTCTACAGAAAATTATTCTCCCTATCTTCGGCTACATAGAAACATAGACTCTGATGGCAGATAAGGACCGCTTGGCCCACCTAGTCTGCCCGTTTCCCTACCTACAGGATAAGCTGCAGATCCTAGTTAACCAACAGCCTATTTCTTCCTACCTCCACAAGAATTGCCTTATGTCTGTCCCATGCATTCTTGTATTCTCCTACAGCTTTAGACCCCACAACTCCTCAGGAAGGCTGTTCCAGTGTCCACCACCCTCTGCAAAAAATACTTCCTCACATTGCCCTGACAGTCCCCCTCTATCTTCAAATTGTGTCCCCTTGTTCATGCACATCTCTTTTTCTGAAAGATGCTACCCTCTTGGACTTTGTTAATTCCACTGAGGTACTTAAAAGTTTCTATCATGTCCTCCCTCTCCCTCCTTTCCTCAAGGGTATACATATTAAGCTTCTTCAGTCTCTCCTCATATGGCTTCTCTTGCAGACCCTGCACCATTTTATTTGCCCTCCTCAGGACTGCCTCCATCCTGTCTATGTCCTTGTGGAGATGGGGTCTCCAGAACTGGATGCAGTATTCCAGATGGGGTCTCACCAACTGTCTGTACAGTGGGATAACAACTTCCTGTTTTCTGCTGGTGATGCCTCTCCCTATACATCCAAGTATCCCCCCAGCCCTCCCTACTGCCTTCTGACATTGCTTGCCAACCTTAAGGTCATCTGATATGACTACCCCCAGGTCCCTTTCCATTTTTGTTGTTGTTACTACCTCCCCCCACTGTGTACTCTTCCCTGGGTTTTGTTTCCCAGGTGCTTTATTTTGCACTTCTTGCATTGGAATCCAAGCTGCCATACTTCTGACCATTCCTCCAACCTTGCCAAGTCCCTTCTCATCCTTTCCACGCCTCCTTGTGTATCAACCCTGTTGCAGATCTTTGTGTCATCTGCAAAGAGACATACTTTGCCTTCCAGTCCCTCTGCAATGTCACTTATAAAGACATTAAAAAGGACTGGACCCAGTACTGAGCCCTGCGGTACCCCACTAGTAACCCTTCTTCTTCAGAGTGGACTCCGTTTACAATTACCTTCTGTGTCCTGTTGTCCAGCCAATGTTTTACCCAGTCTACCACCCTGGGACCCACTCCCAGACTGGTTAATTTGTTTATTAATCTTTTTTGTGGGACTGTGTCAAATGCCTTGCTAAAGTCTAGGTAGGCCATGTTACAGCCCTCCCTGGTCTACTACTTTGGTCACCCAGTCAAATAAATCAATTAGATTCGTCTGACATGACCTTCCCTCTGTGAATCCATGCTGCCTTGGGTCCTGTGCCCACTGGCCTCTAGGTACTCAACAATTCTTTCCTTCAGAAGCGATTCCATCACTTTCCCTACCACAGAGGTCAAACTGACAGGTCTGTAGTTTCCTGCCTCTGTCTTGCTCCCACTTTTGTGAAGGGGAATCACATCCACCTTCTTCCAGTCCTCAGGTGCCACACCATCCTCTCATGATTTGTTAAAAAGGGTAGTCAGTGGTGTCACTAGTTCTCCCCTTAATTCTTTTAGAATTCTGAGGCGAATCCCATCGGGCCCCATTGCTTTGTTCACCTTCAGTTTTAGAAGTTCTTTCAGAACCCTTTCTTCTGTGAAAGGACTGGGATCGACCCCCTATCCAGAGTACTTCTGTTAATTGGATTAGGTATCTCCCCCTCCACCTCTTTTGTGAATACTGAGCAGATGTATTCATTCAGTATCCCTGCTCTTTCACTGTCCCTCTCTGCCCACCCACTGTCCATTCTATTCAGCCTTGCTATCCCTCCCTTTGTCTTTCTACGTTCCCTTATGTACCTATAAAAGGTTTTATCCCCCTTCTTAACCGAGCTGGCTATCTTTTCCTCAGTTTGGGCCTTTGCTAGTCTGACTTCACTCCCTGCTTCCTTCTGCCTTAACTGGTACTGTTCTCTGTCCTGCTTTTTCTGTGTTTCCTTATACTTCCTAAATGCTATCTTTTTCTCCCTAACCTTCCCCGTCACCTCTTTTGAGAACCATAGTGGCTTTTTCTTTCATTTTGATTTGTTTGTTTGCTTCACAGAAAGGCTTGTTGCCTCTGTGATGGCAGTTTTGATGTTTCCCCATTGTTGCTCCACCCCTCCTTCTTGCCTGTTTGCTAGTACTTTTCTAAGGCACTCTCCCATCTTGCCAAAGTCAGCCCTCCTGAAGTCCAGTACCCTCACTTTTGTATGGCTTGACTATGTAGCTGAGTTTATCGTGAACCACACTGTTTGGTGGTCACTTGTTCCCAGATGGCCACCCACTTCTAGATCTGAGATCCTCTCACTGTCCCCATGTGAGAGTACAAGGTCTACGATTTCTCCCTCACGAGTGGGTTCCAGAACTAGCTGTCTGAGGTATGCCCCCTGTAGGGCATTGAGAATGGCCCTGATCTTGGATGTGGCTGCAGCAAAGGTGCTCCAGTTAACATCTGGCATATTTGGGTCCCCCATCAACAATATGTCCCCTTTCTCTGCCATCCTAAGGATGCCTTCTATCATATCCTTGTCCATTCCCCCCCTGAGATGGGGGTCTGTATACAACCCCTGTGGGGACTGTGGTGCCATTTCCAGTCTCTAAGGTGACCCACAGTGCCTCCTCTCCTCCCTGTTTACTCTTTTGTTCCATTGCTTATATCACTTCCCTTACATAGAGAGCTACTCCTCCCCCTCTTCTCCCCTCCCTGTCTCTCCTGTAGGTTGTGTACCCTGGTATGTTAACATCCCAGCCATGGTTCTCTATGTACCATGCTTCTGTGACTGCCACGATATCCAGGCATCCCTCTTCCATCAAGGCCACCAGTTCAGGGAGCTTGTTGCTCAGACTATGGGCAGTGGTATGCATTACCCTCCATTTCTTGATGCCTTACCCCTTTTTGCCCCATCCCTGTCCTTATTGCCTTTGTTGTTTTCTCCATTTACCCTTATCCTTCTCCCTATCAACGTCTCTATCTTGTTGTTTACCTCACTTACTACCCTGACTATTTTGGGGGGGGGGGCAGGATTTCCCTGCTTCTTTCCAGTGCCTCCCCCCTTGGCTAGTTTAAATGCTTGCCAATGAAGCATTTAAACCTATCACCTAGGATCCTGGTTCCCCTCCTGGACAGATGCAGACCATCACGCCAGTATAAACCTGCATCAATCCAGGTGGACCCCCAGTCCCCAGTGAAGCCAAACCCCTGAGCTCTGCACCAGTTTTTCAACCACTGATTGAATCTCATGGCGTGGAGAGCCCTAGCCTCACCCAAGCCATAGACAGGCAACACCTCTGAGAAGGTTACCGTGCATGCTATTTTTTTTTTTTATTAGTTGTTTAACCAGGTATAGCACACTGTTGAAAGCTTTTTCAGGAGCAACCTGGGAGCACAAGGAGGTTAAGTGACTTGCTCAGGGTCACACAGTATGCAAGTGGAAGCTGTGGGATTCAAACCCAGGTCTGATCTGCTGGATGTCACCAAATTTGCAGCTCAGAGCCTTAGACCACTGCGCTATACTGCCTCCTTGTCTAAGACCCCTCCCCAACTCCACAAACTCTTCCTGTAGTGCTCTGATCCCTTTCTCAGCCAGGTCATTTGTCCCTAGGTGGACAATGACATCCTGCTCCCTCCCCCGTGCAGCTGCTCCAGCGATCCTGAGGATTCGCTCCCTGTCCCTCCAAGCCATGGTGCCAGGCAGGCACTTTACCTCCCTCTCCCCTTCCTCCCCCAGTTCTACCCTCCTAACAATGTAGTCTACAGTGCCACTCCCAAGTCCACCCTAGCCAGACTGGACCCCCTATTCCACTCTTTCTGCCGCTTCGCCCTTGATAGCCCACCATCCTCCCACTACTGCTTACTCTATTGGACTCTCAATCTTCCCTCACTTCATGACCACTGACAGTCCCACTGTGCTACGCTTATGGCAAAGTACTGGTCCCAGGCCTTGCCTCCATACCTCGATGCTGCGTTAGCTGCCCATTCCCCTCCTGGCTACTCCCTTAGGAATCCTGGCAATACCATGCATGTCTACTTCAATTGGCCAAGTAGCTTTCAGACATTGTATGCCCAAATTATGGAACTCCCTATCCGTAAACACTCAGCAACCCCCCCCCCAGCTCCTCGGCTACATCATCAATAAGCACTTCTCTATGACCTGTGCACATGCCTAGTTCTGCCTGGAATTTGAGCGAAATGGTTCAGCATCTTATTCCCCAACTTATATTTTGACCCCAATCTTGGTACAAGTTGTTTTGCCTCAATTACCATTCCTCACGTGTTGTTACATATTATAGGTACTTTGTATGCTGTTATCTCTTACCTTTGTGTACCTCTGTATTGTTCTTGTAATTTTCATTGCACACCCTATGCATTTGATGGATTGTTCTCCCTATGTTCCCCTTCCCCAGGATGCACCTGGAATAGAGCAGTACTCTACTCAGTCTGCCCTTTTGATAAAACTTTTAAATAAATGCCACACTTTAAAGATACACAAAAATTGCCTGTCTATTGGCCAAATGGTAGGGCTGCCATTCGTGACACCAGGATCTGGAAGGGAAAGTGTGTCTCTTTGCTGACAACATGAAGATCTGCAACAGGATTGACACTCCAGGAGGGGTAGAGAAAACGGGAAGGGACTTAAGCAAGCTTGAGGAGTGGCCAAGGGTGTGGCAGCTAAGATTCAATGCAAAGAAGTGCAAGATAATGCACTTGGGGCACAGAAATGCAGGGGAAGAGTACATGATGGGGGGAGGTACTGATGGCCACCAAACAGGAAAGGGACCTGGCAGTAATCATATCTGATGATCTAAAGGTTACCAAACAATGTGAGAAGACTGTGAGGAGAGCCAGTGGAATGCTGGGGTGCATAGGGAAAGGTAACTCCAGCAGAAAGAGGTGGTAATGAAAGTGTATAGAACACTGGTGAGACCGCATCTAGAGTACTGTGTCCAGTTCTCAAGACCATAGCTCCAGAAGGACATAGACAGAGTAGAAGCAGTTCAGAGAAGGGTGACAAAAATGGTGCAGGAGCTGCACCAAAAGTCATATGAGGGGAGACTGGAAGATCTCAATATGTATTCCCTGGAGGAGAGGAGAGGAGAGAGATGGGGATATGATTGAGACTTTCAAATACCTCAAGAGTGTAAATAAGGTACAAGAGGGTAGCATCTTTCAAAAAAAAAAAAAGATGTTCAAGAACAACGGGCCATAATATGAAGATAGTGAGGGTAGACTTAGGGGTAATGTGAGAAAGTATTTTTTCATGGAAAGGGTGGTGGATCCATGGAACAGAGCAGAGGTTGTAGGGGCAAAAATGGTAGGGGAATTCAAAAATGCATGGTACAGACATAAAGGAACTCTAGTGATAGGACAGAGAGGATAAGCTGCAGATCATTTAGGATCTGAGGCATATGAAACAGGTAGGGGGAACTGGGCAGACTAGGTGGGCCAAGTGGTTCTTGTCCGCTGTTAAATTCTATGTTTCTATAGGTTCAGAAATGATCCTAATATCTGGGTCTGGGCACAGGGAGAAGGACAGAGCATCCCAGAGGATGCTCTCCTCCTCTGGGGCTGCAGGCTCTGCTGCAATACTACCAACAGGGGGAGCACCGTTGGTAGTGCAGCTTATGTGCAGGGCAGACGCTGCCTTATGTCAGCCCATAGACATACTTCATGAGCACCACTGTGCATGTCATGGCACGCACCACTGTGTGTGCCATGACATCCTAGCCAGCAACATCCAGAGGAGGAAGAAACAGAAGGTGCAAGCCACCAGATCACAGTAGTATGAATCTGGTGCACTCATTACCATGACCAGCTGTTGCCCTCCACATAAGATGGACATGTAAGAGAAATTACCCTTCCAAGCCACAGATAAGGGCCAAGAGCATTAAAGGAATGAAGGTGGACACCAGTCCTTTTACAGAGGAGAGAGTCCTCAAGGAACTAGCACAACTAAAAGTGGACAAGGCAATGGGGCCTGATGAGGTACACCCTAGGATACTGAGGGAGCTTATGGAGGTGCTGGCTGCCCCTCTGACAGCCCTGTTCAACTTATCACTAGATATGGGGGAAGTTCCAGGGGACTGGAGGAGGGAAGATGTGGTCCCACTTCACAAAAATGGTAACAGGAAGGAGGCAGTAAATTACAGACCTGTCAGCCTGACTTTGGTGGTAGGTAAAATAATGTAATCACTACTGAAGGAAAGGATTGGAGAATACCTTGAGACCAATGGGTTACCGATCCAAGGCAGAATGGTTTGATGGGGGGAGATCCTGCCAGAAAAACATGATCGAGTTCTTTGACTGGGTGACCAGGGAAGTGGATCAGGGCAGAGCAGTGGATGTGGCCTACCTGGATTTCAGTAAGGCCTTCGACACTGTTTCACACAGAAGACTGGTGGGCAAGCTGGGAAGCCTAGGAGTGGGTCCAAAAATAGTAAAATGGATAAGAAGTTGGCTAAGCCACAGTACTCTAAGGGTGGTGGGAAAGGCAAGGTGATCAGTGGGGTGCCCCAGAGGTCAGTACTAGACCTGGTCCTCTTCAATGTCTTTACTAGCAACATTGCAGGCGGGCTGGATGGGAAAGTATGCCTGCTCATGGAAGGCACAACAATCTGCAACAGTGGACACAGTGTGTGTGCGTGTGTGTGTGTGTGTGTGTGTGTGTGTGTGTGTGTGTGTGTAACAAATGAGGGATGATCTGAAAAAGGTGGAAGACTGGTCAAGGGTTTGGCAACTGGATTTCAATGCAAACAAGTGTAAAATCATGCACTTTGGGCACAGAAACCCAAGAGCTACATAACAACTGGATGGGGAGGTATTGACAACCACAAAACAGGAAAGGGACCAGGGGTAATCATTTCTGATGACCTGAAGGTAGCAAAGCAGTGTGATAAGGCAGTGGGGAAAGCTAGCAGGATTCTCGGGTGCATAGGGAAGGGTATCACTAGCAGAAAGAGGGAGGTAGTGCTAACCCTATACAGACTGATGGTGAGGCCTTACCTCGAGTACTGTGTCCAGTTCTGGAGGCCCTATATCCGGAAGGACATAGATAGGGTGGAGATAGTACAAAAGAGGGCAACCAAAATGGTGCAGGTCTAGTCTTAAAAGCCCTACAAGGAAAGACTCAAGGAATTAAATATGTACTCTCTAGAGGAAAGAAGGAAAAGGGGAGACATTATAGAAGCATTCAAATACCTCACAGGTATAAGTAAGGTACATGAGGGTAGCATTTTACAAAGAAAAAGATGCTTAAGGACAAGAGGTCACATTATGAAGCTGGAGGGAGACTCCGAGGAAAACTGAGGAAATACTTCTTCATGGAAAGGGTGGTGGATGCCTGGAACAGTGTTCCAACAGAGGTGATGGATACTAAAATGGTAACAGGATTCAAGCATGCATGAGACAGACACAAGGGGACCTTAGAAATAAGGCAAGGGGTGGAAAGACCGGAGATCAAGTAGGGTCTGCGATGGCACTGTAGATGGTGAAAATATGGCAGACTAGGTGGACCAAGAGGTCCTTATCTGCCAACAACTTCTGTGTTTCTGTGTAAGCCTCACAATGGATTGCACCATGGGGTGAGTGCCCTGTGGACCTTCTGCAGATGGATAAGTACCAGAGAAGGGAATGGTGATGGTGAACTAGGCAGAGAGGGCAGCTCTAGTGATTCAGAGATAAATAAATGACAAGAAAAATGAAGCACACAATTACATATATCTCTCTACTACAATGCGTCGTGGGAAATATATACAACCACTGTAAATAAATAATTTATGAGGTAGCATACATTATAAATAATGGATGGGTTTAAAAAGCATACATTACCCATGATGCATTGCTTTTGGGGGATTCTGCAGCCCTCAAGCAGGCAGGACTCTCCAGCAGCACTCATTTTAAAGACTTAAAGGATCCTTCTTTGAATTAAGCAAATGGTGGCTTTATTAATTGGTGCAAAGTGCCATTCCAAAGCAAATATTTAAAAACATCACAGTCCATCTTATTAAAAGTTGTTAAAGTGTCCAGTTTTTTTCTGGTTCCAGCCACCATGCTGCGATCACTAATGCTGCAGACACATGCTTTACACTTCCTCTTCTACTGAAGATACTGCTTTGAGGAAAAGGAATTTTGAACGCATGTCTGCAGCATCCATGACATCATGCAGATGCCACGGTATGCAGAGGCCACTGTATTTAAAGGATACACATAACTCCACAAAAAATAATTCCTATAACAAGCTTATTCCTTCATCAGGTATGCACTATGTATACACACCAGATGTCTTCATAACCTTTTTTCTGTCTTTTTTAATTTTAGTGTCCTTTGCAAGCCTGGTGATGCTCCACACCTCACTTACTCTGCACATAGCAACTAGAGTCTGTTTTCCACAACTTCATTCTGGTAACTATGGAAACCCTGGAACTTCCATAGGAAAAAAAAACTCAAGAAACTGGAGTGACCAGTGCTGTGGAGGAGCCCAACAAACTGAAGCAATGCTATTGTGTCAGATACTATTATAACCAAAGGGAGAGGAAAGCAGAGTGCATAACAGAGACTCCGATGTGAGATGGTATTTTGCTTCCCTTCTTACAGTATTTTAAATAATAAAAGACTTTTCAAGCCTTCATTTCATCTCTGATTAAAAAAGAACAAAATGTACCAGAACTGGGACGAAGACTAAGATTGGATCAGTAACACTTAACAGTTGCACAACATCTTTACACAAACAGATGGAAACCCTGAATCTGTAACTGGAACTTTGCAAGTGGTAAAAATGCTTGTATAGGTGAACTGAGCCAAACTGTAAATAGGAAAAAAAGACAAAATACAGATTACAGATTATTTTAGATGAAATCCCTTTTTCCAATGGATGTGAATTGTTAATAAACTAATTAAGTGCAATTTTTGAACATGTAGATATTATCTAAAAAAAAAGATTGGTTGATTGGTAAAGGTCAGAGTTGAAATACTTGCAGAACAAACCAATTGGTGATGAAGGAGAAAGCACAAATTGACCACTAGAATGATTTCTTTGATCTTGTTCAGAACTGCATTTGCAGGGAGTGATTTTGCAGACTGGGCTGGATCCATGACAAATGTTGCTCTGTACGTCTTTTGTATATCGTGTCGAACTGCCATAGTGATGATGTTAGCCGGTAGCATAGCCACCCTCATGACGGCTAATAGGTTGATGACTGGGTGAAAATATTCTGTGTGAAGTGACCATTACTGCATTATGGTGAAGATGAAATTCTTAAGTGCCGTAATAGTCTTTGTCTTCCTGTAAGAGACGATCAACACTAGGTACTATAGCAGCCATGTTGGGGGGGGGGGCAATTATATTTTTAAAGAATAACTATGTTAAACCTGTAATTCATTTTTTTGTTGTAGATGTTTTTCACATACAGTATTCTGTTGCTGTTCCTTCTCTGCTGGCTTGCTAGTACACTCAGTGGGTGTTTGTTGTGATTTACAGTAAACAATGGTGGTCTGTACCATTTTAGAATTGTGTGTTGTAGTGAAGGTCCCAGTAGAATAAAAATGCATTGTGACAACAATGACATTTTCAAACATGTATGTAGTATATGTTATGAAATGAATGGACAGATCCTTAAATCTGATTGGCCAAGACCACATTCATCCAGGATGATATCTCAGTGCTTAATCCCAGTCTAAAAAAGGCTCTTCTTTGAGTAGGTCGTGCCATCAGTTAACAAATTATAAAATATTTTTGCAACTAACTTTTCAACATTTTTATTAATTTAAAAATGAATGCAATTTATTATTCATAGGAATACACTCCAAGATGTGCAATATGACAGAATATCATCCCTTCTCAGGTGGTTGAAGCTACTCGGCCTACGGCCTCATGCCTCATAACACACCTGAGGTGGGATGATATTCCAGGATACCACACACATTGTCATGCATTCTTGCTTAATCACACAGTTCTAAAATGGTCCTTGCTACCAATGTGTAAACCAAAAATGCCAACTGACTGAATTTACTAAAAGGCCAGTAACGATGGAACAATAATCAAATGTGAACCTTTATTTGAAAAAGAAATTCTACAGAAATCATAGGTTTGAAGGGTTAGGGCAATTCTCTTTAACAAGAGATACCCTCATGAGAAAGGATTCATCAAACACTTTGCATCTTTTATTTCACTTCCTCGTGTCCTGTTGCCCCGCTTTTTAAAAAGAGACTTCTGTGACATGCAGTTTGTGGTGGCTGTTTAGCATTTATTTAAAATCACTGGCTGATAAGCAGAATAGCACTGGGCGACAGCCTAACTTTTAACTGGTTCTGATGCAGATGCAGCCAAAGCCTGTTCCTGGCCACCAGTTATAATCTAGCTAATGGGAGCATATGCTTAACCATCACTTCTTCCATGCATTTGCAAAAAGCGACACTGTTATCTCCCCATGGGTTGATTTTTGACCTTGTTGAATTAAAATGGGGAGGCTGACTTTTGTTAAACACAGATTGCATATCTATAATTAGTTTTGTCCAAGTAACTTTTTTTTTTTTTTAATAACAATGGGGTAACCCTATAGCATCACCCCAGCAATGTTTACCTGCTGAGAACACATTCAGTGCAACTAAACAGGTATTGGGTTTTGGTGTGACCAAAGCAAAATGACAACCTGTGACAATTTTAAAAACAAAATGTTGCTTTAAAATAAATTTAACATAGATATGAAGCCTATGTTAAGTACATTGTGACCCACCCCCATTCTAGTTTGAAATGGTCAAAGCCATCTGTGGGAGGATTGCCAGTAATGGGAACAGTTGGTTAACAGGAAGATTTTGCAGTGACTGCATATGCAGTATGGAAACTGGTTGCCTTCCAGGATGCAAGATTGGCAATAAAAGGAACAGTCACTTTGACTGTCTTAAAGAGGAACTCTACATTGCGAAGGTCACTCAAATTGTGAGTGCCCATGAAAAGATCTCCCAGACAAGCTATTGGGATAACCTGTAGCTGTCAGGAGTCCTGAAATATGAATATCTAAAGCATCTGTTAATTGAATCAAGGCAGCGGCCATTGCATGGAACCTTGAAACAGGAAGTGATGTCACTGAAGGGGAAAGCCATATGTTGTTAGTGACAACTTGCCTTCCGTGACATTGCTTTCGGTCTCAAGAATCCAGAATATGGCTGCTGCCTTGATTTTATTTAAGGATGATTTAGATCTTTATGTCACAGGATTCATGAGACATACAGGTAAGCCCAATACCTCGTTTGAAGGATCTTTTCATGGGCTTTCACAGTTTGAGTGACCCCTGCAATGTTTAATTTCCCATTACAAAGGAAGTAAAACATTACAATATTTCCAATTCATTTTACCTCACATTTATTCTCTTCCTGTATATCTTTCTCTTATTCTGTTTTTATTCTCACTGCTCTTCAAAACCAGCTCTGTTTGTAGCCATCCCAGTGCATCTTGCAATCAGTTACTATCTTGTGATGTCCCAAAAGGCTGGTCATGCAGAGCTGGTTTTAAACATCAGGGAGTGAGAAAACAGACAAAGAAAAAAATAGAACAGCTGGTAAGCAGATATAAACTGAGAATATGATAATGCATCCTTCCCCCTATAAACAATATCCTTCTGCCATTAATTTGGGTTTAATATGCATTAGTCAATGGGTAGGGAAATCCCTGCATCCTGACTGGCCAGGACCTGTGCACAGTGACAGTACTACCAATGGGTAAAAAAATATTAAAAACAAATTTTTATTTTATTTTTTTAAACATTCCTTAGAAACCCATTTTGTAAGAGCAATAAGACACTCCAGGGCATTGGTAGTACTGTGATAACCACAGGTCCTGGGGCTGAAGTCCCTCATCCTGTTGCCTCATGCCTTACTATGCCCCTCACAGTATTACTAACACCCTGTCATGTCTTATTGCTTACAACTGATCACTCCAATCCTACCTGCTCTATAACTGTAGGTGGCATATTTCATTCCTGACTTTGGGACAGTACGTAACCCGTGAGCCAATAAACAAATTCTTTGAACAGGTCATGCTTGTCATTTCAGCATGTTTGCTAAAACAAAACAAAAGGGCCAGCACGGCGGTGAACAGGTTTCAGGTTCATAATAGTTAATATCACAGTTATTTGACAATGCGATCAGGAAACTTCCAGACATGGGCATTTCTTTTATGTTTTTTACTTGTGTTTTTTACAGGAGAAAAGGTTCCATTTTAATATCTGCACTACAGCTTGACATTTGTGCCTTTTGTTTATGTATTTTTAGAAAGTGTTTTGACTTTTCAGTACAGTGAAATGTAGATGCTTACAGGAGGTTGTTTTGCCCCCATGATCTTGGAACTAAAACAATGGGGGGAAGGGTGCACTGTGTCAACATGCGAGCAGCCAACAGGAAAAAAAAGAAAGAAAAGAAAGCTAGAAACACTAGGGGAAAGTGCCTTGTGCTGCCACCTGGGAAACGGGGATTTAACTTTGATCACCAGAATCTCAAACTGAGGTTGGCTGGGGGGAGGGGTTAGTGACATCAGGGAGGTGAGGTGCACAGCTCCCAGAGAGGAAGGCTCCCATGCACCCAAGCTGTCATCTGGAGAACAGGAGCAGGAGCAGCTGTGGTGGCCTCGAGTATCAGATTTGGGGGAGAGAGGGACCACAAACCAAAAATCAAAGAAAAGAAATTAAAAAGTTGGAAAAAAGAGAAAGTTAGTAGGGTGTCTCCTGACCGTTCATACTTCATCCTTGACAAACTGTTCCTGACAAAGCCATCATGATGGGACACTTTCTTACTTTATTTCCTAGTCTCAATATGCAGTCATGAAAACCCATTTGTATCATTCTGTAGTTTTTACTTTTATTGAAAATCAGCAACATGCCCAAATTATTTAAAAACAAGGGAAATTATTTAAAAGAACAAGGGAGGTTCTGAAATGTAAATATATAAGAAATAATGCATGGTTTTCTTCCAGCAGAACATTAGCTGACCTAAGAAAAAATATACTAGACGATCAGTCCATTTTAATGGTGATTTCTTGAAGTTGTTCTGCACATGGAACCATGCAGAATTAATTTTGTAGAACTTAGTCATACAAAACAGCTTGAAATGTACAGGACGGCTTTCCATGGAGATCACAGAACTCATTTCAATGATCATGGAACCCATTTCAAAAGAACAGCTTTTATAAACATTCCCAGAGCAGCACTGAATGAGAGGGAGAAGATCCAGCAGCAACACAGCAGTGTGAGCAAGATTTAAAGCAGCAGTGCCAGATAGCGGTAAACATTTTAATCTATACTTTTTTATTCTGTTTTAGACCTTCAGTGTAGACTGCCAATTCCCTCCTGACATGTATGATGTAAAAAATTGTTAAAGCAGACTTGGGAAAGCAAGGGTATTATACAAGTTAGGAGTGAAGGGGAAATCTAACAGATAATACAAAAACAGCTCAAACGTTTCACAGCTATCATGCACTGCTGCTTTAAGTAGGTTTGTTGAAGAATGGGAGAAGTACTGGGGTGGTTAATTTACATGTAGTTATTTGGATCACAAACTACGGAAATAATCTATTATAAAAAAAATTAAAAACTGTGAAGAAAAGGGGTACTATGTCGCCTTGGGCTTCTGGTGACATCATAGACACACTCAAGCTTGCTCTCCGAGTTCCATGACGTCACCAGAACTCTTTGATGCCTTAAAGGAGAACTGCACTGAACCTGTAAATGATTTTCCCAGAAGAAGCTGTTTTTTAAGTACTGGTTGAAATTCTGATATTGTTCCATCCACATTGGCATTTTTGTAACCTCAATGAGTGTTTCTGCTTTACAGTCTGGTGGTCTATATTGTATACCTCAATAATCAATGTAATCTGCTATGTAATATAACACTGCTCTATATACATGTTAGAATGTCGCATGCCAAAAGGTGTATCTGTACTAACTGTTTACCAAAGTAGTCCTGTAACTCCTGGGTTGCCCCTGAAAAAGGGACCTCCGGGGCCCAGTGGGCCTACCAGGTCATCAAAATTCAATAAATAAATAAATAAATAAGTGCCATTTTAGAGCTATGTGATGTAGTTTATGCCCCATACAACCTCAGAGTTCTATAGTAAAGCATAAATGCATTGTACCAATGATAGAAGAGTAGAACAGAGACATGAACTACATCATACAGTTTTAAAATGATTCTTACCAGCAGCATGTACATCAGAAACACCCTCTAAAATAACTAAAAAGCCTGGCTAGCTAGAGCAATAATAGAATTTGAACCAGCATTTATTTAAAAAAAGCTTCTACTTGGAGAGCTGTCTTGTAGATTCAGCGCAGTTCTCCTTTAACAACTCTCTTCTTCACAGCAAGAGTATTATTCTATGTACCATGGGTTTTGTTCCATAACAAAATGGGCAAATTGCAAAACTAGGGATGCTGAAATAGTGTGTTGTTCCTCCATAGCAGCACTACCTTCAGACAGTGTCAGAATCCGCATCCAGGGGGCCCACATATCCAAGTACCTTGAGCAAAACCAGCCTCGCACATGCCCCGTGCCTTTAAAATACAGTGTTATTTAGCCTTGCTAAATTACAGAAACAGTTGTGTAATTGTTTGAAAAAAAAAACTACTTAAGAAAATCAGTGTCTTCTAATTCGTCTTAATTTTGTATCTGACACAGACCAGTATTAATTTCACACTTCTTCAGTAATACCTTTCGAATTACAAAAGGCAATAATACCAAATAATGTAACGTAAATGTGTTGAAATTAAAATTGTCCTTCCATGTAGGCGTAACAAGTATGTTTCAGTGCCATAAGTTACAGTATTTATGTAACACCAGCAGAGAAAGGTCACAGGAGTTACTTTTAGACCCAACCCCATGTCCTTGTTTATAAAAATGTACCTACTGCCAAAAATCTTATTTAGATCCAGACAAAATCCACTGGAATTGATTTGTTCTGATGTATTATTTTTGTACAAAATTGAAATCAATCTTTTTAAAATCATATTTATACTTGTGTAAAAAAAAGTGAATATTTCAAGTAAACATTGTTGATGAAAACAGATCTGTCTGCATGTTATTAATTCACTCCCTCCTATGAGGCATTTTTACTGGACCGTGTCAAGTTAGGAGAGGCATGATGTAATAAAAAGTTCTGTGAATAGCTGACTTGAATTTGGGTCAACAGGGCTGTAGTAGTAATCGTTTTTGGACCCTTTAGCTTTTTTTCACCTATTCCAAAGACATAAAACATTGTAGTTTGCTGTTATTTGATAAAATGGGTCCTGGAGTATGTAGCGATTTGAGTGATGTGAATGGCTAATGAGATTCCAGAAGTCACTAACCAATGGCAAGGCAGTTTTAACAATGCTTGATAACATCACAAGACAGCTCTGCTACATTCAAAATGAAACAAACTCAAATTAAAACAGATGAACAGATTATACAAACTATATTTAAACAGTTATTTTTTTTTTAATTGTTTTATTTTATTACCAAACTTCAAAAGAAATCCATTTTGGGCTCAATTCACAAAGCCTACACACCACATATACATGGAGTGTAGGCTTCGCTTAATGCCCTTTCTGTGCATCAGGGGTATCGTTGGACCCCTGTGCATGCAGTAAAAGGACTTGGCCACTTTTGCACGTACTCCCCTGTCCAGCTATGGGGCTACACGCATGGTTGATGGGAAAGGTGGCTGGGTGCAGGCCTGGGGAAGAGCATGGCTATGTGCCATGCACCAAGATGGATCTGCAGCATACAATGCTGGTGGAGGGGGCACCAGCTCTGTGGGCAGGGTCTCTGCTGTAATCCATGCATACCCCCTCCCACCAGCTGTACAAACAGTTGGCTGTGGTGCCGTTCACCCCACCCTGCTACCCTTCTATGCTCCAATCATACCTTGAGGGCCAGAAGTGCCTTCAGGAGGGAAAAGAGGAGCAGGGATGGAGGGGAACACAGATGTAGTGATAGAGAAGGATAGAGTGAGGGAGGGTCTGCTGGCATCGAAGGTGGACAAATCACCAGGCCCGGACAGAGTGCATCCAAGGGTACTAAAGGAACTGGCTGAGGAGCTGTCAGGGCCACTGGCAGACCTATTTAATAGTTCACTAGAGTCAGGCGTGGTACTGCAGGACTGGAGAACAGCACATGTAGTGCCCCTCCACAAAAGTGGTCCTACGGATGACCCAAGGAATTACAGACCAGCCAGTCTGACCTCCATTGTGGGCAAGCTCATGGAGACCATACTAAAGGAAAGGTTGGTGGAATATCTAGAGGAGCTTGGTCTCCAGGATGCGAGGCAGCATAGATTCATGGGGGGGAGAGTGTGTCAAACAAATCTGATTGACTTCTTTGACTGTGTCACTAAGACAATAGACAGGGGCCAAGCAGTAATCATCCTCTATCTTGATTTCAGCAAGGCCTTTGACTCTGTGCCCCACAAAAGGTTGATCAGGAAGTTGGTGGATCTTGGGGTTGGGGAAAAGAAGATCAGATGGATGGAAAACTGGCTGAGGGACAGAACCCAGAGGGTGGATGTGGGAGGAGAGTTATCTGGCACCAGAGAGGTAACCAGTAGGGTCCCACAAGGCTCTGTGCTGGGGCTAGTGTTGTTCAATGTCTTCATCAGTGACATTGGGGATGGCAATAAGAGCAAAATGTGCCTATTCACAGACGACAAAAAGCTCTGTGGGAGGGTGGATACAGCTGAAGGGATACAGGAACTACAGGAAGATTTTGAAAAGCTGGGGAGGTGGTCCAGGATCTGGCAGCTTGGCTTCAATGCCAAAAAATGCAAAGTTATGCAAATTGGAGCCAAGAATCCCAGGACAGAGTACTGCCTGGGTGGAGTCTGAGTATCTGCATCAGAGGAAGAGAAGGACCTGGGAGTGATGATTACTAGTGATCTGAAGCAGTCCACGCAGTGCAAGAAAGCAGCAGCAAAGGCAAACAAGATACTGGGCTGCATATCTAGGGGGATCAGTGGTAGAAGAGAGGAGGTTATACTGCCCTTGTACAAGTCACTGGTAAGGCCGCATCTAGAGTATGGAGTTCAGTACTGGTACCCACACCTCAAAAAGGACATTAACCTGCTGGAGAAGGTTCAGAGGAGGGTTATAAAGATAATAGTGGGTCAGCAGGGTAAGGCATATGAGGAGAGCTTAAGGGCACTGAAAATGTACAGTACTTCCTGTAAGACAGGAGAGAGAGAGGGGGGACATTATTGGGACCTTCAAGTACCTGAAAGGGATAAATAAGGTTGATAAGGAGAGTCTCTTTAAGCTGAGTGGCATCCATAATACTAGGGGGCACAGTCTTAAGCTGGAGGGTGGGAGGTTTAGGAGGGAGGTCAGGAAGCACTTCTTCACAGAGAGGGTGGTGGACACTTGGAATGCACTGCCGGAGGAGGTCATCTCATTGAAAACAGCGGGCAGCTTAAAGAGAGGTTGGGATATGCATGGGGGGAAAGTAAGGATCATGGGTAGGGAAGATGGGAGGAGTGGGGATGGAGGACAGGGACAGTAGCTCAAGATGTGGACCCTGCAATACAAGCAGACTTGGTAGACCAAATGACCTTCTTCGGCTGGCTTCTTCATATGTATGTTCATATGTATGTTCGTAAGCATGGTGGGGCACATGGTCAGACCAGTAGGTTACTGTAAGGGATATTTTATTTATTTTATTTAGCTTTTGTTGACCAGGTAAGTGCACTAGACAAATTCTGACTATTTTCAGGCGTGACCCGGGGAAGGGGATACAGATGAATGCCAACTGACTTTGAACCAGATTAAGCTGTTGGTGGTATTTTTGGTGAATGGGAGGAAATGTGGCCAGGACACTGGGGAAATTCACCTGCTCTTTTTGAGAAGTGCCATGGGATCTTTAACATCCACCTGAACTACCACCAGAACAGGCAGATGGGACCTCGGTTTAATGTCTCATCCAAAAGACGGCACCTCAGGAGTGCAGCACCCCTCTCATGTTGCACTGCAGTGTCATTATTGGGATATTAACCCAAGTGCCTGGTGTGGGGCTAGAACCCACAGCCTTCTGATCTCCCGGCCTCAGAGGCAAGTGTGCTACCTGCTGAGCCACTAACACTGAGACTGCCCACATTTCACAATCCCCCACTGCACATGGAGCAGGGGGTCCAGTCTGTCAGTAGGCAGGCCTTCCAGTTGTACGGCTACCATCAATCGCTGGGTCACCCACACCATGCCCCCTGGGACCCCATGCTACTACATGGGTGAAGAGTAGTCCTAGGGATGTACTGCCCTGCACAGTGCAAAGCATTTGTTGTGCACTGCATTGTAGGTGCAACACTCCCCAGCCTGGGTACACACCTTTGGCACATACCTAGGTTGCCACTGTGCATCGGGCACTATAAAAGTGGGATAAGATGTTCCATGATGTGCACTAATTGACATACACAGATTTCTCAGGTGTTGACTGCACTCTGCCTTTGGACTCATGCCAGTGCAACTGAGGCATGTATAGTTTATGTTAAGTAACAAAACCTGGTGGCCATCAGGCCAGTAGTTGAGTCAAAATTTCTGACCTACATAAAATGATGGTGGCACACTGGTAAATGTATTTTTTTTTATACATAAAATGATAATGTCTGTAGCAATGTGTGATACAGTACCCTCCCACGTCAAACTAACAACAAATAAGCACACACAGCTCTCTCCCCTCCTACGGACCCCCCATCCCCACCCTGCTAAGTCAGTCATTAACTAGGTATAAGTTTGTTCATCAAAAAGCCCCACCAGCTAACTGCTTGTTGCCCTAGCTCAATGGTCATGTGATGTCTATTTCAATGTGACCTGCGCTCTGCAAACCCTGCTGTGTACCCAGCCAGTCTGCGGATGTCAGGAGCGGTCCGGTCCCAACTTTATATAAAGTTGCTGTTGCATGGATGGTGTACTCAGTCCCGACTTTGGGATGTGCACCGATCTCTGTGTGCACTACATGACCTCTGCTACAGAGGCTGTCCTATCTATATGGGCCTATTCACTGACTTTACTGGATAATGGCAATTTAGGCTGGCAGTTGATGAGATTCTCTGGCCCATGGCAATCATTACTAGCCGCTGGCCAGCAGGCCACTGCTAAAGTTGATCCTTGGTGCATATATGTTTGTATGGTGGCACATCATACTGCGCCACTCCTCATCGTGTCTCTGGAGCATCAGTCTGGAATGTCCGCCGTTCGGTTATTTACCTAGAAAAGTAAAGGCACTCAAAATGAATCTGAACGTCAAATCATTTCTTGGATACTGTGGTGGGTGTACACAGGGCTTTGGTTATGTTTTTTAAGGGTGGATTTCAAAATTAGGAAGCCACTGCAGTTTTTTGGTAGATAAGCTACTTCCTAGGACCCACCTTTTGGAAGTCAATGTTCTAAGACAGATCACTTTTTAGAAAATGAGTGGCAAACAGGTGTTTATATTAACTTTTTAAGAGTGGAAGTCTTTCATGCAACCATATTTGTAAGTCATTTTTGCTCTTGGAAATCAAAATTCACACCAGGTCCCAAATTATGGAAGTCAGAGAATAAGAGAGACCACTTTCTGTTTCTCCGATAGTGCAGTCGCGACACTGACACTTGTGAAGCAGGTGAACTATGTTCAAGCCCAGAGTTCTGATCATCAGCGGGCCAGTAGCAAGAAGATTAAGCATCTTTCTTTCTTTCTTTCATTTTTTCTCTTTTTCTTATGTTAGGAAGGAACTGTCCCCTGATCTGGGGCTTGTTTAAGGTGAGACCCTAACCAAACATATTTTGTTGTTTCATCATTTTAAAGAACACCCCTTCCTTACCTGAGAGGGTTTTGAGCAGTTGCATGACAGTAGGTTTTTGTTTTTAAATTATGAAAAAAACAAACTGAAGATTTCTTGGGAAGAGAAAAAAGATATTTTTTTATTTTGTTTCAAACAATATACTATACATAATAACACATGGGCAAGCATGTACAACTCGGTTTGCTTTGCTCTCAAGGTTCCTATGATGTCATCAGAACCCCTCGATAGAAAGACAGCCTTATAGTATACGGTAGAACCATCATTTCCTAAGGTTGTTAACCATCATATGTCCATTCCAATGTTGTTAACCTATCAATGCTACATCACATCGATAGGTTAACAACAGGGATTGCTTTGCGCTTGTGCACTACACCACCGAGCCTTCAAGAAACAGCCGCAGCGGTGAAAGCATGACCTGGAATGGCTGCGGCTGTGCCTAAATTTAAACAGTAAGGAGCCTGTTTAATTTTTTAAAATTGAAATATATGCCCATACACTATAAAAGTATAATGTATGGTCATACTTCGGCAACCAGTTTGAATAACCAGCTCGAGGTTGCCACTGCAACACAAACCTCTCGAACTTTGCTCTCGAGGTTTACATGGTCACCATGGCAACCTCTCGCCAGTTAACAAACCGGTTACCGATGCATGCGCATACATTATCCTCTATGTTGTGCATGGGTATCCATGCATTATTCTTTATGTATTTTGAGACAATACAAATCTGTTATATACATGAGATGCACATACATAATAACACACATATTCTTATTTTTTTCATTTTAGTACATTGCAGAGCTGCAGAACATTTTAACAGGAAAGGTTTATTAATTAAAGTGTTTAGTGCAAAAAAAGTTCAAATTATTGTGCCTTGTCAACAGTCACACAGAATGGTTATCATTTAAAACACGTTTATTTATGAGGCAGTGTTGTCCATAGGAATTATGTGAATCAGTACACCCCTATCACCCCTGTAAATACTGCCACATCCATGAACTCCTTGTGTGACCCTGAGTAAGTCATCTGACATTGTTGTGCTGCAATTTTCCCTGATATGAGACCAAGTAGAAGCACAATTTCACCGTAAACAAGATGTTATATCTCACTTGAGTTATCCTGGACAAAAAAAGTCCATGCAGGTTTCCTTATAAATATTCAGATAGGCATGTGTTGCTAGAACGAGATCATATGCAAGCTTACATTGGGCTATGAGGAACATACATTCTTTAAGTGTAATAAAAAATGCACGTTTGAAAACGATAACTGCTATCTTTGTACACAGGATGGGATGTCACATAATCTAGTACACATACACATGTGCATTTAACAGCTTGGTTCATAAACAAGCCCCGTATTTCCGATTAATTTCTCCAGGATAGACTCTCCGCGCTGTGAAAACAGACCTTGATCAGATGTTATCTTACGCCGGTGAAACACTGTGTTCCCATACTGAACTTCAATTGGGAAATAATAATAGCAGTGAAAGACTTCAAGCCGAAGATCAAGATTAAGCAACCCTCTTTATTTTTTCTTGATTGTTTGCCCAGAGCATTACAGACTGATAGATTATCACAAATTAACATGCACTGGTTCCACTGTTCTGTTATCTATATATAATAAATGACAGCTAGTTGTGAAATATGCAAGGAATGACACTCCAGAGTCTTGGTTGTGCTATGTTAATATATTGACTGGCAGGTTTGTAGCTCAAGGCAAAGCCAAGGGCTTCAACCACCAGGAGGTACACTGACATAGCATAATCACCACTCTGGAGTATCTTTTTCTACTTTTAGGAAAAAATCCCTTTAATGAACAAGCATTTGTCAATGCCAAATGTTTGCTTGCTGGCATTGGCATTGGTAGTGTAGGAGTTACAGAGCTGCATAATAGGAATGGCAGTGAAGTACTGAACTGAAGCCAACCCCACCACCACCCTGCAGAGAGTGACAGGCATTGGGGTGTGCCTTTGGGTCATCGACCATAAGGCCCACGCCATTTCACCACACCCTACCCTGCAGACACCGACAAGTGTCACGGTGTGCCTTGGGGTCTTTGGGCCTTATGTTCACCCCATTCCATCAGAAAATACAGTGAGATGGGTGCAGTATAGGAGAATGGGGTGAACTTTGAGGCCGAAGAGTCCAAGGCACACCTCGATGCCTGTCACTGGATGCAAGGTGTGGATGGGGGAAGAATGGCATGAGCATTACAGATGACAATCCCAAGTCACACCCCTGATGCCTGTCAGTCTCTACAGGGCAGGGCATTATGGTTGTAAACCCTAACGCCCAGGGCGTTCGTTGGTATTTTCACTCCAGATTTTCAACATGGGTTTTTGTGACCCCACCTCATGAACAGTGACAATATCAGTTCGTTAGCCGAAAGCTGATTTTGCACAGCGACTAGGCCATTTGCCACCACAGGTACGAAAACGCATTTCGAACAGGATGTGAAAAATTACAGCTGTACTGTTCATGGAGAGGCATAAAAAAATGACAATGTTGAAAATATGGAGTGAAAATATAAAAAAACTGGTGAAGTCATGAGTGTGCATAGAAACTACACAACGCACACCCAAAATGTAATTAGTTTGGGGATTTTTTACACCAGATTGTCAACACAGGCATTTTGGGTCCTCTGCTCATGAACAATGTCACTGTGATTTTCTTAATCTGTCCCGAACACTGATTTCCCACAGCGACCGTGCATTTCTGTGCTGGAAGTGAGAAAACACATTTCAGCCAGGGTGTGAAAAATGACAGCTGTACTGTTCATAAGGAGGTGTGGAAAAATGCCAGTGTTGAAAATCTGGACTGAAAATATCACAAATTCGTGAACTTACGAGGGTGTGTGGAAGCAGCGCAATGCACACTTGTAACACAGTCATTTTATGGACTTTTGTCCCCAAATTTTCAACATAGCCATTTTAAGACCTCTGCTCATGAAAAGTGTCACTGTGATTTTCTTAATCTGTCCCAAACATTGATTTTTCACACCAACCGCGCCATTGTGCGCTACATACATGAAAACATATTTTGGGCAAGATGTGAAAAATGACAGCTGTACTGCTCATGAGGAGGTGTGGTAAAATGGCAATGTCGAAAATCTGGAGTGAAAACAGTAAAAATTATCGAAGTTACGAGTGTGTGTGGGAACTGCTCAACGCATGCTCATAAAACAGTCATTTTTGGGAATTTTTTCACCAAATTTTCAAGATAGGATTTTGGGGGGCCTATCTCATGAACTGTGGCACTGTCATTTCATTACTCAGTCCTGAAAGGTGGTTCCATGCAGTGACCGCAAAATCACCTTTCAGGACCGAATAACAAAATGACAGTGGCTGAGTTCATGAGGTGGGGTCCCCAAAATGGCTGAGATATGCACCAAAGTTGAAAAAAATACATTTATGTCATTATACAGCTTACCGTCATTTCTTCAGTTCATGGTTGGCTTGAAGAGTGCAGACATGTTCCCGTCCACCAAAGATTGCTCACGCCAGCCTCTGTAGGTAAGTATGGGGTGTGGGGGGGTGTGGGGAGGTGGGGTACACAGAGATGGGTGCGGATTGGGGGAGGGGGCAAGAGAGTCAATGAGGGACCATTTTCTTTTGTTCTAGGTGTTTTTGGTTTTTTTTATAAAGATGACGTGGGACTTTTGCCATGCTGGGGTAGGCTCCCAGCGTGGCACCTGGAAGTTTGTTGGGGGGGCAGTGGAGCTGACAGGGGATTGGGCACCCCCATGGGCCACAGACATTTGCCATGCTGGGGTGGGCTCCCAGTGTGGCACCTGGAAGTTTACTTTTAGGGGGCAGTGGAGCTGACGGAGGATTGGGCACCCCTGTCAGTCATACAGTGTGCAGGGGTGGAGGGGAGCACATGAGCATGCTGGGGTGGGCTCCCAGCATGCAACCTAGGTGTCCATGGGGGGGGGACTGGATCTGACAGGGATCAGAAATTAACTGCTTATGACAGTTCAGATGCAGTGCTAACGTATAGGCAATCTGCATACTGTCAACGGCAGCATGCAAATTGCCTGCCGACAGCAGTATGCAAATTGCCTACACGTTACCACCACTGATTGTAGTGGTGGTTTTCTCAGAACTGTACAGCACTGCATTTAAATGGCTGTCATAGACAGCTCAGACATTCATTGGTGTGGTGCGGCCACGCCTGCAAAAAGGAGCAGGGCATTGGAAGTGGGGGCAGCACACCTACGAAAACTCATATGGTGGCACTATGTTTCTTGCAAATGCGTGCAAACAAACATAAAAATTAGTGTTTTTAAAGCAGCAATATTTGTTTGTCAGCAAAAATGTCATCCCTTGTTTTTTTTTAGCATTAATATCTTTTATCACTATCATCATCATCGTCATCATCATACCCAGACTGACTATTTTAGCTATTTTATCTATTTTATCTATTTTGTCATTTGGTCATACAGTTATGTATTTTATTGCTTTAATATGTTTATTATTGTACAGTGCCTTGGTGCTTAAGAAATAAAGCTTATTACAGTATTATTATTATTATTATCAGTATTTCTTTATTACTCTCAGATGTTTTAAAACAACTTTTATTATTAATTGTGCAATGAGAGACTCAAGTCATTAAAGGTGGCCACCACTAGCAAAATTTTAACCATTCCTTCCCTCCAACTTGCTTTCTGACTCTCCATACTGAATTCATACTATGGATGTATTGTGACGTTGCTAGCATGTATTTCTGAAGGTAAACAACACAGAATCACACAAACATGTTTATTAATGGTGGGCGTGCCAGAGAACGTGGACTTCTGAAAATGTTAAAACCTCATATCTCAGTTCAGGAGGGAAATATATGTATTGATGTTTTTGCTAGAAATATATTATTACTAAAAAAAACTGTGGTGAAATTTTATTCCATTAACAAATATTGCTGCTTTAAAGGCAGTTTGAGTTCTGTTACCCTTTTAAAAATAGGTTCCCTGATTAGAATTGGCTACAGTGCTGAGGCTTTGAAGGTGTGAGGTATGAGTTTCACTTCCCAAATTAGTGTTGTGGTTCCTTTAAAGGAAAGGCTTTGAGTCTCTGTGGTATTGTAAGATAATTTTTTATCGCCAGACTTTTTACATGCTATTTCAATCATTACAAAAAGTCAAGCACATATCTTTAAAAAAGGCAAATAGCAAATACACAGAAATAATACTGCAATGTGTTACGACAGTCTAACTCCCATATAGAAACATAGAAACATAGAAGTTGACGGCATAAATATAGTTTAACTGCAGCATTGATGTTTACCATAATAAATATTTTTTCTTTAATAACTTTTACGTTATTAACTTTTTTCAGAGTCCAAATCTGACAAATTAAATAAAAAAAGCCAAAATGTCAGGAAAAGACAGGGAGGGCTTTCATAACAAAGGGGAAATCCATTTGGTTTGTAGCATATTATTCCATAGATGATCCAGTATAACATGCTTCCTGAACCACATTTACATGGCTGGGATTTTTAGATTGTTTCTATACCTGGCTTCTAATACTGCATTTGAAAATCTTTGGAATCTGTAAGATATATATTTTTTTTTATTCACTTTAATAGTTCAAAGTATGGCTCAAATCTATGAACAGTTTTCAAAATAGAGAACACTGAACTTACCGTAGAGACTCTGAGCAAGGCCATGTGGCCCAGCCTAGATATATACAGTATGTGTTCTCTAACCATATACATATAAGTAGGCAATGAGCCAAAGGGTGTACATTAAAGAGTTAATGATATACACCCAAGGGGCATAAATGCTGACTGATCCTTATGCCCATGGCAAGTGCATCATTGATCTTTTAATGCACACCCCAGAGTGACTTACTGTGCTTATAAAATGGCTCGTTGTAGGTAGCAAGGTTTTCCAGCCTTTGTAATGAGATCCAGTTTCTGACCATGCATTGTTAGTATTTTAATGCATTGTCATGTGATGGCTGTCATCTAATGAGGTCTCTAGATTTATCCTTGCCATTCTGTAACAAGGATTAAACACAACACCATCTTCTATAGGTTTCCAACTGTCTGGGAAGTCTAAGTGTGTCAATAAGTGTTTAATAGAGTGTGTAGCTATGGGGATAGGCAACCAAGTTTCAAAAGGAATTAGCCAAATTGGTCCACGGGTTTCACTGAAGGATACCAAAACTCACAATCTCGACACCCACCAGCTTGAGACCTACATCGTGACACTGCACTAACCTGACAGTGTAACATCCCAACGACGGTAAGCCCAACAGTGGAGTTTGACAGGACTCAGAGTTGGTAATCATTACTTTGGAGGGTGGGGGGGGTGAAGTCGCAATGGGGGTTGGGGGGGTGTAGCCCCCAAATAGACAAGAAACACAGCATTAGTCCACTGTCGGGTTTACCGTTGTCAGGATGTTACACTGTCAGGTTACTGCGGCATCAGGATGTTGGTCTCAAGCTCGTGGGTGTTGAGATTGTGTGGTTCAACATTCAGAAGTAAAAACAGTCCATGCGCACATGTGAAGCCAGAGGGACACAACAGGAGGGCGACTAGCCCGAAAGCACAGACTCGAACCAAAGCTGTTGCACTCCAGGAAAACAACTGAGGCTCGAAATCATAATCAAATATGGGTAGTGATCCATTTGGTGACTGGCTTGGCTCAAATACAAGCAGTATGCACAATGTTTAGTTGATTATCATTTCGAGCCGCAATTGATTTCTTGGAGTGCAACGGCTTAGGTTCAAGTTTCAAAAGGAGCAATTCTTCTGCAAGGCAAAAAGTGGGAATATGATCCTTGTCCATAATATTGATTTTGAGCCAATAAGACAAAGGCCTGAACTGAGCCAGATTAACTATCTTAATAACTCCCAGTTCTGCTCTAATAAGAGCTGCTAGGGTAGTTTTGGAAAGGACTTATACTACTTAAAAAAAATGTAATAATATTATCCAGGGAGTCAAGATTTTCCAAGCCCCAAATTTCAGAACCATATACTCCTTGGGTGGGATATTCAGACTGCGCCAGGTTGTGGCACAAGCCTGGGCACAGTGCAACTGGGATGTGCCAGGGCACTGACAGGGTGATATTCAATGGTGCTGCGCCATGGCTCAGCACCGTTGAATATCGCTCTGTGGCCACCCGCACTGTGCATGGTGCAGTGGCACAGCACCAGCGCAAATGGCCAGAGAGGGGCAGGGGGATGCACTAGTGCAAGTGCCGTTGTGCTAGGTGCATCAACCGAGATATTCAAGGGTGCACATGCAAATGGGGTCATAATGCATGCAAGGTGCAAACAGGGCCATTTGCATGTCATTATGGTTCCATTTGCATGCAGGTGCGCCCATCCCTGGCGACTTGCACCTGGCGCCCTGCCAGGCTGCAGCCATTGGGGACCGACGCCCCCTGCACAAGCGGCAAAGTGCCCCACAGCCCGATCACGGGCATAAGTATAGAAACATGTAACTCCCATATCTCTGGTGGTCCAGTGGACCGCTCACAGCCCGATCGCGAGTATAAGTATAGAAATATGAAACTCCTATATCCCTGGTGGTCCAGTGGACTGCTTGCAGCCCGATCACAGGCATAAGTATAGATATATGAAACTCCTATATCCCTGGTGGTCCAGTGGACCGCTCACAGCCCGATCGCGGGCAAATGTCTAAAACAAGATTAGATCCCATCCCTGGTGGTCCAGCAGTACCCCCCTCCCCACTCTACCACTGAGCCCCGCCACCCCACTCCTCCCAGTCAGCGGCAGGTGGCAGCTCCCCACCCGCAAGCCACCTGGCCACCCGCCGACTGACTGCGTACAGAACAGCTGTATGCCTATTGGTCCACAGCATAGGCCAATGGGCGTGCAGACCATACCGTACTACGCAGTCCAGATATATGAATGAATCCATTCACATATCTGGACTATGTAGTACAGTACGGTCTGCATGCCCATTGGTCCACGCTGTGGACCAACAGGCGTACAGCTGTACTGTATGCAGTCAGTCAGCAGGCAGCCGGGCAGCTTGTGGGTGGGGAGCTGCCACCCACCGCTGACCAGGGGGAAGTGGGGTGGTGGGGCTCAATGGGAGGGTGGGGTGGAGTACCGCTGGACCACCATTGATTGGATATAATCTTGTTTTAGACATCTGCCCGTGATCGGGCTGCGAGCAGTCCACTGGACCACCAGGGATATTGGAGTTACATATTTCTAAACTTATGCCCACGCTCGGGCATGGGGAGTACTACCCGACAGAGGGTGCCGCTGGAGCTTGGGTGGCCACCCACAGCTGGAAGCTGCTGTGTTGTGCCGTGCAATACGGCAGCTCACCTGTGGATGGCCGGCTGTTGCTCCTTTATTTTTTGGAACAACTGTATGCTGCGCATGTAGGTGTTGCACCTGCATGGGCTCCGCACATCCTGGGCTGAATATCGGGATCCGCAGTGGAATGCATGGGCATGCCCCCCCTTCTTGCGCTGCATACATTACTGATGCGCTCCTGTGCATCGGGATTTGTGCCACACACTTTCCCCTTTTGGATATCGCGCCAGGGTGCATCAGTGGGTTGCGCATGGCACAACCCTTCTGAATATCCCACCCCTTGTATATAAATATTTGCATTAGAAGCTTTTAGTAAACCATCTATTGAATACATACTGTGCAATCTGCAAAATCAAAGTAAACATGAAGTAGAATGCAAGAGTTGTTTTTTTCAATTTTCCCGTATGAGTATTTCATTTACCATTGGTGGCAAACACCTCCAAATGACAATAATGTTGTACTGTGTCTAATTACTAGACCATTTAGATTTTTTTTTTTTTGCTTTAGACCCAAATATAAGTACATTAGATCTTCACTGAAGGTATCTCTAGCAAGGCACAGGGTCACATCACCACAAACAATAACTGCACGGCAATAAATGCCGCAAGGAAAACAGCAGCGTCCGAAACGCCGGGCACAACAGCGACCTGGCAGAAAAGGTGCAGCCCCTTTGAATACAATGGGATTTCTTTGTTTTTGTGAGAAACTCTGCTTATGCACCCTACAATGTGGTGGGCTTTGCCTCCTACACCTCCTGAATTTAAAATAATCAACTCCGGGCGGTTGTGGACTTTGGGGATGGGGAGAAAATCGGGAGGGGGTAAAAGTTATTTTTTTTAAATAAAAGTTTTAGTAGGAGGAGACCTAGCTGGACCTGAACCACGGTCCCAGGTCTCCTGCTTCCCTGTATGCTAGTGCCCTAGCCACTCCACCATGGGAGTGGCTCAGCCAGGCACCCCAGCACACATTCTAGGTGAAGTGCAGAGTGACAGGAGTAGTGGTAATTCCCTACCACTATTCTACCCCTGTCGCTCTAAATCCTTTCGGGTTTCACACAGCACAGTTCCTGTAGTGCTCTTCATGGTGCACTACTTTAACACAGTACCCTCTTGCAGCAGGCCACATCTATAGAACTACAGCTGCAGGCACTAGGACCACATGGAAACTTTTCTAACCAGCAGTCTACCAGGGAGGCCACCCATGCCGACATCACATACTGATGACATCCTTCCTATGTAAGTGTGTGCACCCCACACCCTCCTCGGTTCTTTTCCTGCCATCGACCATTGCCCACAGGACTTCACAGAAGATACCACCAGCTTCCGTAAACCACTGCTTTCTGTTGCATTATTTTCATTTTCTCTTCCTAGCTCTTGACATCACTTTGCTTCCAAAGTAATGTCTTCCTCCTTTTTATGCCAAACTCCATCTCCGAGAAGAAGTTCTTTTGGATCTGTGCCTACCGGGAAAAGATCCTTAAGAAGAATGGCCATAACACCTGCATCTGCTGCCTAGGCCCAGACCACGACATGCAGGCTTGTGAGCTCTGTCGCCACTTCAACCAGACTACCAGGAGGCACCACCAGAAGACCTTAGAGACCTTCCTACTCCAACAGAAGGTTGCTTGTATGGAGAAGGAGCTTCAAGCCAGGAGTTCCTCCACTTCACTGGCCTTTGTCCTCAGGCTTCCATTCATCCAAGCCCTGGGGCAAGCCCACCGGGAAGCACAAACACCAGGATAAGGACCGGGCTAAGAAGCGGTCCTCCACAGATCGTTCCCAGTTGCCACGTCAAGCACTGACCACAGTGGGGCTGTCTTCCACTTCAGGAGCAGTTCTCCCTGCCACCAATGCCCTCTCATCCACAAAGGCTTGCTGTGGCAACCCCCCCCCAACTAGTCTTACTCTGGTGGGCGAGGGTTCGTTGGCGTCGGGTATTTCCTTGGCCTCACCGACCTTTCAGCCCCTGCTGTTCAGGCCCTTATTCTCTGCAGCCCATCAGTCAGGTGGTTCTCCCAGTATGGCCTTGGCCGGCACTGGCATAGTGCCCTCAGGGGTTCAGCCTACTCCCCTGACACCGTCATCAACTGCTTCTACAGCCCAGGTTTCAGCCTTGAGGTCCCAGTCTCCGCCGGCATCACCACAGGCCATTTCTCTGTCATCCTCACCTCCTAGGAATCTGACAACAACCCAGACCATTGGGCAGACACCAGTGCCTCCACCTGCACCATCACCCTCACCAGCCCCACCTCTGATGCTGGAGCCGTTCGGCGTCCCAACACCGATTTTGGTGAACTTTCAGTCTATGCTCTATTCACTTTGGGATTTCATGCAAGCTCACCTTGCTGCTCCACAAGAGCTGGTGCTGTAGGGGCCTACTACACCTACCTCCACACCTTCTCGCCCCTGGGGGCAGCACCCTGGCCCTTATACCCCAAAGCCCACACTACCTCATTCTGGGCAGGGTGATGACAATGAGTACCACCTGGACCTTCTTCCTCCAAATGATGACAATGAAGGCATCAACAAGGATAATGGGGATGCCAACCCCTCCCTTTCCACTTCCATGGTGTCCTCCGGGGGCAGGGAGACCCCAAGGTATATCCCTTGGTCTCTCCCTGATTACCCTCCTTTTGTTTCAGTTATGTGGGAGATGCAGGCCACTATGGGGTTTGAGGCAGAGAAACAGAACCCTGCCCGATGCCGTCTGTCCCACTACCTGGAGTTGCCTGACTCTCTTCCTCTCATCAACCCCCCCCCCCACCAATGGAGCCTTTCAAGGATGTCACCATGGCTGCTTGGTATAGACCCAGTCTGGTCCCCACTATGCCTAGGAAGGTGGACAAATTGTATCAGGCCCCTTTGGGGAAATCATTTTTTGCTGAGCAACCTCAGGCCGACTCTGTGGTCATTAATGCTGCCCACAATCAGACTAAGAAGCCTAGACATCTCAGCTGTCTTCCTCCAGACAAGGAGTCCAGAAAGCTGGACTTGATTGGCAAAAGGACCTTCACCTCAGCTACTCTGACCATTAGGGTCTTAAATTATATTACCCATATGGTCAGATTTCAAAACCAGCTTGGGAGACAGGCCAAAGAGGCGGCTAAGGCTCTCCCAGAGGACCCTCAGGTGCAGGAGTTGCTTCAGGTCCTTCAGTCCGGGGCTGACGTCGGTAAGCACCTGCTGAGATCAGCTTAGGATGCCACAGATGCCTCAGCTCGAGCAACCGCAGCTAGCATTTGCCTTAGGAGGCATTCTTGGCTCAGAGTGTCAGGCTTTGCCCGGGACATGCAACAGTCCATCTTTAATGCCCCTTAAGAGGTTACAAACTCTTTGGGGCATAAGTGCAAGACATACTTCTGGACCTGCAGGCCTCTGGCCAGACCTTGCGGTCAGTCCTCTCGTTGTATCACACCAAACCAAAAAGTAGGCAGAGGGTGCCCTTTCACTGTGCCACCCACAGACCCAAGCCTGGACCAAACCTCAGAGCAAACGCAGAGCACCCTCTGCCCTGCCCACCCCTTCCTCCACCTCTGGGAAGGCTCCCAGAGGAGATGGGGTGGCTCCAGCTGATGATGCTACTACAGCCTGACTCCCTCCCCAACACCCCCCCAGTACTGCAGGAGGTGGTGGTAGAGGGTCATTTCTCCCTACACCTCAACAGGAGGCAGGAGCTCACCACAGATGCTGGGTTCTTCAGCTTATAGAACATGGCCACACTCTGGAACTCCTGGGGTGGCCTCTGCAGCAACCTCCAGTTCTGTCCAGTTACACCCCCCCAACACATCCCAGTGCTATGCAGGGAAATTTGCACATTGCAGCAAAAAAGAGCCATAGAACCCGTTCCCAAGGCTCAGAGAGACAGGGTGTTCTCTTCCCAGTTCTCCCTAGTTCCCAAATGCACAGGGGATATACGGTCCATCCTGGACCTCCACAATCTAAATTTCTACATCCAGTACAAGATGGTGACCCTTCAGGGCTTGCTACCTCTTCTACACCAGGAAGACTGGATATGTTCCCTCAACTTGCAGGATGCATACTTGCATATCAAGGTGTGTGCCTCCCACCAACAGTACCTCAGATTTCAGTTTTAGGGAGCACACTTCCAGTTCCATGCGTTGCAATTTGGCTTGCCCTTGGATCCTCAGGTGTTTACTAAATGCATGGCAGTAGTGGCAGCAGCCCTCAGGAGGGAGGGACTTTATGTCTTCCACTACCTGGATGACTGGTTACTGAAAGCATAGTCCAGGGAGCAACTGCTCCAGACTCTGGCACTTTCAGCACAACTGTTCAACAAGCTGAGGTCACTGTCAATCTCCTCAAATCAGTCTTGACCCCATCTCAGCATCTACAGTACATGGGGTGGTCCTGCCTATGGCTCAGGGTATGGCTTTCCAGCCTCAGGACTGGGCGTAACACCTGATAACTCAGGCTCAACTGCTTTACAACAGCAGACATGTTTCTGCCAGATCCTTTCTCAGGCTTTTGGACCTGAATGTCACAGTTCCTAGTCTAGCCAGACTACACATGAGGATTCCCCAGTGGACAGTGAGGGTCCAGTGGGATCAGCGCACCAATGACCTAGAACAACCAGTCCTGAACTCTTCACCAGTCAAAAAGGTGCTACTTTGGTGGATGGAACCCAGCAACCTGTTGAAAGGGGTCCCTTTCCTCATTCCCTCCCCTCAGCAAATTCTCCCCACAGGTGCTTTGGGGTTGGATTGGGGGGCTCATTTGGGTCCTCATCAGACTCAGGGGACATGGTCCAAAGTGGAGACCACCCTTCACATCAATGTTCTGGAGATGAGGGCTGTTCTCTATGCCTTGCAAGCCTTCCGGATTCAGCTTTCCCCAGGCCATCTGTTGGTACAGATGGACAACATCAGTGTAGTCCATTACATCAACAAGCAAGGGGGGACTCACTCATATCCTCTCTGTCGGGAAGCCATGAGGGTCTGGTACTGGGCTCTAGAACATGATCTAGAACTCAAAGCCGTCCATGTTCCAGGCATCCAAAACTTCCTGGTAGATAGGCTAAGCTGGTCACAGTCTAGAGTACATGAGTGGGAGCTGCTGACCTCAGTCATAGAAGAGCTGTTCAACAGGTGAGGTCATCCAGAGTTGGACCTTTTTGCATCCCCACTCAATGCAAAACTGCCACGTTTCTGCTCACTTGCTCCAGGGCCTGGAGTTTTCTGGCAGGACGTGTTGTCCCTCTCTTGGAAGGGGAGGTTTCTCTATGCCTTCCCTTCCTTCCCTCTAATTCAGAGGGTGTTAATCAAACTTCAGATGGAAGGGGCCACTATGATCCTCATCACCCCCTTCTGGCCTTGCCAGATCTGGTTTCCTCTACTGCAGCAGTTGGTAGTGGAAGCTCCAGTGTCTCTACCTCTGTGCACAGACTTGCTGTCCCAGGAACAGGGCACCCTGGTCCATCCGGACCTCAAGTCTATGATTCTTCAAGCTTGGCTCCTGAAAACAAAGCCATGACTAGATTCGGGGTGTCTCCAAAGGTGGCTGATGTTCTGGTGGCTGCTAGGAAGCCCTCCACCAGGGCTACTTATTCCATGAAGTGGAAGCACTTTGCTCTGTAGGAAACTGCCCACCAGCTGGATCCTTTCACTTGTCCTGTGAATCAGATTCTGGAGTACTTGCTGTCCCTCTCAGACTCTGGTCTGAAGTACTCCTCCATTAAGGTACACTTGTCCACTATTTCAGCTTTCCATGTACCTGTTGATGGCCATACAATGGCACAGAGGTATCCTGTATTTTCCTGAGGGGCATTCATCACCTGAAGCCCCTCCCCCCATTCACAATCAATCCTGTCCCATCTTGAGACCTGAATTTTTTGTTAGAAAAACTTACTTTGGCTCCTTTTGAGCTGGCCACAACTTGTGAGCCATGCTTTCTGTCATGGAAAGCATTATTTTTAGTTGATATTACTTCCGCCTGAAGGATTTCAGAACTGCAGTCTCTTATGTATGAGCAGCCTTATTTGATTTTCCACAAAGACAGAGTGTCTTTATATATGAATCTTAAGTTTCTTCCTAAGGTGGTGTCTGAGTTTATATTAAATCAAACTATCCACCTGCCTGTTTATTATCTACAGCATGCCAATCCAGGGGAAGCATTGCTCCATACTTTAGATGTACATAGAATACCCAGGTATTATAATCACTGCACAAAGGACTGTGGGAAGTCTTCACAGTTATTTGTTTCCTTTACTCCTTGAAAAGAAGGCATACCTGTTTCTAAACAGTGCTTGTCCAAATGGTTGGCTAACTGTATTGTTTTCTATTATAGGAAGTACGATAAGGAACTTCCTGGAGCTGTCCATGGCCATTCCACTAGGGGTATGGCTACCTCTGTTGCCTGTTTCAGGAATGTGCCAGCTGATGAGATCTGTGCTGCTGCCACTTGGAATACTGTCCACACCTTCACCAAGCATTACAGTCTGGACATTGCCTTGAGATGTAGGGCCGGTTTTGGCCTAACAGTGCTTCAGGGCTTTCTTTTTTAGGCTTATAGTCTCCAGCTGCCCAGACTGGTTCCTCTGCTGTCAGAATTTGCTGCAAGAGATACCCTAGATGAAGACAGCACAGTTTCATAAGAACTTACTGTAACAGCAGATCTTTGAGACGATCTCTTGCAGCAGGCCATGGCGTCCCTCCCTCCATCCCCCTTGGTCTGGGGAATTCTCTGTGTTTGTCTCTCTTTCTCCTCATCAGTGAACCTTCTGTTTTACTTCTGTAGGCAGGAATGAACCTCTGACTTCTCCTTGGTTTGCCAGCTGGGGTTTTTCTGCTTATGGTCTCGGGTGGGACAACTAAGGAGGGCACAGGGCCGCCTATGCTGATACAGCAAGGACATCGACAGCATGGGCAGCCCCCCGGTAGACTGCTAGCTAGAAAAGTTTCTGTGTGGTCCTAGTGCCTGGCAGCTGAAGTTCTAAAGGTGTGGCCTGCTGCAAAAGATCCTCTCGAAGATCTACTGTTATGGTAAATTCTTACATAACTATACTTTGCTTCTATATTAATTTCCAGTTTCAGTTCAACATAGTACATTTATAAAGCATAGTGTTATTTTGTAGAACTGTTGGAAACAAAGAAAATAAGTTAAAATCAAGTGCATACACAAAATTACAGTTTTAATTGCCAAATTTTGGAGAGAAGAATATTGATCATCTAAGTTGGTTAAGAGTTCATTATAAGTTGAATAGAATAGGTGACAGCATGCATCCTTGTTAAACAATATAATGTGCACAAAAAGAGTCAAAAAGTTCACCCTTTAGTCCCAACCTAAACTCTGACCATGACTGGTCGTGCAAGTTAATAATTATTCCTAATAGAGAATAATCAATCCAGCACCCAGTAACTAAAATAACCAACTCCAAGGGGGAGCAGACTTCGGAGTAGGTTAAAAAAATTACAGGGGCAACAACAGTGTGAAAAAAAAATCTCCCCTTCCAGGAACAGAACCCAGGTCAAGAGTGCCATGCTGGCCGAATTGCTAGTGGCCTAGCCCTCCATGCCATGGGAGCAGCTTGGCCAGCTTCAGCATTTCCTCCTTGCTTATGGTGCCTGATTAAGGGTAGGGTAGTGGTTTGTCACATCCACTACCTCACCCCTGTTGGCACCGGCTTCCTTCCATCGGGTAGGTGTGTGTCGTGCTGCCAAACTCAGGATCCCTGAATGTCGGGATTTTGAGTGTTAGTATTTAGTAGGGATACCATCCCAGGATCTACTTTTTTTTTTTGCTAAGAATATTACATGATACAGAATTAAAAGTTGCCCTAAAGTAAATAAATGCTGCATACTGTTGTCGATTTTTTATTAAAGAGACACTGTCAACCCCCTGAGGCCTCAAATTGTCCCTTATTTAAAAAACATGTTTCATGATTGCTTACCTTCTGTAAAGATTGTTGATGTAGTTGGCTGCTTGATTCTGATTCCTTTTTTATTTTCAAAACTGAAAAACAGACTGCCCACCATACTGGTGTTACCACACAAAAACATGTTTGTTTCATTCTTTGATCAGCTTCAACTGCATCTTTTCTGGACTTGGGAAGACTCCCACACAGTCTAGACACTCATTATGCAGTGGGAGGAGAGCAGACTATTGCAGCATGAGTAGCTGCACTGCTTAGAGGGGTGTTCCTTATGTTCAGAATGTATGGAATAAGAGTTGCTCAAGGACTTAAAACAAAGTTGGGCATAATTATACCATTAGCATGCATTTCAGTTCTACTAAGACAGGAAGCAGATAAAAAAAATAGCAACGTCAATGAATTTTAGAGAAGGTGAGCCATCATAAAATGTGGGTTTTCAGTTAGAAATGATATGATGCAACAAGGATTGACAGTGTCCCTTTAACATATATTTCCCCAGCAAGTGTACCAGTACAAAGCAATGATCAATGGTCAGGAACGTTTGGGAAAAAAACTGCTTAATAAGGGGATAGTATATAATTTGATGAAACCCACCTCTCTAATCTAGTTAAGATAACTTTAGTAAAAATCTTTGCCCAATGAACAATTTATTGTATTGACCTATAACTTGCAGGGATCATGACAGCTCCCTTTTTATGCAGAGAAAAAGTTACAATTCTCTTCCACCCAAAAGGAATATAATTTTGTTGAATACAATGGTAATAAAATGCTGCAATGATTTCCCTCACCAAAAAGGATCCACTTTATAAATGTCCACTGGGATTAAAGTTTGCACTGGTGCTTTGTTCTCGTTAACATTTTCAATTGCCTATAACATTTAAATAAGTGTGGAGTTATCCAGAGGGCATATGGTATGTCCACGCTGCTTTCTGAGATAGCAAAGATATTTTCAAGTAGTGGCTAATACAGGAATTTGGTTCAACATGTTTAGTTATGTTAGTTTTAAAGCATCCAGTTTCTCTTGTGAATAGCTGCCAAAAAGTCTTAATGTTTCTATTCACAATAGTCTGTAATAACTTATCCCAGAGGATCTTTCTAAATTGAGACTTTTTCCGTCAAGGAACTTTTTATCATTTCTTTCTGAACTTACTCAGATCTCATTGACGTTACTTCTTGTACAATGATGCTTAGCAAATTTGATTTTTCTTGTTAAAGCCTGTTTGTACATTTTACATTCCTTATCAAATCAATCAATCAAATTTGGTGGTTGCTACTCTTTTTTGTAAATATAATTTTTATTGAACAGTTCTGCACAGTTCAGTTTATAATGCAATAAATGTCATGTTATAGTACAGTATGGTGTTGGGTCATTATTTCTGCATATACTAGCTTATACTTTACAAATCAGAACACTGCATCTTCTCTCTATGGGGATCTCAGGTCCATTACTAGTACATTTTAATTAACTATGACTATGTTCCTGAGCTAACATGCATTAGTAGATTCTTAACTGTAGTAGGAATAGGAGGGAGGTGCAAGAGGAGAGACCAGGACACAATTCATATTATTTAGGGTGTTTTGCTTACTTCAGGTAATTGCAGACTCACCAGTCCAGCAGGGGGATGGTTTCCAACTGGGTAAATCTCACTGATAACCATGAGACAAAGTCCAGATTCTCACTCATTACATGCATGGGCCAACCCATCCATCTAGAGGAGCACATCTCAGTTCAGTCATTAAGATGTTGATCGAGTCTTAACTTTATGACTGGGACATGGTCATACTCTCTTCATGAAGGACAGGATGGGAAGAAAAGGAGTGGGTGTGGTGCTTTATGTGAAGGAAAGCATTAAAGCAACAGAGATACAGGGACTACAAGAGGAGGCAGAGGTACTGTGAGCTAATCTGGAGAAGGGGAGCAGAGCCACTGTTTGCACTGGTATGATCTACAGACCTCCAGCACAGGGGCAAGAGTTAGATAAGATACTGGTAGAAGTCACTGGCAAGATGGCAGAAAAGGAGAGGTATTCCTAATGGGGGACTTCCATCTGCTGGATATAGACTGGCATCTCCCAGCTGCAGCTTCAGCTAGAAGCAGACACATCCTGGACTCCCTGCAAAGGGCATTCCTCAGGCAACTAGTCAGCAAACCTACTCATGATGGGGCAAAACTGGACTTGGCACTCACTAACAGGGACAGTATGGCAGACGTCAATGTGGGAGGCCACCTAGGAACCAAGGTCCTGAACTACAAGAGGGTAGATTTTATAAAGCTGGGCGAATGCCTCAAGGATGACCTGGTAAGGGGCGATGGCCTGGGTGGTGTGGAATAGTGGGTGAAGCTAAAAGGGGGCATAAGGAAGGAAACAACCCTTTGTGTCAAACAAATGAGTAAAAGTAAGAGGAAAAGGAGACTGTTATGGTTCTTAAAAGAGGTAGCTAAATATGCTAAAAGGGTGGCATTCAGAAGATATAAAGATACAAAGAGGGAGGAAGGAGGATAGGGAGATGTAACAAGAGAAACAGAAGGAAGCTGGGAAAGCAGTAAGGACTGCGAAGGCACAAACCAAAGACAGAATAGCCCAAGAAGTTATGAAAGGGAACATTTTTTAGGCATGTAAGTGAAAAGAGGATGACCGGGGAGAGATTGTAAGGCTAAAAAGGGATGACGGGGATAGTGCAGAGGGAGACCAGGAAAAGGCAGACATCCCGAACAAATATTTTTGTTCAGAGTTCACAGTGGAAAAAGATGGGAGGAGCTACAATGAGGTAACAGAGCTCTGAAAGGAGTGAGATGGACACTAGTCCTTTTTCATATGAGAGAGTCCTAAAGGGACTTGTTAATCTGAAAGTGGACAAAGCAATTGGACCAGACAAAGTAAATCCTAGAGTATTGAGGGAGTTAAGGGAGATACCGGCTGCACCTCTGACAGTCCTATTTAACAGCTCACTTGAGAAGGGAGTGGTTCCAGAGGATTGGAGGAGGGCAGATGTAGTTCCACTTCACAAACGTGGTAGCAGGGAGGAGGCTGGCAATTATAGATCAGTCAGTCTGATATCTATGGTAGGGAAGTTAATGGAATTACTGCTGAAGAAGAGGATAGTGGAATATTTTGAGTCTAATGGACTACAAGACCCAATACAGCATGGAGTCTTGAGTGAGAGGTCATGTCAAATGAATCTGATAGATTTCTTTGATTAGGTGACCAAGGAATTAGATCAGGGTGGAGTGGTGGGTGTAGTCTACCTAGATTTCAGAAAGGCATTCTACACCATTCCACACAGGAGTCTATTAAGCAAGCTGGGTAGCTTAGGAGTGTGTCCAAATGTAGTAAACTAGATAAGTAATCGGTTAGAGAACAGGTGACAAAGGGTTGTGGTAAATGGAGTTCACTCTGAGGAGGTTAGAGTGACCAGTGGGGTGCCTCAGGGCTCAGCACTGGGACCGGTCATTTTTAATGTCTTTATAGGTGACATTACAGATGAGTAAGTTGGGAAGGTCTGCCTCTTTGTGGATGACACCAAAATCTGCAATAAGGTGGATATACCAGATGGAGAGGAAAAGAGAAGCAGAGACCTGAGAAGAGTGGTCAAGGGTATGGCAGATAGGTTTCAATGAGAAAAATTGCAAAATAATGCACTAGGGGCACAGAAACCCACATGCAGAGCATAAAATGGGGGGCATCTTACTGACAACTACCAAGCAGGGGAGAGACCTGGGGGTAGTATCCTCTGATGACCTTAAGGTGGTCAGGCAGTGCAACAAAGCAGTTGGGAGGGCTAGTGGGATGCTGGGGTGCACAGGGAGAGTTATCACCAGCAGATGGAGGGAGGGAGGTGATGCTGCCTCTGTATAGATCACTGGTAAGACCTCACTTTGAATACTGTGTACAGTTCTGGAGCCACATTTCCAAAAGGGAACAGACAGAGTAGAGGCGGTCCAGAGGAGGACAACTAAAATGGTGAGGGCTCTGTATCAAAAGACCTATGAGGAAAGACTAAAGGAACTCAATACGTACACCCTGGAAGACAGCAGGGAGAGGGGGATATGATAGAGATCTTTAAATACCTCAAGGGGGTAAATAAGGGAAGGAGGGAAGTATTTTTCTGAAAAAAAAGATGCATGAAAACAAGGGGTCATATTATAACATTGGAGGGGTAGATTCAGGAGAGATGTGAGGAAGTACTTCTTCACAGAAAGAGTGGTACATTCCTAGAACAGCTTTCCAGCTGAAGTGGTGGGGGTGAAAACAGTGGTGGGGTTCAAGAAGGCATGGGAAGTCACATGGGACTCTTAGTGTGAAGGGAACGGAGGAAGGGAGAAAAAACCTGAGATCAGATAGGATCTACAGAGATACTATAGGCAGAATAAAAATGCACAGACTAGATGGGCCAAGCAGTCCTTAACTGCTGACAAATTCTGTGTTTCTGTGTTTACATAAAAGAGAAGATATTAATGCAAGTTTTGACCAAAGTTTCATAGTCACCTCTAGCAGACTCCTCTCTCAAAATTTCTGAAATAACTTATGAACATGATCTGTACTAAGAAGTAATGCTATTTCATTTGATAGTTGACCATTCCATTTTACCATAACTATATATATATATATATATATATATATATATATATATATATATACACATATTGCAAAAAAAACAAATATTAATGAATCAGTTAGGGTTGACAGCATAGTGACAAAAGTATGGAAATGTGATGTTAGGGTTACACCCCTACCATTCCACCCCCACCCTCCACTCACCAACAGACGTCGGGGTGTGTTATGGAGTCATCAGACCCAACTTACCCCATTCCATGTGTAAACAAGCTGACATGCATAACATAGGAAAACAAAGTGAGAGTTAGGCCTGATGACTTATAACACACCCCAACATCTGTTGGGGAGTGGAGGGTGGGGTGGGTGGCAGGGGTGTAATCCTAACATCACATTTCCATACTTTTGTTGCTGTGCTATCAACCCTAACTGGGGGAAAGACCGTCCTTGCCAGGGCTGCCTCTGGTGGGGAGGGACTTCAGGAGCTTGATGGTATCACTAAGGCAGATGGTTCTAAAGTAGAAAGGATGTGGGGTGAGGGTGCCAGTGAGGGAGAAACACTTCTCCTGACCATCAGGGCAAGGAGGAGAATGGGAGGGAAGTTGGCTAAGGTAGGCAGAAAGGTGCAAACATTTTTTGTTGAAGGCCCACACAACCTCCAAGGGATCAGTCAGTGGGCCAGAGGGGGAGGTGAGTTGGGTGACTTGGCTATGTGTCCGGGGATTGAGCACAGACCCGATAGAGGCCCAATGATTTTGTGGTTGCTTGGTGAAATCACCTTCTGGGTGGGATTTGAACATTTTTACCACACGTGTTCATGAGGTGGAGTCATAAGAGGGTTATGTTGAAAATATGGGGTCAAAATATGTAACAATGGCAAATTTATGCACATCTATAGAAATTTTGGTACGCTCGCTTTTAAGTTTGGTCATTTTAAATATTTTGACCACAGAGTTTTAACATAGCCATTTTTTACACAGTCTCATGAATGTGACAGCTGTCATTTTTCAGGTCCTGGCCAAAGTGTGTTTTCACACCTGTGATGTTCAATGATGTTGCGGTGGTGCGGAATTACGTTTTGGCACAGATTTGAAAATTTATTGCACTGGGTACATGAGGTGGGGTACTAAGAAATCTATGCTGAGTATTTGGTTGCTGTTGTCCTACAAATGGAAGGGCCTTGCACTTCCACAGCAACATACATATATGCATCTATGGAGGGATAAGACGGACCCTGTGCTCCCAAAAGCAAATACAGACACGATTACACCATCTCAAAAAGTATGGAGTGGGCACAGGGCCAGGAGGGCCCTACACTCCTACAGGCAAATAAGGATATGATTATGCTATCTCAAAAAGTAAGGAAATTCTTTGCAAAAAACTACATTAATGCAATATTTAGAGTTCAGGCTAAAGCAACAAATGTAGAGAAATGTGGCTTTAGGGTTTCCAATCCTAATGCCCCACCCTACCCCTAAAACAAATCAATGGTGCAGGCTTTCCTTTGGGTTGTCACCCCTGAAGCTCACCAGAGTGTATAGAATGAGGTGAGCTTTAGGGTTGACAACCCGAAGGAAAACTGCACCTCTGATCTGTTTTGCCTACTTTTGACACTTTAGCCTGAACCCTAAATGTTGCATTAAAGCAGTTTTTGTATAGAACATTTACACACACACACACACACACACACACGCACACACACGCACTAGGGTTGAGCAGGGGGTTTCTATGTTAAACCTTTTGCACTTTAATAGCTTTGCAACCATTCAATGGATTTGCACAAAATTTTGCAAGTGAGCTCTCAGGGGGTAGACCTCTTGACATGCCAAATTTTGTTCTGGTCATATGTGTGGATTCCAAGATGAAGATTGTGAAAAAGTGAAAAAATCATGGGGGGTTGCTGTTTTTTTGTCATTGCCTAGTGCCCAGACCATTTGGAATTTTGGTTAGAAATGTTCAGGGTAAAAGGGTCTTGGGACACAGTGGTGCCTTTCACTGGTTTGGTGAAAAAATATTAATCCATTCCAAAGTTATTGAATGTTAAAATTTTGATTCTGAGCATGCTCATTACATTCTTTTGGATAGCTGCTTGGAATGAAAAAAGAATTTGGTCCATACAAAAAGGGTCCTTTTTCATGTGGGGGTAATCCTTTTTTTGTCAGGAAAAAAAATCCTTTTTAGTATGGCTGCCAACTTGTTTCTGTTTTTCCTCAAAAAAACTTTTTTCCAAACCCACAAAAATGATAGCCTGTACACACACCAACAAATATCTTTCTAGCCAGGACCCCATTAAGCGTATTCTACACTTAGTTCTTGGAAAAATTATCCTGAGATGTGTTCTTTTTCATTTTAAAATCCCTTTTCATGACTTAATTTTCTGTTTTTGTATGGCCATACAAAAAGAAATTTGACTATAGGACAAAGGATTACTTCGAATGAAAAAAGAATTTTGACTTAGTTTCTTTTCCTGATTCTTTTTTTGTATGAAGGCATCCTTTTTCATATGAATGAAAAAACATACAAAAAAGGATCCCTTCATATGAAAAAAGAATCGGAAAAAAAAATAAGTCAAAGTTCTTTTTTCTTTGAAGAGTTCTTTTTGTATGCTTTTTTTCAATCATATGAAAAGGATGGCGTCTATAAAAAAGATTTTGGACTTAAGCTGTTTTCCCCCAATTCCTTTTTTGTACAAAGGAATCCTTTTTTGTGTGGATTTTTCATTCATATGAAAAAGGATGCCCTCATACGAAAAAAGATTTTGGACTTAATTTTGTTTTTCAGATTCTTTTTTCGTATGAAGGAATCCTTTTTTGCATGGGTTTTTCATTCATACACAAAAAGGATGCCTTATGCGAAAAAAGATTCTGAACTTAGTTTTTTTGCAGATTCTTTTTTCTTTCTTTTCCAGTTGTTTAACCAGGAGTGGCACACTAAGCTGAAAGCTTGTTTACAGGTGCGACTTGGGAGCACAGGGAAGTTAAGTGACTTGTTCAGGGTCACACAGTATACAAGTGGGGGCTGTAGGATTCAAACCCAGGTCTCCAGAATTGCAGCTCAGAGCCTTAAACCAATGTGCTATATTGCCTCCCATATAAAGGAATCCTTTTTCATATGGATCTTTCATTTCATGTGAAAAAATATCCCTTCATACAAAAAAGGATTTTGAACTTAGTCTTTTTACCACATTTCAACTTCAACAAGCCATAACTCCCTCAATATTTATCTAGGGCTGTCTAGGGTATGGAGGGGGAATCTAAGGGGGGGCATGTAAAGAGAGGGGAATGGGCAGACTCAATGGGCCAAGTAGGTCCTTTTCTGCTAACATATATCTATGAATCTGTTTGCAGTTAAGGCACAATCAATTTATCAAAGCAAAGGTCTTAATGAGTACTACAAGAATAATGCATGACCCCCCCACACACACACACAGTTTAGAGGGCATATAAAAAAACTAACATATGAAAATTCCCATAGGATAACAGTAGAAGTTGAACAAGCCATACAACCAAGGAAATAAATTGTTTTTTTGGCAGAAATAGAAATGCAGAGACCAGAGGGCCCTGCGCTTCCACAGGCAAATTAATATGTTCATGCAGTCTCCTTTGTGAATGAGGATATGCTTATGCTAGCACAAAAAGTAAGAAAAGTCATTGTAAAAAAACTTCATTAATGCATCACTTAGGATTTAAGTGACTAAAATACGGAAATGTAGTGTTAGTGTTCCCAACCCTAGCATCCCAACCCCACCCTGCAGGCAGCAACAGGAAAAAAAAACTTTACGGTTTCACCTCTCCTGAGTCTTTGCAAATCAGGTGGGGGGGTGTACCTTGTGGTTGTCAACCTTAACACTCACCCCATCCTCATATACTCTACATATCTCAGCTTATTTACTGATGGAATGGGGTGAGTGTTAGGGATGACAATCCCAAGGTACACCCATGCCTGATTTGTGAAGACTCAGCAGAGGTAAAACTATAATATTTTTTCCTGTTGCTGCCTGCAGGGTGGGAGTGAGGTGTTAGGGCTGGGAATCCTAACACCACATTTCCCTAATTATGTTGTTTTAACCCTAACTAGTGCATTAACAATGTTTTTGCAATGAATATATAAACACACATACATATAATACTGGTGTGGTAGCACCAGTATAGTTAAGTTTGGGAATGGTGTTTAATGTTAAACCCCAATTTTTGCACCTTAATAACTTTTTTGGCGTTCAACAACATTGTCCAAAATGTGGCATGCATTGTCTCAGTGGCATGTTCTCAAGATGTGAGAAGTGTCATGATAGCAGCTTGTGTGGTTTCCAAAATATGGAGAAGTGTGGGGGATTTTCTTGTACTCATTACAGTTTTTTGCTCTCATATACAACTTAGACAGTACAGATTTTTTTTTCTGAAACTTTTAGGGTGGAAGCAGCCTGTACTAAGGTTGTTGAATGTTTCGTGAAAACAAAATAAATGAGTTCCTGAGTTATAAGGATGTTAAAGTTTTTTTCTGAGCATGTTGAGTAGGGTTTTAGGATAACCCTCTGATACGAAAGATGGTACATTTTGTAGGCATTTACCTTTCATAAAATTAGTGATTTATCTTTCATGAGAAAGAAATACAGGTTGTGATGGCTGCAACCTTGTTTTTTTTTTTACTTGGTTAAAAACAATTGAAAATACATAAATATGAAGAATTTGGAAAAAAAAAACACATTAATCTTGCTAAACAGGACCGTTATGCAAGATTTTGTTGTTTGATTTTACCCAAACCAGCCAGAAATATGTTTTTGGGACTTTGGCTGTCAATTTTTGAAATGGCTAATTTATGTGTTGTGAGCCAAGAATTTATGTTTCGCATATTTAAGTGTAACAAATAAATTTATGTATTACACATTTTAGTGTTGCACTTAAATGTGCGACACTGAAATGTGTGACATAAAAATTCCATTTCTGTGTCTCACATGCCATACATTTACACATAACTTGGCAGTTTTACAATTCTTTAGTCACAAATTTTGAACATACTGTTTACAAGGTGATACTTTTGAACAAGGATGGTGCATGGTGGGACTTTTCAAGCGCACGTTGAAAGGTGATTTCCAAGTGCGACACATAAATTTATGTTTTTCATATTTTATTGTTGTACTTAAATGCGTGAAACTAAATTGTGTGGCACAAAATTTCAAAATAATTTTCTTGCTGTGCATTTAAATACAACACTAAAGTGCAACACTAACATCTCTGACACATAAGTTTTAGTGCCGCACATTAGTGCTGCACTTAAATGTGCAACACTAAAACATACAACATTAAAATTCCATTTTTGTGTCTCACACATTTTTACTCATAACTTGACTATTTTACAGTATTTTAATCCCAAATTTTGAATACTGTTTACATGACCCTACCCCACGAACAAGATTGGTGGGAATTTTTAAGTACTTTTAAGTGTGACACTAAACTGCAACACTAAAATATGCAACACATAAATTTTAGTGTTGCACATTTTGGTGCTGCACTTAAATGAACAACACTAGGATTCCATTTTTGTTTTTCTCATACTTTTACTCTTAACTTGGCCATTTTACAATATTGTGGTCCCAAATTATGAATATACTGTTTACATGACCCTTCATCATGAACAACGATGGTGATAATTTTCAAGCACAGGTCAAAAGACAATTTCACAGTCCCTCTGTGAATCCACCTTTTGGGCAGGATTTAATACATTCTAGCAACCATGTCCATGATATTGGGTCAAAATAATTTTTTTGTCACACATTTTAGTGCAATTCTAAAGCACAGCTCCAAAAGCTGCAACATTAACATTTTCTGTGTTTAGCAAAAATGACATTTTTGGACCACATTTAAATGCAGATGGACTCTTCCCTAGGCACAGGGCCAGAGGGCCTTGCACATCTGCATCTGTGCATGCAAGTCCTGAAGGGACATGCATGCATGAGGATAGGATTCCACTATCTCAAAAAGAAAGGAAATCCATTGCAAAAAAACTGTGTTAATGCCATTGTTTTATAAGAAATTAGACTTAAAGTGTATTCTTTGGACTTTTAAGAAAAAGAGGCTGCCCCAATACTCCTACTTGCAGGATGCCAAGCCAACAGGGGCAGCATACCAAGATAAAAGTGTTGGTGCATTACCTGATGACTGTGACTGTCTGTAGTAACAGTTTGACCCTGACAATTTGTGCTTTGAATGCCACACCCCTAGATACTGCATATATTACATTAATGAAGTGCCATGTTATGGAGTTTTGTCCAATAAGGAGGAAAAGTTGACATCACCAAATTAAATAAAAGGGTATAATTTAATCAAGGGATACTGGTTGCACTGTAAACAATGAGAATGAAACTGAAGCAATTTGTTTGTCACCAGGACCCAGAGATTCAGTTATGGTCTTGTAATTTATAGTTGAGTATTTTTATTTGTGTATTATATGGATAATCTGAAAATAAGTATCAATATTTTTAGTAGCTTACTGAGACATACAAGCAATAACAATTGCTATTTTTTATTGCTGAGTGGAATTTGGAAAATTCAGTTTAGACCAGAATTCTGTAGAATTTTGCAAAATACAACAGAACTCTCCAGAATTCCACTTGAGGTGAATTAGGCCTTTTGCTGCAAATAAATAAATAAAAATGTGGAAATTTATCAATTGCTGCAGGATCCCATAGGAAATGGCAAAATACAGTACAGCAGTTTCCTCAGTTTTTCTATAGAACATTCTTCTGCAACTGTAAGGACAAAAACTGTAAACTTTAAAGAGCAGCCAACATCTTCAGGAGAATTTTGAAAAAATTTAAACACAGTTCAGCTTAGATTTCACATGAGCTCAGTATTTCTCTTCCCAGTTATTTAGCACTAAGGTTATTCACAAGAAATCAGGATCTTTGTTCCTTTACAGTTCATTTATTCCTATTCCTTTTTTTTTTACTTGATGTCATAACGCTCTGTTTGTGACATCACAGTCTCATGGCAACAGATTGTGGTGTCACAACAGTGGATTATGACTTCAACTAGGGAATGAACTGCCAAGACAGAGGAACTCAAAGGGATAAGGATCCTGTTTTTGTGCAAATAGCCTCAGTAATAAATAATGAGGAGGAGGAGAAATCTGTAGCATATACATGAAATACAATCTGAACTGTGTCTAAAAGTTCTCCCTGAGGCATCAGTAGCTCTTTAACAACAAATGGCTTACTTTAAAAATCATAGTTCACATAGTGAAATTCTACTGATTTCATAACGAAATTCTTCCAAGCTTTTCAGAAGCAGATTTCTTCTGGTGGAATTTCACCTTCTCCACAGTTCCTGATATTTTTTCCCACATCCCCCAAACCTCCCATCCTATCTACTGAAACTCTCTTTGACCACATAGGAGTATTTTATTTCCAAATACCTAATGTTTTCTAGCTCCTCAGTTACAGACAAGGAGCTCAATTTTCAAAGGGTGGCACACAGCTTACATCAAGCCTTGCATCAGACCCTTTCTCTGGCGCAGCTGCGCCACTCACCTTTGTCACAACTGCACCCAATTTTTGTAGGATGGACACAATTACAAGACTTAACACAATTTACATCAGCTTGCACCAAATCTTTAGCATTAGCACCATAAAACAGGTCCCCAGGATTGCCATAAGCTAGACCAGAAAAAACCTGTCTAACTTGTGGCAACTGCCGTACAGGACCTAAAATCCCAATCACCAGCTGGGTGACTGCCGCAAACCCCATGGGATATCTTCGGCACACTTGAGGCTTGTGCCAATCATGGGCCTTTAAAAATTGAGCCTGATGTCTCTGCTAGTTCATGTTCCACTGTATGACGATGCCATAGCTCACTGACCAGCACTCTTACTTGCTCAACTGCGACCTTGGGACTGAGCGCGGCATGAAGGGAGGCACATTCTGTCTGTCATTAAACAACAGTAAGGTTACTGGAAAACACAACCGCTCTTGGGGGTATGGTGAGTTTTAAGAGATGGGCAGGGAGCTTTGGTGGGCATGGGAAAACTAAACATTTTTCTTGTGCACAGTGCTGGAAATGGGGCGGGGGAGGCTGGGGGGAGTCTGTTCCAGGAGTAAAATTCAGAGCCTGACTCAGTTACAGGAGTAATATGGGGAAGAACTGTTCTGTGTAGTATTTACTCACCAAAAGACATAACACTGAATAAATAGCATGTTAAAATGCAACATATAATGAAGAAATGTGTCCCCAGAGCCTTGTCAGGTATGTTCGATCCTACATGGGAGGTGGTGGGTACCCCCAGTGAATTTTGTCCGTTCCCAGCACTGTTTGTGCTGCACAGTACAGATTTGAAAATGGGGGTGAAAACATTAGAATAAACTCATAATTCATGGCTTTAAATATCCTACACATCAATAATGGAATCTGTGATGTCAACATTTTGAATTACTAGTTTTGACAGGATGGCCAGTTTGTGAGTTGTTGACCTCTGCCCTATATTATAATACCGCCATAAATTAGACTGGAGGGTTCCTATCCTACTATGAAGCACTGTCCAGCTTTATTTGCTGGTTGTTAACAGAGTATATGCATGGAGTCACAGTTGTCTCCCTTGAGAATCTGGACTGGATTTTCAAAAGTTGGGATGCAGCCCTTGCGTCAATATTTCTGACACAGTGGTGTTCTGATAAATGCGTCAGAATGTTTGTGCACTGTCTTCAAACATTCTGACACATTTATGACAATTCATGGCAATAATGTGATGCACACATTGGAATGTTGATGCATGTGTCATTTTTGTTGTGCATCTTGAGGTAATTGTATCCAGACCTCAAACCACATTTTTTGTGGTTCTTATTGTCTTGACGCAATGAGCACAACTGCCTCGCCATTGTGCTGCATATCTCTGAAAATCCAGCTCTCTGTCTTTAGCTCATGAAGCTAATGTTTAGGCAATAATGCACGACAGGGTGTGTGTTGTGCTGCGATAACGTCATGCCTGGGGTGGTTGAGCATGAGGCCGCAGGCTGAGTGCATCCAATACCCCAAGGTGTGATGTTATCCCAGCACAACACATACCCAGGAGTACATTATTGCTATTATACAATGAGTCATTTATATTTAAATAATAAAAAAAATTAAAAATAACAGCTTTTAAACTGCTTTCTGAATGTGGAAGGACATTAATAAAAAAAGAAGTTCTTTTGTTTCTGTTCACTAGGTGGTGCTGTGCTATATTGGGTAGGCTACATATGTGTCAGTGTCAGTCCCTGCTTGTCTGTCCTTCTGTCTGTCCCTCACCGCGTCCTCCCCAGCATTAGGATCACCATGACAAAAACATGTAGCCCAGAGGGTGAAAAACTTCTGAAACATACAGGTAGCAAGCAAGCAGTAAGCCCAAAAAAGTGAAACCATGTCTAAGTCGAGCGAACGGTATTTCTGCTTTGATCTGTTGCCTTTACCAGCGCATCAGAGAATTCACTGTGCTGCCAATAAGCCAGTACTGTTTTACATTCAAGTCACTTTATGGATGATATTGTGCTCAGTATACGGCTGCCATAGGATCTGGGAACTGCCATTCAAAATCCGTTCAGAGCAGAGTGAGGGAGTTCGACAGAGTGTGTTACTACTGCACGTGGTCACTGTTCTGTAGCGGGCCATGTGTGAGAAGCCAGTAGGATGAGAAGCCACTCACAGTAACAGCAGTTTAAGAAGAAAAAAAAAACGTGGTTTGGTGCCAGTGTTTACCATTCACTTGAGGTGTGCAGAGACGTCCGGGAACAAGGGAGTGGTTTGAGGCATTCAGTTCAGAAGGCTATCCCATGCTGTCTGACTTGGCAATAAGCCTGTGGTACCAAGATGTGGACTGAACAGTGCGGTGATGTGTGAGGTAGTCAGTGTGCTCACTTGACTCTACAGAGCTGTGTGTGTGAGCCACTCATTAACTGGCAATCTGACAAAAAAAAAAGAGATTTGCAATTTGTTTTGTCTTGGTGTTATTTATATCTGCAGGACTGCCTGTTCACAGAAACTAGGGGCACAATGACACCAGGAAATAGGAAGGCAGTGGGGCTGCCGACTGTGGGCATGGAGTAATTCCATTTCACATCTGATGCGGTCCTTTGTGTGCTGGTACTAGATCCATGATGTTGTACTGGGATAACATCACGGGTCCAGTCCCAAACTGACCAATCAGAGGTCAGCATTCTTTCTCGCCATTGTACAATTACATTTTAAGTTCCTTACTATTAATAATTCTGGGAGCTGGACTATAAATGGCACAAAGTTCTGCATATTGTGGGCATAGTGCAGCCACTGAAACCAAAAGTGCTGGTTCAACATCAGGCATGGATTAATTATCACGTAGAGATTAACAAGTCAGAATTCAGCACTGCATGGGCAGTTACCCCTCTGGTGCTTCCCTGCATGGGAGAGTTGTATGATGGATAATTTACTATTATTGCTGTATTTGGTTCTTATGTCAAGGAATCTGAAGATATGTCCTGTGTAGACCCAAATGATTGTCAACTAGAACATACATGCTGGTCCAAAAAAGGCTTCACTCCACCTCCACTGTCTGTTACACGTAGCAAGGTAAATGTTGTCTCCAAGGGGTCTAAATCCATCCTGGAACTGTGGCCATGACTAGTACTTTGCTCTGGATATGGTTTTCCATAACCAAGCCACAGAGATAGTTTTTTCGCAGAAATAGGTCATACTGAAAAAGATGCTGCAAGCTGGAATCATGGCTCTGCTAATCAGGTCAAGATCTGAAATGAAGACCCACTGGAGAGTTTCTGGATCTTAGGCTTGCCTTGTTTATAGAGAAAGATACAGTAATTCAGGTTCCATTAAAAAACGTAATTTTTTTGCACTAAGTTTTCCAATATAGTAGACTTAGCAGTTTACTTTGAAAATCTTATAATTTTTTTTTTATTTTCCATTTATTTGCAGGGTGCTCTACCCGTGTCATGGAAAACTGCACACATCATCCCCTTGTTCAAGTCTGGGGACCCGAGCGATCTGAACAACTACCGGCCTATTTCCATACTATCCACCCTTTCAAAACTACACCCAAGTCAGGGAGCACCTGGACTCGCAGAAACTGCTAAACATCACTCAGTCGGGCTTTAGAGCCAAACATAGCACAGTCTCTGTCCTTGCTAAAGAAACCACTGACTGGCAAATTGCCTTGGACTCTAAGAAGTATGTGTTTGCTCTCTTCCTTGACCTTAGTAAGGCTTTCGATACTGTGGATCACAACATTACGCTTAATGCATTGAGTAACATCGGTCTCGATAGTACTGCCATTAAATGGTTCACCAGCTACCTTACTAACAGATTACAACAAGTCAAAGCTTTAGGAGAACTGTCTCCACCAAAAACAGTACCACAAGGTGTCCCCCAAGGTTTCATTTTGGGCCCAATCTTATTTGCAATCTATATCAATAACCTTAACTCACATCTGTGCACAGTTAATGTGCACTTATTTGCAGATGATACTGTCCTCTACACCTCTAACTCTTCTTTGGACATGACCCATGAGGATTTACAGTGAGACTTTATCTCTCTCTCCAATATAATCTTATTAAGCATAAGCTTCTACTTAATGCCAAAAAGACCAAAGCCATGATCCTCTCACCGAATGCAGCCCCAGAACCAACATGCAACCTCAAGATTCTAACTTTATTGGGTGAACCCCTTGAAACCGTGGATAACTTTAAATACCTAGGGTCCTGGCTTGACAATAAGCTTAACTTTCTGTGCCACCTGAACGAGCTCATGAAAAAATTAAGAGAGCGCTTAGGCATAGTCTACCGCATTAAGCATCTTCTCACCAAAGAAGCTAGAAAGAGACTAGTGCAATCCACATTCCTGCCCTTACTGGATTATGCTGACTTCCTCTACAACAATTGCCCCTATTCAGTGCTCTGTAAACTTGGCACTCTTTACCACCGGGCCTTGAGGTTCATCCTCAGTCTGCCTTCTTGCACCCACCACTGCCTGCTGTACCGAGAGATGGGATGGTCCTCACTTCCTACAAGAAGGAAAATAAACGCTCTCCTCTGGTTCTATAGAGCTCTGTCTGATAAACTTCCTGCATACATCTCGAGCTTCTTCGAGCATGCCAAGGGGTCATATGGTTTGAGACGCTTCTCCCTACTCTGCTTCCAGATACCCAGAGTAAAAACATTTCACGGCTCGGCTGCAATTAATTTCTCCTTCCCTTCTTTATGGAATACTGTGCAAAGATCTCTTAAGCTCTCAACCCTCCCCGATCCATTCACCTTCAAAGCACTAATAGCTGAGTACCTGAAGAAAACCTGCAACTGTTTTAGGTGACTATGCACCCTTACTCTCTGATGTCCCACACAAATCTTCTGACACTCAAGTTACGCTCAGCTCCCATCCTCCCCAGCAGAGGGACCCCAGCACTTTGCAGCCTCTTTTCTCACCCCCCCGGCCCTCACCACCCTACCTCCACCCTGTCTCTTATACTCCCCCTCTCTACCCCTCTCCCTCCCAAGTCCAATAATAGAATACCCACCAGTCTACATATACTAGTGAATGTACCGGTCTACATATACTAGTGAGTGCCCGGGGTCTAAATTTTTACCTACTTTGCTTGTCTGTTTAGTGTATTATAATTAGCATTTATCTGTGTTATCTTTGAATGTATAGGCCGGATTTATCTCTTGTATGTACAATGATTTGTTTTGTCTGCCGTATTCTGGCCTGTGATTTGTTTGATGTCAAGGACCACTTTAAAACAAGCTTGCTCAATGGTGTTTATGCCTGTTAAATAAAGTTTGATTGATTGATTTAGTTTCATTGACTCAGTAGGTTATGTACTCGCCTCTGGAACTGGAAGATTGGTCAGTCATCATGGGTTCAATGCTTACACCAGGAACTTGGGCTCATACCTTATACCAAAACTGTAGTGTGGCACTAGAGGGGTGCTGCACTGTAGAGGTGCTGTCCTCGGATGAGCTGTTAAATCGAGATCCACTCTGTCCATCTGTGGTGGCTGTCCATGTGGAAGTTAAAGCTCCCATGGCATTTACTGTAAGAGTAAGGGATTTTCCCTGGAGTCCTAGCCAACATTCCACCTGTCAATAGAGGCAATCATGCTGATGTCATCCATATTCAAAATACTTATCTCCCCTTGCTGGTTATTAAAAAAAACTACAGTCCAGGTCTATGGGAACTAGCAGCTCTTTTTGCCAACCAGCTGTCCATGTGGGTGACTTAGTGAGGCATTGTTTACACTTTGTGATCACCCCTGTAAAATAAGTCAGTGTAACCTCCCGAATAATTAGAAATGAGCTGTCACAACTCAGTGTGCATTTACTGGTCTAAAACTGCAATAGAACAGATTATTTCTCATGTCTCCCTGCCACAGCTGCACTCTTCCACTGGCTGACAGGGACAGTTAATGGTGGCTTTCACCGCTGCTCTCTTCCATTGGCCAAGAGAGGCAGTTAATGATGGCCTTCACAGCTGCACTCTTCCACTGGCCAGCAGGGACAGTTAATGGTGGCCTTCACAGCTGCTCCCTTCCATTGGCCAAGAGACGCAGTTAATAATGGCCTTCACAGCCGCACTCTTCCACTGGCCAACAGGGACAGTTAATGGTGGCTTTCACCGCTGCTCTCTTCCATTGGCCAAGAGAGGCAGTTAATGATGGCCTTCACAGCTGTACTCTTCCACTGGCCATCATGGACAGTCAATGGTGGCCTTCACATTACCTTCCTTCCACTCACCAAGAGGGGTAGTTAATGACAGCCTCACAGCTGCTCCCTTCCATTGACCAAGAGAGGCCAATTAATAGCCACCTTCACAGCTGTGCCCTTCCACTGGCCAACAGGACAGTTAATGGTGGCATTCACAGCTGCACCATTCCACTGGCCAACAGGAACAGATGATGGCAGTTGCCATAGTTGCACTCTTCCACTGGCCAAGAGGGGCAGTTAATGGTGACATTCACAGCAGCATCCTTCCACTGGCCAAGAGGGACTGTTCATGGTGTCCTTCATAGCTGCATATCTCTACTGGCCAACAGGGACAGTTAATGACAGCCTTCATAGCAACACCCTTCCACTGATCAAGAGGGACAGTTAATGACGGTCTTCACAGCTAACAACAGGATCAATACTCAGTGAGCTGGCAGGGTGAGCTTAAGTACTTGAAGCCCTGCACCCTCCTTTCACCCTCATCAGAAACCAAGCACTTCACCTCTGCAATGTGCTGGCTTGGCACAAAGGGTTCTATGTAATAATGGCAAGCGCTGAATGGTGACTCACATTATCGCGAGGTCAGGGCAAAGAAAACAATTTCATCACCCTGACATCCCGGCACATGGAAGAACATCACCGGGGACTTATATACTTTGCTTTCTGTAGGGGGGGTTGTGCCACCCCCACCCACGTGGGAGGCTTTGCCCCCCACACCCCCTGCTTAAAGACTCTCAACTCTGGGGGGGTGCATGTCAGTGGGGGGGGCAAAAGCAAAAAAAAAGTTTTGGGCCAGGCACAACATAAACACAGTAGTGTCCGGACCCAGACCTGAACCCGGAACCCCATGCACCGCAAGCAGAGACCAACCCCCAGTGCCATGGCGCAGCTCAGCAGCCCTACCGCAATGCCACCCCTACATCCCCTCCGCCCTATCCCAGGCCATGTTCGCCGTGCTTGCTCCCCCCCGCATGTATCTACAGTGACATCCTTTCGCTAGGGTCACTCACCCCACCACATCCGGTTGCCCTCCCTGCCCCCTCACCTTCCGGGCTTTCAGACGGCGCCTTGATTCAGGCACCCACCTCACGTGCTACCGGCACAAAGCTAGCCTTGGTGACTCTTGCTTGAACACTCCAGTTTCCTAGGTGGAAACACAAAGTGCTGCTGCTGTTAGACTGGCACCCAACAACTGTTTGCAGCCTTCCACTGGCCAAAAGGGAAAGTTAATGGCGGCCTTCACAGCTGCAATCTTCCACTGGCCAAGAGGGTAGTTAATGATGGCACACACAGCTGCACCCTTCCACTGGCAAATGGACAGTTAATGATAGCCGGCACAGCAGCACCCTTCCACTGACCAAGAGGGGCAGTTTATGGCGGCCTTCAAAGTTGATGACAATATCAGTACTTGATTAGCTGGTAGAGTGAGCTTAAATACTTGATGCCCCACATCTTCATTTCCCCCTCGTCAGAAGCTAAGCACCTCACCTCCACACTGTGATGGCTTGGCACAAAGTGAGTCTTGGTGATTCGTACTTAAAAACTCCAGTCTCCCAGGTGGAAATGCAATGTGCTGCTGATATATCACTAGGCTGGCACTCAACAAATATCTTCTTTTAAAAAAAAGTAATGAAACTAAAAACTTGTACTGCAATGGCTGGCCCAGTGCCATGGACGACTGAGGCACCTAGTGCCTTACCTGATGCCATGCTGGTGACCAGGGTTTGAGAACAGAACTGGGCTATAGGGGGTCAGCTGAGGGAGAGTACCAAGGTTTTAAATAATTGATTAGCAGTTTTTTTTCTTGGGACAATACTAACTGTACAGAAAGCATTTATATAGGTTTTCTAGGAGTGTTATGTTTGTTAAACACCGTGAGGCAAGTGCTATGCATTTTCACAATGTTTTAGCACTTTTATGAGTGAAACGCTAATCAATTTTTAGAGTTAAATAAAACCCTGGAGAGTACTGAGTGTCCAACGGACTGCTCTCCTCTTCTCTCCTCTCCCTGGGAGGCTGGGCATGTTGGCTCTACTGAAACATTGCCACCAGGTGGAGGCCTGGTGGCAGTGTGGGATGGGAGTGACATGAAGGGAAGGAACTGTGGGACTCTGCAGTGTATGCACGCCTCCACACATGCACCAACGAGCACTACCAAACTAGGATAGTGGAGATAACAGGAGAAAAAAAGAAAGGCAAAGCAGGCCTATATGACACCCTGCATGCCGACCCTCCACCTGAGCCACAACCAGGACCCTGCTGACCTAGATCTGGATGTGTGATTCTGGGAGGGGGGTGATCCTCCTTCTCCTGGCCCTGCCATGGGTGGTAATTTGTGGAGGAGTAAGGCTCAATCAAAGTAAGTCCTGGGGAGGTGGTAGCCAGTGAGGGTGATGGGGACAGGGCAGATGAAGCATAGCCTGCTTCAGCCCAGGAGTATGCAACCGTGATTGAAAAAGAAAAAACAAACTTGTACTGGGGTCTCTTTACCACCAAAAAAGGGAAAGGAGTGGTAGTAAACTAGCGTTTTTTGGCAAGAAATGTTAATGTAAACCCACCTCCATAGTTTACAGACATCAAAATAACCCTTTTATAGCAGAACAGGTTTTTAAAATGTCCCAGCTGGACAAGATATATTACAGGCACTCAAACATCACCACATGACACCTAGATCATTTGAAAACAGTGTCACGCTGCCAGCCTGGAAGCACAGCAGTAGTGCTAACACTGGCTATGCCAGCATCCTGGGTTCAAGTATGGACTTGGGTCATTCAGGGGCTGGCTGGGGGACAAAGGACTGAGCCTCCCAAAGATAGCATTCCTCCCTTAGAGGGGGGGAGGTACTCCATCCCCACCACTTGTCTGCCACCCAGTGTGGGCTAGGTGGCAGTACAATAGGAGTATAACAGTGGGGAAGGGTCACCTGATGGTTGTCAGCACACACATGCACCACGCTTACAGGCATGTGCATTACCACATACTGGCAACCCTCAGGAGTAATAATTTTGGGAACCCCACCTAACCGGCATGATGTTGCCTGCAACCTTGTAGGTTCCCGCCACTGACTGTGATACCCTCCCACAAGATACTGGTCCAAGGCAAATGGTATACAGTAACGCATATGCCTGTAAGTTGTAAGTGTGGTGCACATGTGTGCTGGCAGATGTCAGGTAACCCTTCCCCGCTGTTGTACTCCCACTGTACTGCCACCTAGCCCCCACTGGAATTAATTATTTACTGACGTAAGTAGTGCAGGACCACTTTCAAAAACCGTGCCCAACTGCACAGGTGCCTGCAAGTTTTATTGGATAAAAACAATATGTGCCAGTTTCTTTTTTGAGGAGCATGGTCCCTATAATCCAGCTCATTACTTACAAATTGCAGTGAAGCATTGGAAATGTCCAGTAATTTTATTAGGGCTAAAACTGAACTTTTTTTTAGTCACATTCTGCTTTGAATCAGAAGTTATTTCCCAGGGTTCACCCTGCTTTAAAAGATAAGATGGGTACTCAGAAAGGGTTCCACGATACCAGTTCAGCAGCAAACCTGTCAACCGGCATTAAAGTGATGGCACAAATGCTGACTGCGATTGCAGTCCACGTTGTGCCATCAGGAATACTAGTGTGTTTTCTGCAGGGGGGGCTTTGCCCCCTGCACCCTCAGATCTTACTATAATCACATCCATAGCAGAGGTGTTTTGGGGAGGGACGCGACACCCAGAGACACTGTGCCGGGGGGTCCTGACCCTGTAGTGCAACCATTACAGCGACCTACAGCGACCTGTCATTTAGTTGTTGTAAACATCCGGTTGCTATAGTATTTTCACTGTAGCAATGGTATACCCTCAGAAAGTAACATTTAATCAAGAATAGAGCAGATAAGTTTTAAAAAATTGCATTTTGACCCCTTTAAAATAAATATGTGACTGGCTGCCCATAGTGGGGGTTTTTTTGTTACCTTCATATCCAAGAAGGTTTTTCTCTTCCAAATATTGCTTTTATATTCTTAAATTTAAAATACGTAATTAAAAAAAGAATCTCTCCCTGGAAGTGCAGTGGATATGGGATAGAGTAGTTGGACCTTATGTATGCACATTGTACATTTGTCCCTAGTGACTGTGGAAACCTTTTACCAATGAGGTGGCCAACCCTATAACTTTGTGTATTAAAACATGTCTACATATACAGTTAGGGACCTTGGAGCATAGCAAATGCAACTGTAACCCTAGTTTCACCCAGTTCGTATGCACAACAAACATTTTAATATCAGGTCCCTTATCTGTCAGACTCCATAGTGTTCTTTTATGGGAATACCCCTTAACAAGCAGTTTGCCATGTGCACCAGCAAAACATACATCTGTCACAGCCGGCACTCTGGTTTAAACAATTCCAGGCTGGTGGCACCGAGCATGTGTCTCTTGACGAGTTCAAAGCAATAATGCAGCTGTCAGATTAGGTGGACCAGCTTGGTAAACAGCAAATAGACAGCAGTATCATTCTGAATTGGTATTGACTGAAGAGACAGAGGATATCAGGCTTAAAGCAGGAGAGAAAGGGCTAGTCCCTCAATCAGCTGAGATATGTGCTTAGTGACAATGCGTACAGAGCAATGCTGTGTTTTACCTGAGACGCTCCTGTTGGTAAGTCTCGACAGCTAAACAGGATAACAACAATGATGGGGTCACGACCTGGCTCCGACCCCAGATGAAAGTGACAGATGGCTGACACCTGTACAGAGAGGTAAACCCCATGTGGCAATTGCCTCAGCAATGTTAAGTTACACCTCAGAGAGAGTCAGGTGGGGAAAGATGAGTTGATGCTCAGTTTTGGGGGATGCTGTCCGGTCAGAGGGCACCGGTAATGGTGCAGGCTGGATTTCTCCTGGGGCGTGGCATGTCTTTAAAGTAAATGTGTGCCATTCCCTAGAGATGTGTTTAAAAAACCCACTCCATGGATTCAGAAATTGAACTGTTAGGTTACAGTCAACAAAGTTCACCAGTAAAACAGAAAAAAATACTTTTTTTTTTTTTTTTAGTCTTTGGTAACCGGGTTAGGCCCACTAGGCACAAGTGCCTGTTTTCAGGGGTGACCTGGGAGCACTAGGCAGTTAAGTGACTTGCTCAGAGTCACACAGTAAGCAAGTGGAGGTTATGAGAATCAAACTCAGGTCTGGTTTGCTGGATGTGTTCCTCTATCCTCTAGGCTATACTGCCAGCCCAATAAGTAAGTAATAAGTACCAAGAAACTGACATTTTCGAGGGATTAACTACTTGTTGAGGGAACTTATTGTTTGACAAGCAGCCACTTCGGAACCTCTCTGCTCCTCTATGGCTGTGCCATTCTCGTGTTAAGTCATACCTCCCCTAGAAGGGTAGCTCACCCTCTGAAACAAATGCGTCACCGTGTGTAACAAAAAATTATTATTACTGTGTAAGATCTTTGTTATGTGCTAACAACCTGTAAAACATGTTTTGTCCTCTGTGCTTTATGTATGATGTGGAACCTTTGTAAATGAGTCTTTGACTCAAAGGTCTTTCTGAATATCTCAATAAATAAATAAAAAATAAGTGGCTCAAGGCACAGCCTGGAACCACCTCCCTCCAGCTGGTCATTAATCCAAGGAAATGACCTCCTATGAGGTTGTTATTGCGATTATAAATCTGATCACAATAGCAACTTTTTCTTTTGCAGGCTTTTTTTTCTGTCTTGTTTTTGCATGTTGAGAGGTGTGGCACAAGCAGTTGCCATAAGGGCTACGCCAGCCCTAACAATATGCAGGGAAATGGAAGAGGACAAACTGCTGTTGTTGACAATGATCCTTGAACAAAACAGAGTTTTGCTCTAGAGTTAAAAGCAAGTCTAGAGTTTGTCATCATAATTCAACATGATCCCTGTTACCATGAGCAATGTGTTCTCTCATGTTGCATTGCAATGTACGCTGCTAGTACAAGTAAAGTGGTGATATCAGGAGAAGTTAATTTCTAGTAGGGATGTGAGGGCAACAAAAAAGGTTCTGAAAGGTTCTGATAAGCCATAGAAAGTAGTTATTAAAATAGTTATCCAAGCCATAATAATTATCCAAGCTATAAAAAACAGTTATCCAAGTGATAGTTAGCCAAGCCTTTAAGCCATAAAAAGTAATTTATTAAAAGTCATTAATAAAGGTTATCAGAATTGTCAGAACCTTATAGTGTAAAGTACAAAAAGAAAATGTTTCTACCATAATTTCCATCAATAAACTATTGTCAAAGGAGGGAAAGGAATTTAAAAACAAATTGGAGCCAGCCTGGTGGCATCGAGGGCTGAGGTGCTGGTCGTCTCACCTCACACCATGCCGGCGACCCATGTTCAGGAACAAGCATGGGCCGCCGGGGTCGGCAGGGCAGGAGAAAGATTAAGCGTCCATCGGACTGCTCTCCTTCTCCGGGGAGGGGGGTCCACAACAGTCGGCACCTGTTCGCCCCCTGGTGGAGGATGGGGGATAAGGCGCTGCATTGTACTTTGGGGAGGAGTTTGGGGCAGATGCCAGGAGGGAGCGTGTGCAGACGCAGGCACACTCCCTTCCACCGGCATCAGTGCACGCCCTCAGCTCTGGGGAAAGAAGGGTATCATTCAAGTCAGGAGGTAAGTGGCAATCTAAAATAGTATAAAAAAGTAGAGGTCAGAATTTTCACCAGATTGTTGCACTGCTGCTTTAATAAACAAAGACACTAGAAGTCAGTACCCCATACTATAATTCACAATCGTACTACAAATTCAGGCTCCAGGGATACAGTATACGTGATCCACAGAGTCCAGCTTTGAAAGCATCTCTTAAATCTAATCAAGTGCGCCGGTTGTTGGATCCCTTTGGTAATGTTTTAATACAATCATAGAAAATAGTTTAAATAATACCCTGCCCGTTACTCCGGGTAATTTACTGTGACGGTCCTGTGTGATAGGCGAGGGTACATAATGAATGTCACGGGTACTTATTCTGGCAGCATACATATTAATTTATTTATAATCGTTGTCCAGGAAAGGTACGCTGAGCAGTGACAGCTAATTCCAGGTGCATCCAGGGGACTGGGTTGCATGAACCTGTTTTATTAGCGGGGAATGTCAGCCAGGACACTAGAGAAAATTGACTACCATTACGATAAGTGACATGAGATCCACCTGAGCAGCCACCGGCCAGACATGGGCAGAAGGGGCCTCAGTCTGATCCCTCATCTAAAGGATGGCACCACTTCAGTGCAGCACCCCCTAGTGCTGCACTACAGTGTCAGTACTGTGTGTTATCCCAAGTTTCTGGCGTGGGACTAGAACCTAAGGTCATCTCACATTTTGGCCCCAGAAAAAGTAGTAGTAGTGTTAATATACCACTTTATTCAAAATCCAGACAGTAACTAAACCCGGCTGAGCCAAAGCTCATTTTCAATGGGGACCCAAAGTACTCACTCACAGTTTCAGTTACAATACATACGGTAAGACAAATTGCATGATACAGCAAGAAATAAAGGCATGAGTTATCAATCTGAACCAATTGGGCTTAAGTAGATATGAAGCAAGCATGAAACCTACTGTGCCAATGACAATATGAGGTGTATTATTCTAAATAGGCCATCCAATTTCCTCCCATCTTTTTTTTTTTCTCTTCTGTGATATCCCAGGGGAGGGACATAGCAGGGGGAAAAATACAAAATACATCAGGTTGTTCAGAATGGCCTAGCAAAAGTATTTTACTTCTGTTCCATTTTCTACTTCTGCATCCACAAACTTATCAATACTGTCAAATTCTAACCTATGGAATTTCTCTACTTCCAAAGCAAAAAGGTTATCTAAAGCCCTGGCAGACGGATGACATTCCTGAATCAACTAACAAAGTGGAAAGATTCTAACTTTTAGGTATCGTGTATCAGAGGACAATGACCGTGGGAACAACACTGACTAGGATTTTGGGGACCTCCATGAAGACTAGCCACTGGGTCCCCTTCCCAACCCACCTTGACCACATATCTTTTACTCTATCCCATACACACACCATTTTATTTTCAATGCAATCAGTGTCATCTGTTTTTTTTATTCTATGTCTATACCCCTCGCCTCGATTGCCTCCACCTTCTGCCCCTTTGACCAGCCCATGCTCCTCACACTAGCCTCAGAGGTTTCTCCTGTCCAAGTCTTAGTCCAGATCATCCAATGAACCCCATCCTAGGGAGAATGCCCCCCATAGTGGGCCTCAAACACTTGTGAGGTGTGCTGATTTACTCTCCTTCAGGGCCATGTTGGGAGGGAGAAGGTGGAAGAAACACTGGGGCATGGTATGGGGAGAGCAGAGGTGTCATCTACAAAATGGGTAGATGTTTCCGCACAATTTGCCATGCCATTCTCCCACTCTGGGTGGAATTTTCTGTGCAATTTGTTCTACCCTCCTGCCAGTCTAACAGTCTACCCAACCTGTCATCTTACCGTTGGGGTGGACCTTACATGGTCACTGCAACATTCAAGGCCACCTAAAGCCAACCCCATGGAGGCACTCATGCAGCATTTCACTGGCATGTAATTTCGTGACAAAGACCAATCACTGATGTTTCCATGGACTCCCAAGAAGATCCATTCTTTTCAAATAACCCTTTTTCATAAAATTGATTGATGGGTCTTGGAAAAAAACTGGTCAGAACATTCAGGGTCATCTTAATTATTCTGATCAGTTCCTTATTTCTTTGTTTTTTTAATTAAAAGTTTAATTGAAAGCATCCAATAAGTAACATGAGCAACTTTTGAAAATATACATATACAAAACAGATACTCAAAAAAAAGAAAGAATAATGCATAGCCAACTTACCAAAAATACTATGATCTTATATTGCTTATTTTTTCCTAAACGTACAGGTGTAGCCCATTTCTTAGCTCTAGAACTTATTACTACAACTCTTATTGTAAATTCATTAATGGAAGAGACAGGAAATTGTAAGTAATCATATCAATCTGTAATACCTTTTTGAATTATATTGTGGAAGGGGGTACATACTTTTACAAAGACCTCCTGTTTATCAATTTTATAATACTGAATCTTGTCAATTTTCATGATTCTAACATTAAATTAAGCCACGTTTCATAAACTGGAAAGGTTGCATCCTTCTATTTTATTAAAATGCATTTTTTTCACTACGATCATAGTCATTGTGAGGAAGGTAGTCATATATTTAAAAGGTCTTAAAAATGGGTACAGTATGCCTAGTAGTGTGAGTAATGGGGTGAATGATAGTTTAAAGTCAATAGCACTAGAGAGGGTATTAAGTATTTTTGTCCAGAAGTTAGTTATGTGAGAGTATGACTGAATAAGATGAATTAAGTTACCCAATATATGAGTACATCTGGGGCACTCAGGAGAAACTGTGTTATCCATTTTGTTAAGTCTTACTGGGGTATAGCATGTTCTATGAAGAATATCGTATTGTATTTGTTGCAGCTTAGATGCTTTAACATTGAATGAGGGAGTATGTATAATCTGGTTCCATAAATCATCAGATATCTGTATATTTAGATGTGTCTACTTATTTTTTAACATATTCACTTAAGAACCATTATGTTATAAGACAGGCATATAATAAAAAGATTGCCCTAGGTTTATCCCCTTGTCTAATCAATACAGTGCTCCCTCTCTATAGTGAACACCTCTAGACCACCTGAGATGTTCACTATAGCTAGGTGTTCACTATAGTGAGGTGCTGATATGCCTACTTAGTGAACAATTGGAGCCATCAAATGTGGTCACTATAAAAGGGAGTTTGTTACAGAAGAGTTCTTTATAGCAAGGGAACACTGTGTATCTACTATCGGAGAGTAGGATGGTAATATTAAAGAACCATTAATCTGTTGAATATCATTCCAGACCTGCAAATATCTAAAGAAGTGTGACTTTGGTAAATTAAACTTATTTTTTAGATCCATAAATGAATAAAATATCCCATTTTCATATAGGTCTGCTATTTTTGCAATACTCCTCTTTTCCCAATTCCTAAATGTTTGGTCTATAATTGATGGTGTGAATGTGTAGTTATAGTATATTGGTTAGACGGGACAGATTTTGTTAGGTATATTTATAATCTTATGTGCCTTTTTACGACAATCTATCGTGATTTTAGTAGTGAAGTTGATATATGTGGGTTTACATTGCATATAATAATTAGAAAAAAATTACGTCTTAGCTGAGAGCAAAAATTTAATTGTTGTTCCATTCTATATGATGGTTCCAGATTGTCCTGTGAGCAACACAAAGAACAGCTTATCACTATTTGTGCAGCCAAATAACACCTGTAGAAGCCTGGTAGTGCTAGACCTCCCTTATTCTTTAGGAGTATTAAACATAGAAAGATAGAAATTGTTGACAGATAAGGACCTCCAGGCCCACTGAGTCTGTCCATGTGTTCTTTCTCCATGTTACCCAAGGACCCTAGGTGATCCGGGTAATTGAATTAATTTAATAAATTAATTAAGTAATTTTTCATAAGCTATCCGAGGTTTCTTATTCTTCCAAGTAAAAGATATATTAGCTTTTCTAAGGGACTTAAAGTAGCTTTGAGGGACTGGACAGGGGAGTGACTGAAATAAAAATAAGAATTTAGGGAGATTGTTCATTTTAATGATGCTGATTCTTCTAATTAATGTCAATGGTAGAGAACCTCATTTTGTAAAATCATTTTCTATTTTGGTCAACATTGGTGTATAGTTTAAAGAAAATAATCTGGCTACATTAGTAGCTATCTTAGTTTCTAGATATTTATTGAAGTAGTTTGTTTACATAAAGAGTTGCCCAGAATTTGGAGAGTGTATGTTTGATCTATCAGTGGTCTGCAGTTGTCTGCCATTTCAGATTGTTTGTGTGGCCTTTTGGTACCAGAGAGCAAACCCAGAATTAGCAGCTCAACCCACACTCTTTCACAAACTTTAAATTGTGTTTCTCATTGTGTACCACAGAGTCCTACTTAAAGCCGAACCAGGTAAATTTCCTTCATGGTGATTTGCATATGCTACCCATGATGCTTTGCAGGAAGGGGTACGCATAACTTTGTGTCCCAAACTGCTTTGCAATCCAGGAGAGAGAAAGGAAGAGAATGTTGCTGCCATTAGGCACACAAGGAAATCCAAACCACACTATGGTAGGTTAAAGGGAGATTACAGACAGGTTAAACACAGGGAAGGGGAAGGTTAAACACAAGGAAGGTAAGTGACTTGCTTGGGTTCACACAGGGAGTAATTGGTGGTTGTAGAATTCAAACCTGGGTTTTCAGATTCATAACTGTGCTATAACATCAAGACCAATCTACCTTCCTGAGGCTGAGCAGTGAAGTGAAATGAAGTGAAGTGAAGTGAAGTGAAGTGAAGTGAAGTGAAGTGGGTCATTGACAGCATCCTTACATGGGTCTGATATATTTACTTCTCACCATTTCACAGAGATATAGTCAAACAAACCAAGTGCCATCCAGCAAAGGAATTATCAGATACCATCTAAAACTGCTCAGAACTTATTAGACTGTTTATTTATTGATAGTCAAATGATTAATCTTTTATTTATTCAGGAAATTCCGTAGAAAATAAAATCTCTTTCATAATGGAGACCTGACCTCGACATGGCAAGTCACACTTTTCTTTAAAATTAATTAACTCTGATGCCAATGGAATCAAATAAAGTTTGACTCATATAAAATCTGAAACAGTCCAGCTGAGTCATACCTGCAGATTTGAACTGATGTTTGCCCTTACAACTGCAACATTTCATCACATACCAGATTTAAGAACAAACAGACAGATCTCTATAAATTAGTACATGTACACAGAGCATACCTAGTTGCTGGTCCCTACTAATGAAGTGTGTGTGTGTGTGTGTGGGGGGAGTAGGGTTACCGCCTGTCCCAATTTTCGCAGGACAGTCCTGATTTGGGCAGCTCTGTCCTGCAAAAAAAACACCAAAAATACTACATGTCCTGACTTTATAGTGGAAAAAAACATTTTCTAACTTTCCACTAAATGTTGCAAAAAACTATAATACTTTAACTAAAATGCCTTAAAATGATAAGAAACAATAGAAGCAACTAGGAAGCTATAATACTTAGCCTTAATTCTGGTTCTATAGAGAAGACAAGTCTGTTCCATTAGCCAAGATTGTGCACTGTCCTGCGAAAAATCATGTTTCAGTAAGAAATGTCCCACTTTGAGCTTCTTAAAAGGTGGTAGCCCTAGGGGGGAGTGGACATAATGGACCTGAGTCACTTCTGACCTTAAAAAAGTATGTTACTAAGCAAAAGTTACAAAAGGGTATGGATTTATTTTGTGTTAACCAAACAACACTATTGTGACATTTTTAAATAAGTGCATCAAACAAGACATAAATGTTTTAAAAATTCTATATTTGAGCCAGCTCAAGTGGCAGGCAGCTACACCTAACGCTGCCACCTGGAAGACAGGGGTTCGCACATGAACCCTGAAATACCACACTGGGGCCGACCAGCAACCAAGCACATTGCAAAGGTGAGGCAACAAATCATGAGCTTGACATGGCAAACACAAAACACTATGGGGTTTTCATGGCAAATGCCAAAAATCTTTGGGTTGTCATGGAAAATGCCAAAAGTCACAGTGCTTTCATTAAACTGGGAACAATCATGGTATCTGTGACAAAGGTACAGTGCTAGGCATGACTGTTAAGAATCTGCAGTGTGCAGTGGCATCCTGCAGTTGCCATATAGCAAGGACAGGTGCTCTCTGACATGGATCCAGCTGCCTGGCTTATGTAAAAGTAGCCAGCTATGCCTACACCATAAGAAGACAAGCAGGTGTCAGCCATCCCGTCGGCACAGTAGCAAGGCTACTGCTCATGATGGTGGTGACTGGGGTTCAGGAACAAGCCTTGTTTGCAGGAGACTGGCTAGGAAAGAGGGACCTAGCATTTCCAGAGGATGCTCTCCCTCTCGGGGGTAGGAGGCTGTGCAACACACTGCTCCAATGCCACCTGGGTGACCCCTGGTGGATTTACAGGCAGGTGCACCTTTGGGGGGGTGAGGATGCTGACTGACAGCTGTGCTCTCAGTGTTCACACATGCACTTGATGTCACCAAAGCTGGCAGCCTGGAGGGAGGGGATAAGAAAAAGGGGAAATGGCCTGTGGATGACAGATACACCTCCACCATATCCTCACCTGATGACAGGGACGCTGTCGTGGGTACATCCACCATACCCTGGCCCCATCTGGTGAGCATCCCAGAACAGCATGGAGGTAGACGAGTGTGGGGTAAGAGAGGTGTAGGGTCTTGAGGTGTCCCATGAGGCTCCTGAAGCAGACAGATGCCGGTGATGTGAGGGAGTAACAATAAAACTCCCAATTATAACAAAAAAAGAATGCAAACAGGTGAGGGCAGGTACAGCCTGATATAGTTCCACTGAGAAGGGGGCAAGATAAAGCCTCAAAGTGGACCACTGGCTAGAAGACAGGGGGAGTGAAAATAAGAGGCAAAACGGGACAAGGAAAAAGAACAAATGATGTCTGGGGTATTTCCTTTTCTGTATGTGACAGTTTCTAAATCAGCTTGCTATTATAAATGTTGTCAACCTACATTTTACTGGCTGTCTCACACTTCTATAACAAGGTATAGTCCAAGGAGTACACATTCAGCAACCATAGATCTGTGTATTGGGCTAATGGGGGGGTTTTCACACCCTACAATGTAGAAGTACAGATAAAAGTTGATTTCCCTCCCTAAAGAAAGTCAATTTCACACTGAATTAGGATAGAAACCTCCTGCAGAAGTTCTTCAAAGAGACAGAGCACATAAACAGAAAAAAAAATACACACAGATCAACAAAGTGTGGTATTTGCACTAATTTGTTACAACAATTACCGAAGAGACAACAGGCCTAGAAAATAAATGGGAGAACACTTAATTTTTGTACTTCTATGTGTCTGAGAGCCTCAAGTCTGAATGGAAAGTAAATATCACACAAAAACAAGCTCAACTAAAATCTGATTAACAAGTATACGGTGGGGGGGGGGTTGGCAGGAAGGTCCATAATTCATAACAACAGTAATGCAGAAAACATAGAAAGAACTGTGTCAGAAGAAAAACACCCAGGGGTCCATCCAGTGTGCCCATTCCCCTGCCTAGCTCCATGCCTGACCTAATACTGGGCTGGATTTAGAGATCTGATAGCCCTAGTGGCTGACTGGAACCCCCTTTCTTCCCCTTATATCCCTTCCTCCCTTCTGCCTGTGGGTCCTACTGTTCCCTTTTATCTGTCCTATCAGTCTTGTATTCAGCCAGCTCTCTGGGCAGTCCACCACACAAAGAGCATCCTCACTTCTCTCCTGACTATCCCCCCACCAATCTCCACCTGTGTCCTCTAGTCACATGCCCTCATTCCTCAGGAACAAGTTCCCACAATGCACCCTGTTGATTCCTCACGAGAACTTGTATAACTCAGGCATAGCCCCTCTTTCTGCCTGGCCTCCAGGGTATACATGTTATGGTTGTGTACACTCTTGAGGAAAGACAGGAGAAGGAAGACATGATTGAGACCTTAAAGTACTTACAGGATGAGCACTGAAGGCCTCTTCAGCCTTAGCAGGAAGAAGATCACTATAGGGCACAGCCTAAAGCTGATGGGGGTAAGGTCTAGGAGTGAGATAAGGAAGCACTTTTTCCCTGAGAGGGTGGTGGCCAACTGGAATGAGCTGTCTGAGGAGATGGTATCCCTAAAAATGGTGGACAGCTTCAAGAGGGGTTGGGACAGGGTCAGTGGGAAAAGTTGCGGGTGGAAGGGGGGTGAATGGGGGTTAAGTGGGGGAAGTTCATTGAGGTCAAAAGAGAAATGGGAAGGGAGGCAGTACCCTTTGTAAATACATAGGGGAACTACACAATCAAGCAGACTAGCTAGAGCATAAGACCTTTATCTGCTAGCATGTTTGTATGTTCATATGCTCAGGCAATCTTTCCTCATACATTACTGCTGACCCTGTATCATCTCCATGGCCTGCCTATGTATGGTCTCTATCCATTCCCAGTCCCTCAAAAGGTCCCTCTTTTGTTTTATTGTTTTACTTATCCCATTGTCTCTGGCATGGCCCAACTCTGCCTGCAGCACCCTCCCAACCCTGTTCATTTTCTTCTCCACTACTACCTCTCTTTGATCCTCCATGGTGTTTCCCTTGTGATGGCCCCTTTGGGGGTCAGTGTTCCTCCACAGGAACTTTTGCCCACTGGAGGGGTGGGTGGCTGGGTCTAGCATGGTCCAAAGAGTTTCTGGGGTCATGCTGCTGCACATCAGGGCTTTCCATTTTTCTTATCCAGCCCTCCTACGAGCATGCACATGGAACAACATCCTGGGGGGGTGATCAGACAGCATGTGGTCACCCATGCACACCACCTCCAAGCCCCCACAAGGAGCTGCTTGTCAAGCAGCATAGCACAGCACAAGCCACCCACCCTGGGAGGAGAGCATTCTGGAGCATTGCAACCCTCCCTGTTTACCTCTACTCCTGACATCCCAGACTCAGAACAGAAACCAGGGTCGCCAGGGTGCCAGAGCAGTTCCCTCTGCTCCTCCCAGTGCCATGGAGACTACCTAAAAGCTCATCTTAAATTTAAGATTCAAGAGGATGCATTTTATACCATGAGTGGGATAAATAACAGGGCTGAATAGAAGTGGTTTTAGTTACTGCTCATGACGCCAACGACCCAGGCTTGGAAGCCAGCCTGGGTGTCAGAGGGCCGGCCAGGGGGAGGAGGATTGAGCATCCCATGGACTGCTCTCCTCCTCTGGGGGAAGGGAAGCTCCTGGCACATGTCTGACCCCTGGTGGAGACCAGAGGTTCAGTGGCTGGCACTAGCCAGTACTGGAGGTGGGGCAGATATCGGCATTCACATGCTTGATGTCATTGCATGTCCTGCCTCTCAGTAAACAGGAAAACCCTCCACCGAGCAGCAATGGTGCCAGAATGGTTCAAAAAGTTGTAGGGCCAAGGATGTAAGGGGCAAATTCTCCCCTAATAAATAAATTAACATGATTGCAAAAACTGATAGGGCCACTTATGAAAGTGGTAGGGCCATGGCCATAGTGTCCCCCACCTGTTCTGGCACCTATGCTGAGCAGGATGCCATCTGATCACTCATTGCAGCCTCCACACTGCTGGCTGGGCTCTCTGCCTCGATGAACAACTAGCCATACTCTGCCAGGGGTCTGCGAGAAGAGGCCCCACAGGGAGCCATCCATGGGGGACTCGGCATGGCATAGCCTCTACACAGGTAAGTCCCGGGGATGGAGGATGATGGGTCTGGGTGAGCAGTCAGACCAAAGGAGGCCGGTGGAGCCATGGGAGGAAAAAAAAAAAAAGCAGAATTAAAAAAAAATAGACGTGGTTTTATTGCCCTGTTATTCCCCTCCAGGGAAATAATGGGTTATTCTCTCGCTCAGCACTTGTTTTTTCTCCCTTAGAACCCCTGTGCCTTCACTTGTGTTGCTATACCCTTTTAAACCATGACAGTTACACACATCTAGCAAACTTGCTCATAGCCAATTAAAAAACCCTAATTACCTGAATGACACTTACCATTAGGATGTAATAATCTCAGCCACCTATTTGTAAAACATCTAACATACTGTACATTAAAACAAACAAGAGTAAAACCACAGAAGTATTTGAACATCAGGCAATCACTAGTCCCATGGGATTAATAGGACATCTCATAGAACATGCAGGGATAAGCTTTTATACACACTGATATGATACCAGTAATGCCAGCCTAATACTCGGATTGCACCCCTCATTGTTAGGCAGCATTATTGGTAACATTCCAGAGTGAATAAAACACTTATTCCTGGCAGTCCTATGGAATATCCCCTTATATACACCACACCAATGGTGAATAAATTGAGCAAATAAATTTTATTATTGGGGGATAAGTATTTATTTCCACTTAGAACATGTTATTTCACTTAGAACACATTATTTCACTTAGAACACATTTATTTGACTTAAAACATGTTATTTCACTTAGAATATGTTAATTAACTTAGAACATGTTATTTCACATAGAACGCATTATTTCACTTAGAACACATAATTTCACATAGAACATGTTATTTCACTTAGAATACGTTATTTTACTTAGAACATGTTATTTCACTTAGAACACGTTATTTCACATAGGGAAAGGGGAAATTGTTTAACCAGGAATGGCTGACTAAGCCGGAGCTTGTTTCCAGGTGTGACCTGAGGGTTCCACGATTGGAACACGCCTGTCCAAGTGCACCCGTCATTAGGGCACCAGTATTTTAATTTCACTGCCCGCTTTTTATGTTGGGGTCTATGCCCCCCACTCCCCCAACTATATATTCTAACTCCTGGGAGGTGGACCTTGGGGAAGGGGCGGTGAATTCTGAATTTTGGTGCCCTAATAATGGCACACTTGGAGCAGTGCACACAGATGGCCAGAAGGGGACCTGAGAGCACGAGGAAATTAAGGGACTTGCTCAGGGTCACACAGTATGGAAGTGGAGGCTGATGGAATTCAAACCCAAGTTTACAGCTCAGTGCCCTTAACCACTACGCTATACTGCCTCCCTAGAACATGTTATTTCCATTTAGAATTTGGAAACAGAATGCAAAGAACAATGGGTCAAAAAGATAGTTTACAGTGGAAAGAAATTTATTCATTTAGTTAGTTTTAATTGATTGGGAGAGGGTGGCTAGACAAAGACAGGCAGCCTTAAGTTAAAACAAGGCAAGACACCAGTAAAAACATTAAAAACGGTGTGGTTTAGATTAAATACATAACACGGCCGGCCCGCCGGCGCAGCAGTTGGATTTCTGCTTGCGACGCCAATGACCCAGGTTCAGGAAAGAGCCCGGGTCGCTGGAGGGCTGGCCCGGGGGGAGAAGGATTGAGCATCCCATGGACAGCTCTCCTTCTCTGGGAGGAGGGTAGGGGACTGGTCCGGTGCCTGCTGGCTCCTAGAAGAGGCTGGGAGTATCACAGGATGCATGGCCCCAATACTAACTGGGGAGGAGCTGACGTCGGCATATGCCGTGACGTCACTACGCTGCCCCCTACAGAAAAAGGGAAAAATTGCTCACTGGCCGCCGGATGATGGCTCTCTGTTCCCTGAGTGCCTCTAGCACCTTCCCAGGGCCTCCTGCTTCTCAACAGCATCCCCGGGCCCTAGTAGTGTGTGTTGGGGCCATCCCCATCTCCCTGGTGCCTTCCCCCTCGCCGGAGGGGGACCCACCCGGTGAAGGGATACACCGGGATATCCCAGAGACCGGCTGCCATATGGGGACCAGAGGAGGGCTAGGTAAGGACAGTGGGGCTGGGGGAAACCTGTGGAGCCCGAAGGAGTGGAGGACCAGCGAGCACGGGGGCAGAGGAAAAAAAAATACATAACACGCTGCAGAGGACACCCATGAGTGTTAAGACTTTCCTAGCTAACTCATGACTTTGCTGCTTGTGTTGTGAGTCTTACTACGCACTTGTGGAGATAAATATGTTATTCCACTACACCCCATTATGTATTTCATATATTCCAAACAAAGTTTATTAAGCTATTAGCTACTGCCCATAGGATTTTCTCAATGGGTACACAAGGTATTTTTGCTAGCTCTGATGACGGCATGGCCAAAATGTCAGCTGCCTGCCCATGACGTCATTGCATGCATGGCAAACTCCCCTCCAAACAAGGTTGCTATGGACACCTGTTTGTAAAGTTCTTATTGCTTCTGGATTCCGTGTGTGTGGATTACTGCTGTCTGCCAGCTTGCAAGTCATATATAACAAAGCTAGCACTGGAATACAGTAGGACAAACAAACGTACGTTCTGTTTGTGAGAGTGCACTGGTTTTTCCCACTGTAGTGCAAACCTGTTGTTTCTCTGGCTAGTTTTGCTAGTTTTGCAATTCTGCAACATGGAATACAGTATTTATGTATTTATTTATTTAGTTATTTATTTGTTTTACCAGGAAAGCTTCATTGAGCGATGCTCATTTGCAAGGAGGTCCTGGGTAAGACATGGAGGATACAATAAATTCAAACAAACATGGCACAGCAATTTCAAAGCACATTACATAAAAAAGGCAAGGAACAAATGATAAAGATAGGGCTAGAGCTTGAAGAGTAACAAACAGGGTACATAGCACCGGCTAGGAATGGAAAAACATGAGAACAGTGGCATACAAAGTCATAAATTAAAATATGTACTAACAGGTTCACCTGAGACAGAACCTACAGAGATAAGCAGAGGAAGATGAGTCGAGGACCTTTAAATGAATAGAAGAGAAGTACAGTAGAGTGTCAGCTAAGCAAGACTAAGAGCAAAGTGACATAGGCTACTGCAGGAAAACAATTCACAATGTGTGAAAAAAGTTTTGTTTTTATCACGTCTGAGACAGAAACTGGCAGGAGAGATGCTCTTTTCCACTGAGCTGGGTCATAGCAAAAAAGCATTGTTAACTCCAGGGGACAGCAAACACACTTTAGCTTTGAAGTCTTTGAGGGGATTAGCTAAGGCTGATGTCAAAGTTTGACAGGTACACACAGGGAATAATACACTAGACAAATTGATGACATCTCTAGTTCTTTGCGCTGCTAGATATTGTCCAGCTCCCCTTCTGTCTCCGTGTTAGACATCCAAAGATCAGATATGAGGAGTATCCATGGAACTTTCTCATTTTTTTTAATTGCACTGATATTGGCAGACCCAGAAGGTGAAATTACACACTTATAGCTGCAATTAGCTTTCCTCTAAATCTGTGACAATATCTCTGTTGTTGATGCTGTTTATTTAATCTGTATTATTCTCTGCTATAGCCTTTCTTCCACTTTCCTATCACTGAAATTTTCAGAGCTTCAGTTTCCCTGTCTGTAAATGTGTAAAACCAGGAACTCTATATAAAGAGTGATCACTGCTGCTGTGTATGGCCAGATACAACCATGATGCCCTTATTCATCCCTAAAATTCCAGTCATTAGCCATATACACCCAAGTGCTGTACTAGGGGGATGCCATACTCTCAGGGTGTGCCTTCCTTTGGAAGTTAAACACCCCACGGCACTTCCTGAAAAGAGAAGGGGAATGTCGCAGTGTCCTGACCAAATGTCACTCATTCACTAGAAATACCACCACCAACAGTTTAATTTGGTTTAGTTTCAGTCGGTTTGCATCTGTACCTCCCCCGGCCCCACAGTATCACGGCAGAGGATGTTATCCACCTTCCCTGGTGAAAGAAAGTATCCTCTGAGAAAGGCTAGCCCCTATCAACACAGGCTCAGTCCTGAACCCAGATCACCATCATTGCCAGAGGCAAACCTAATGCTCTCAGGACTTTTCCTCAGAAGGATACGCACATGCAGAGGGGTCCCTACACAGGCCAGGGGTGCACAGAGGTCCTGCCCCACATATGCAGAGACCTCCATGCATATGCAGCCCTGGATGCATGCCTCTACTCCTGATTCTGAGCCATGCATGTGGCTACGTGGGCAGCCAGGACAGGGACAGGCCAGGGAGAGGGTGTGAACATGTGCCACATTCATAAAACAATCTCCACAATACAGAGTGCTTGCAGAGGGGGGCAGCCACTACATCTGCCTAGAAGTAGAATTGATATCTATGTGCCATCCTCTACACAGGCACAATGGACCATTCTGGGCCTGCTTGGTCCCAGTTTACCTGCCCTCCAGCCCTAAAAGCCTCCATGGTGGGTTGGGTGCAGTACTGGCACCAGTTCATGAACATAACAAATTTCTCAGGCACCCCAAGAGGCATATATTGCAGTCCAGGAAGACTGCCATATCCTATCAATCTCTGCACACTGTGCAGGCAAGGATCCACTGGCAGACTCGCATAGGCATCCAACTACACAGTTCCACCCCATTCTACCCACCCCTGCTGCCCCCTGCCCCAATGCACAGCTCTGCAGTAGGGGAGCACTGTGGGTGGGGCCTATGGATGCCGTCTGGGGTGGGCAGGCATTGGGGGACACACAGCATGCTCAATTCAAATATATCCTGGCCACATATGAGGCTCAAGCCCTTAGATTGTTTTCACAATGCATCCATGTTCTGTTGTAGGATTATGTGGCTGAAAGGAACATAAACTCCATCATACAGTTCCACAAATGGTACTTAACCTCCAGCATGTACATCTGAATCACCAACTGAGTTACCTAAAAGACTGACAAAGATAGAACAATAGCAGAACTGGAATCAGTATTTAAAATACAACTTCTACAGGAAACTCATTACTTACAGGTTCTGCGCAGTTCTCCATTAAAGTAGTAGTTCAGGTTAGCTATGACAAAAAAAAAGTCACTGCTGATTTTGATTCTGTAAGGGAACATCTAGGCTTCCTTACCAAATCATGTGACTGTACGCTAAAAAGTAACATAGGTAAAATCATTTACTTGTATGATAATACCAGTGCTGAGCGCACTCTTAGAGTTGTAAGAGTGGCCTCGCTCACATTCTTAGGGTAGCAGAATTGCAAAATGAGGGTGAGCAGTTCGGATGCCTAAGAATGTAAGTGAGACCACTCTTATGGGTGTAAGAGTGCTCTCAGTTGCAGTACTAATTTATTTTTTATTTTACTTTTTGTTGACCGGGTAAGTGCACTAGACCAATCCTGCCTATTTTCAGGCAGGGGGATACAGATGAATGCCAACTGACTTTGAACCAGATTAAGCTGTTGGTGGTATTTTTAGTAAATGAGGTAAATTTGGCCAGGACACCAGGAAAATCCCCCTACTCTTTTCGATAAGTGCCATGGGGTCTTTAACATCCACCTGAACTACCACCGATCCAGGCAGATGGGACCTCGGTTTAACGTCTCATCCAAAAGACGACACCTCAGATGGCCCTCTCATGCTGCACTACAGTGTCAGTACTGGGATATTAACCCAAGTGCCAGATGTGGGAACTGAACCCACAGCCCTCTGATCTCCTGGCCTCAGAGGCAAGTGTGCTACCTACTGAGCCACTGCCACTGAGCCACTGACACTGCCACTAATACATTATTGATTGAGTTTGATGAATAATATATCATTTTTTTTAAAACCTTACCTGAACATGCTTGTTTCCAGGGTAGCTGCATGTGGGGCACTCTTCACAGGATAACAGTGTTTCACACGCAGAGGAAAGGAGTGCTCTGGTTGGTTGGGAGTGCTCCCTCAATCTATAATGAAACTTAGTTTCTTCAGATACTAATGGAGAAGATGGTGCTCATCCTCCCCAACCAACTGCCAATCCCAACAGACATCTTAAAAGGATATCTACCTCAATTGGTCTAGAGTCAGCAGGAGCAGGTCAGTGCCATCTTTTTTTAGATCCACAGAAAATAAGATAAAAAAAAATGATTTAAGTTATTTGTAGCTTACAGCTGGAGTGATGCAATAAGGGAGTGCAGGCCCTTCAAGAAGCAGTGACATTTTGTAGCCTTAAATAGCTATTTACGTATTTATTTATTTATTGAATGTTTCACCAGGAAAGGCACACTGAGCAACAAGATGCTCGTCTCACGGTGTGTCCTGGGGGGGGGGTACAGAGGAGAGCAGGTGAGTACATGATACACATATGTATGTATGTATGTATGTATGTATGTACGTACGTACGTACGTATGTATGTATGTATGTATTTATATGTATTTATTTATTGAACAGAAAAAGCACACTGAGCTGACCAAGACTCATTTCCAGGTGTGACATGGAGGAGGGGTATGAGAGAAAGTGATACACAATCAAATAAGTGCAACAGTGCTAAGGGATAAAATACAAGATCCCAACACAAATCGGGCAGACATGATAGGCCTGGAGGTCTCCTTCTGCCGGCTACTACTTATGTTCTTAAGTTATGTAATAAATGCATAGATATAATAGTGCAAAAAAAATTCACTGTGTAAAACACACAAAAATGCGCAGTAGCAAATCCGCAATCAAAGATGGAATGGCGCAGGAAATAAATTCTGCAGCACTGTGCTGCAAAAAGTACTGTGCACAAAATGAGTAGTGACAAATATGTCAGGTGGCAAAACAACAAGATGTAGAGAGACAGCATCAAGAATGAAAATTAACAGGAGTAGCAGGTCGTTTCTGTCGTGATCACATCCCTCAAGATTGCTGTACTTCACAGAGAGGGTGGTGGAAAAATGGCACAGATTGCTAAGCAAGCTGGTAAGAGCCCAGTCTTTCCAGGGATCTAAAAGTGATTTTCCTGGTTTCTACAAAACATTGCTGTTAGTATTGGTAAGAGTGAACTCTTGTAAGATTCCCCAATAAAATTTAATTTCTGGACTTTCCACTTTTTATAACTGACTATATTTGCTGGGGGAAAAAAAGACTGTTTTGCCCCTCAACATTCTAGCTGTTCCTACTGCTTTTCCTGCTTTCAAGCCATAATCCTCTGCTTGTGATGTCAAAGTCATGTCATAAACAGATTATGACATCGCAGCAGGTATGAGCAGTGTATCCAAAGTGTAAAGTGAAAAAATTATTTTAATGAAGATGGTTTAAGTTATAAGGAACAGAAGGTCTGAAATTCAGATTTGGGGAGAATTATACATAACTGAGTTCTGCTGATGCAGACTGAATTTTTCACTGGATTTTGGAGAATCTCTTTAAGGTGGGATGGAACAAGTGCAGGGGCATAGTGACTGTGGGTTCAGGAAAAGAGGAGGCGTACAGTGTTAAAAGTAAGTCAGAATCCACACATCTGAAGGCTCAGGCTAAGCCAAGCAGCAATAGGTTGTAGTGGGTAGAGGCAGAACAGTGCAGACTCGATGGACTCCATGTCATCTTCTGTCCACAAAATGTTTGTGTTTCTGTATTTGCTATGGATTTGTTACACAAGAAAAAGGATGTGGCTCTGTGTTGTTAAATTACTTGATAATTTATATCCATAACATATAGAATAAAGTATGGGGTGGTGTGTGTAATCAGAAGTTTACACACACCTGAGGGGTTGGATGCTACATAAACCTCGAGTTTACACACAGCACCCCGTATTTTATTTTATATCATTGCTGGGTCTTCCTTTTTGGCCACATCAATTACATAAAATAAAAAAGATGTTCCTGTGTGGCCATGGTCTGTTTAGACTCAAGTGTGTGGTCCACAGCCGTTTTTATTTATTTAAGCTATTTTAATTTATTTATTTATGCCCACAGCTGAAAAGTTACTTTTGAGTGTTAAAATTTCTTGATTTTGTTTCTGGCAGTCAGTCACTTACTGTCGAGTCTGAGTGGTGGTTCCATCTACAGTGGAAAGATGAGGCTGCCAGTGGTCCGGGAGGAAGAGCTGCGGTGAGCGCATGCGTAGAGCGAGAGAAGCTGTGTGCGTGTTTGCCATAATAAACACTCCTTTATTACAGCAAATAATGCCACTTTTTTTTTACAGTAAAAAGGAATACCCAGTTATTATATATAGAATAAAGAATGGGGAAGTGTGTGATATGAGAATTTAATGCACACCCAAAGTGTGAGATGCTACATAAACCCTGAGCGTGAGGCCTGAAGGGTTTATAAAAGCATCCCACATATTGAGGGTGTGCTTTGAATTCTCCTGCTGTCCTGTACTGGCCTATATAATATCTAACTGAGCAATTTTCTTCCAACCAGACTTCTATAACTGAAGTCATTAACTGTGTATTACAGAGGAGCCACCACAACAAGACTCCTCACATTCTCCTCGTCATTTTTATATCTCTATCTGAGTGATCCTACATTTATTTATTTTTTTTTAAAAGCCATATCAGCTTGATCCTGCTGTTCATCAGCTTCAGGAGTACAAGAGGGAACGGGTCCATGGCTGACTGCCTACACTCACAATCGCAATCGGGCTTACCTGAGGCTGTGAGTGAGGCAGCCACAGAGCTGTTACCTCTTGCACTCCTGAAGCTGGCGAGCAGGAGAATCAACCAGATACAAGTTTGTTTTTAAAATAATGGTATGATCAATAACACAGATACAAAAAATGATTAGGAGAAGGTGAGGAGTGTTGTTGTGGTGGCTCCTCGCTAACGGAGATAACACAGCCACCATGTTCATGGAACTAATCAGCCCTCCCAAACACAGAACAAGAGCCAATGAGGGAGTGCTCAAATTTTGAATGACAGAGTGTATGCTCACCATAATAACCCATGGGTTATTACAGTGAGTATCAACTGGCTGAGCCCAAAGAAAAAAAATTGCTCACCAGTTATCATAAGGCTGTAAATCCCTTAGCGAGTTGCGGTGGCATCATAAATCACAATTCAAAGCTCAAGTAGTTTATCACAGTCATCATACCCCCGAAATGGAACTGCAGGTTTTATATGCACAGTTTGGGTGTACCATCCCTTTTGATATTATACATGGTAAACAGAAACTCAGAAAAGGACTACAGGAAGTAAAACTGCAAAACAAAAAAAAAATGTTTACCATGGTAACATGTAATTGTTGATGTTTTCAAAATGTTATTGTTTTGGTTGGCCTGTTAGTGTAGCAGCAGGGCTGCCAATTATGATGCTGGTAACCCAGGTTCAGGAAAGAGTCCAGAACGCCGAAAGGCCAGCAAGAGGAGAAGGTTTGAGCACCCAAGCAGATGTACACCTCCTTGGGGGTGGGAAGTTGTCTGCTCCACAGTGTCAGCATTGCATGTGGTCTCACAGGTGGTGAGACGTGGCAGGGATGGATGCGGGAGGGAGAGCTGCTCAGCACTGTATGTGCCTGTTGTATGCACGTAGCAGTCAGTTTGTACTGTTAGATCAAGGAGGATGAAAAAACAGAAAATATCAGGCCACAATGGAATAATACTCTCTGGCACTTGGGGGGGGAGGGGTCTGCGGTCATCTGCTTGCTTGGCATGAAGACTCCTACTCACCAGATGTGGACAACAGAGTTTATGCCACCCTGAAAGCACTACTGTGAGCAGGGACAGACCACAAAGCAGGAAGTCTGCCTGGGTGAGCCTGGATAAAGGTGGAAGTTGGGCAGGAGAGAAAAACAGTAATTAAAAAAAATTCTATGGTGTCAAACTGTAAAATTCATGAAAATAAACAGGGTGCTTTGCTAGAATTTTGCTACCATTTTGATCCTTGGCATATTATGTAGGGCACAATGACAGGCTCTTTTATATAGTAATACGTCCCCTGGAGCCAATTGTTGTGGAATAAGAGTGGTTTCACAAGCATTCTGCTCTGATGAGAACAGCGAAGTGAAGCTGAGCTGTTCTGGCTGGAACAGAATGCAAGTAAAAGAACACTCTTATCCCACAATGAGTGGTGATGGGGAACGTATCCAAATATTATAGATCAAGGGAGCACACGGTGTTATTTAAAAAATAATGTCCGGGAATGTGTCTGTTTAAAACAAAAAGTCTGGGAATGTGTCTGTTTTCAAGGCATCTGTGCATGAGACACTGTTCACAGAAAAAGAGTGTCTCACACGCAGGGGAAGGGAGCATTCTGATTGGTCGAGAGTGCTCCCTCGATCTATGATGTCACTTACAGCCTATCTGCTGTTAATATTTTCTTGCTGACCTCATAATCCAGTACCTGTCACATCACAATCCACTGCAGTAGGAACTGTGATGTACAAACTGAGGGTCACAGACTCAGCTGGAGGATACATACTTGGTGGAAGCAGATGATCCTAGGGGAAAGGGACCCTGCTTTCATGCAAATGCCTCATGCAATAATGAAAAAATGGAACGGTTTGAAATTCATTTTTTTTTACTTGAATTCAACATAGCAGTAATTGGTAAATATTTTGTTTTATTTAGTTTTTGTTTACCAGGCAGGTGTGCTAGAGAAACATTTGCCTGTTTTAAGCCATGACCCGGGAGAATATAACCATTTACATACAAATTCCACGACAAAAGTATCAAACATTTGTATACACAGAACATACTGAGAACATTAGTATTGTGTGTGTGTGTGTATATATATATATATATATATATATATATATATATATATATACCCATAATTCCAGGACACTGGTATAAGTATTAATGTAAACGAACATAATGTAAACTGATTGTACAGAGCAGTGGAGAGTTATATACAGTTTCACATTTCAATAGTGTTAGAGCCTGTTGTCTAATGGCTGTGGATCTAGAGCCTTAGGGGAGTTGAGTATCTTTTACCACTTGTGGTATGTCCTTGGCTCCTTCATTTAATGGTCCATCCAGCCTCATCACACCTCCCATTCCCCCAACTTCCATGTCCAACCCATCTCCAGACAATGTGTGTAGGTCTGTCCCTATGGAATGATGCCTGGTCTGGTTTCCATAACATGAGCCAACCATGCATTCCATCTGTTCTGGTGTTGGGGTACTTTGTTTTTGAACTGTGCTGTTAATCTTTCCATTTTGCATTAGATAACATTTGTCACTGTGTAAGAGATGGTGACTCCGGTTTAAGCCAAAGCTTTGTGATTGATTTTTTTCACTGCTGTAAACATTACATTCAAAAGGTAATGCTGTATCTTGTTTTTGAGATGTGGTGGATAAAGGAGTAGAAGTGCTGCTTCGAGAGAAACTCAACCATATGGCAAGATAATAGCATTAACTTCTGTCTCCATTGTGGTCCAGAACAGCTTTAGTACCAGGCAGGACCAGAATATGTGAGTAGAAGTAGCCATGGCTTGGCGATATTCTCTCCAGCAGGTGGAGCTCCAGCTGGGGAGGAGCTTGGTGGTTATTTGTGGAGTTCTAAAGTACTGAATGGTTGTTTTCTAGCCAAACTCCCTCCATTAGAAGGATCCCATAATCTTGTGCTGTCTCGTCCACTCTAGCACTCAGTCTGCTGGAGAAAGGGTGATTGGTAGCTCTGCCTCCCAGGTAAATTTGGTGGATTCTGTATAAATTTGCTGCCCGCCTACCAAAGACTGATAACACCTCAAGTTAAAATGAGATGGCCACTGCCCTCTGAGTGTGTCTTTGATGAAGTATATGAGGAGAAAGAATGAGTCCTCATCTAGCTAAAGTCCTAGTTTGGAGCCTAAGTTATGTTTGATTTGTAAGACTCTGTAGTGATTCCTACTCTCTAAGGGAAATCCCTGGTAGAGTTGTGCAAATGATTTAAACGTGCCTTTCTCATAAAACATATATGTGTGTGTGTTAGTCCCTCCTGGGTCCATACCAAGAGCTTATGCTGTAGTGCAGCGAGAATAAATTCCATATCAAATGTCGGGATGCTCAACCAGTAGGATCCCGTCTGGTGTGCGGGCTGATAAGGAAGGTGAAGCCAAATACGAAGTAGGGCAGTTGTTGGGAATGAGGAGGGCACATTTAGTAGCACTTGGTCTTTTGACTTGAATAATAGAGAGTCTACATTGAGTGGGGGGGCCGGAGACTTTCAAATCCATCCACCTTGGGTGAGACAGTGCTTGCTTCCACATGAAAATGTGTTTTAATAGTGCGGCTTGCGCATAAAGAAATGATTGATAATTTATTTTTTATACAGGTACAAACATTTAGGGATAAAATCCCTATTTTCAAAGAATGCCCTGTACAATACACAAAACATACAAATAAACATCACTTTTACATAAAACTCTATATAAAAACACATATAACACATTGGAGCACATAGCGGATGTTGTTCATTTTATGCATAACAATTACATGGATTTTGCAAGGACTTCCTCAATGCAGCTTGACAAGCAAACTGTTTAATGCTGTATTGGTCCTAGTAAGAACAAATCCAGAACAAATGGTTTGATACCTTTTATTGTACCAACAAGGATGTTACAAAAAGAACAAATAGCTTTAGCTTTCGGACCAACAAGTACTTCTTCAGAAGCTTAATGATAGTTATTTAGAAAATCCCATATTATTAACACTTAGAACATGCAGAAAAAACAGAAATAATTCTGATTGGTTTAAAACAGGCATTCAAAACATAATTAAAGTGATGTCAGAGAGCTTGACTATCATAAGTGTGCTTTCAGCTGAACCAAACTTAAAGGTCAAAGGTTGTCCAGAGATAACAGTAGGCAGAGAGTTCAACCCTCATATATTATACCATGTATCAGTCTAATGGATAACAAAACACTAGGATTCTCTACTCACTAAATTATATGTCAAGCGAAAAAACTCCCAAAGACACATGCTTCAAGAGTGAGGTAAGAGCACACAAGTAGAAGCCAGCTTCAACTCTGCTCAGAACTCTGTTAGTTTTAGAATACGGCCAATGACAAAAACATGACCCTAGATAAAACAAGTGCATGCCAAAATGTAACATATCAGCAAGTAACAAATAAAACATAAGCCCCAAACATTACAACAACAGAAATTATCTTCACATGGCATATAGAAGGATGAAAGTGATGTTTACCCAAAGTGAGTAAGTGTATCACACTGATGAGTGTACAACTAGCTGGAGATTTTATTTATTTAGTTTTTGTTGACCGGGTAAGTGCGCTAGCCAACAAGTGACTATTTTCAGGCACGACCCGGGAGGTACAGTTACAGAACACAGTGATACATAAGAGATTACACAAAGCAGGATACATTTGCAGGATACATAAGAAATTACACAGAGCAGGATACATTTGCAAAGGACAAAGTCACACAGTGTAGTCAAGCATAGCAATAAGGATAAAATTACATGTATTCAGTTGTTGAGAACTAGGGGGAGAGGTGGTAGGGGACAGGTGGGGGTAGGGAGCAGGAGATGGAGACAGGGGTAGGTAGGCAGAATAGCAAAAGGGAGGACAGGAGGGAGGTTAAGGCGCCAAGTGCGGTATTAGCAGGAGAAGGTTACCACCTGTGGCGGGACGGGAACCGGGAGTCGGCAAGAGAGACGGAGAGGTCGGGGAACAGGACAGTGAAGCTATGGGTGCAAAAAATAGAGAGGGAGAGAGGGTGATGTGCAGGGGAGGGCGGTGGGGGGACTAGGTGCAAGGGTGAGGAGGGATTTGAACTAAAGGAATGGGGAGGGGAAGGGTAGGGTGGGAAGGGCAGGGTATAGGGGAAAAGGGATGAAGGGCACGGAACAGATAGGGAAATGAGTGGGGGTAGGAAGATAGAGTGCACCTAGTAAGAGCGCAGCGGAGCAGAAGAAGGGAGGAGGACAAGAGGCGAGGCGGTGAAAACGGCATTGGCGGGGTAGAGTAGTAACCTGCGGCCGAGCCGGTGGAACTACGAGACGGCAGGAGAGAGAGGGGAGTCACGCAAACTGGTGGGAGGCGGATAAAATAGGAGAGGGAGGGGTGAGGACTGAGCATAGGGAGAAGAGGGAAGAATAAAAGAAGGAGGGGAAAGCTGGCAGGAGAGGGGCAGAAAGGTGAAAGAAAGGCAGGAAGGGTGGCGGCAAGTTACTGGCATTAGTGGTACAAGGTAGCAACCTGTTACCGGGCCGGTGGAACCGAAGACGGCAGAGAGGAGAGTGGAGGGCGAGTTAGAGGGGGAGGAGGCGCAAAAGAGCAGGAGAGGGAGGGCAGGAAAAGGAGGGGTAATGACAGGGGTACTGGAGAAATGGCTAAGTGGAAGGAAGACAGCGGGCTGGGAAAATAAGTGTTACAGGAACAGAGGTTGCAGGATAAGGAATGAAGGTGGGGGGAAACAGCTCAGGAGTGAGGGCAAGCTAAGTGACTAGGCAGTAATTAGAGAGCTTTACAATTGGCATCAGAACAACGTTATACAGTATCAACAAACATGAAACATAAAAGCAAAAAACAACCAAGAATAAAAAGCGCAAGTGCCTATAATACATAATAGGGGAGGGAGGAGAACAGGTTAGAGCATGGGATTCAAGAGGATCAAAACAAACACATTTGTCCATCGAGGTAAGGAAAGCTCTGAGATTGTGCTTAAATACATCATGAGAAGGAGCATTTTTAGTCCTCGGGCTGCAAGTTCCAAAAGTGAGGGGCAGCATAACTGAAGGCTCCCGAGCCCTTTTAAAGCGGCAGAGAGAATATTAATAAGGACTTGTCAGAGGATCTAAGGTCCCATGAAGGTATAACCAGTTGAGTAGTTTTGAGAGCTCAGCTGGCTTTGATGCTCTGATGATGGTGTCCAAAAGGTTGCAGAGGTAATATTGCCTGGTGGAGGAGGGAGATAGCCAGCCCAGGTCTTTGTATAGCTGACAATGGTGCTTCAGGCGCGGTGCTTTAGCCATACCTGCAAACATTGTTGAAGGTGGTGTCCATTGGTGCAGAGCAGTTTTGCTGGCCATGGTTAGATGGGAGCACAGTGAGGTGAAGGTTGGTAACAGGATTCCTCTAGCAATTGCCAGTTTAGCGCAGGGGTAAGCAGGTAGTTAGTCCTGTAAGCAGCCCCTAGCTTACAATTGACAGATTTACAAGTTTCCTGGATGTGCAGCTTTAGTCAAGATTTTGGTCAAGGTGAATGCCCAAGTAGCGAAAAAGAGCTAACAGACTCAGAGGGTTACCATTAATGTCAGGCACAGAGAGAGAGAAGAAGAGCAGGTTCTTAATTTGTGTGGGGATCCAAATAGCATGGCTTTAGTTTTATTGGAGTTAAGGACAAGGCGTTGGTGTGTAGCCAGCTGCACCAAGTGGAAGTCTGTGGTAAGGGCAGCATTCAGGTTGGTGATATTGTCAGAGGGGCATAGATGACCAGGTCATCAGCATAAGTAGTGAGTGGCCAGAGGTTACTACATCAGGAGATTGTTTGCAAATAGTGAGAAGAGGAGAGAACCGAGAATGGAGCCCTGAGGGATGCCAATATTGATAACAGCACTGTCAGAGATCGCCGAGTTGAATTTCACTGCTTGAGTCCTGTTGGCAAGGTAGCTGCTGAACCAGGTAGTGACAGGGTAGGAGAAGCCCAGATTTCTGAGGGAGGCAAGTAGTAAAGGATGGTCAACAAGGTCGAACGCTTTAGTGAGGTCGATGAAAACAGCCCCTGTTAGCTTCCCTTTGTCCATGTTGGTAAGAATGTCAGAGGAGAATTTTGCTAGTGCAGTCATGGTGCTGTGGTGTTTTCTAAAGCTGTGCTGTGCTGTATTGAGTAAGTTGGAGTTTTCAACGAATTGCAACTTGAATAGAGACTAATTTCTCAAGGATCTTGCTAAGGACTGATAGTATAGCAATTGGTCTGTAGTTGGTCGTGGTCATTTTGCTGCCTTTTTAAACACGGGAGTAATTCTGGCGGCCTTCCAGATTTCAGGACAGAGCCATTGAGAGGGATAGGTGAAGATTCTAGCTATAGGTCCAGATATGAGGTGAGCAGCCATCTTTAATAGATGGGGTTCCATTCCATCAGAGCCGGGCTGGTATTGTCAGAGATAGCCTTGAGCAGCTTTGAAGACTTGATGCCTGGTGACCGCTTGAAGTAGAATGGTTTAGATGAGGTAGGTGAATCGCCAGGAATGTTGAGTTCAGTTGTGTAGCAGGAGATTGAAGGAAGCTGTGTAGGCAGATAGGTCAAAAACTGCTGGTTAAACGCGCTTTGCAATAGTGAAGGAGTCATTACAGTGGACACCTTGCAGGACCATTTCTGAGGGGTGACAGTTTGCGAGATCCTAAAAAGTTTTAATGTGGCTCCAAAATTTTCGAGGGTCGTTGGAGGAGTTAGTCAGCAGGTTTTGACAGTATATGCTTTAGCCTGCCTGATGCGCCTTTTGCAATCATTTCTATACTGCTTGTACAGGATAAGATCCAGGGGGAGCCCAGATTTTTTGTATTGTTTCCATTGCTTATCTCGGACTTTTAACTTACATAGGAGTTCTTTATTTAGCCATCTTGACTGCTGACCTCTGACTCTTCTTTTTACCTTGGGAGGTGTTTCTTTTGTACTTCGCCAAACTTGGTGAGAAATATGTTAAGGGCAGTGTCAACATTGGAGGTGGAGAAAACGTCAGTCCAGTCTATGTCAGATATGTCAGATAAGAAGGCTTGTGTATCGAGGGCAGCATAGTTCGTGAAGGTAATCAGTCGTGTTTGAGGAGCAGGCGGTGGGCAGGAGCGCCAGTGACAGAGCGTTGGTGAGTGATCTGTAAGTGAGTCAGCCAGGACGGTAGCTTTGGAAACATGATCCGGTCTATTTGTAAGGATCCAGTCCAGTAATGACCCTGATAGTGAAGACGTGGTTCTAGTGCAGATAGTTATAAGTTGGTGAAAATTGTGCTTCTGGATCAAAGATGCAAGGAGATTGTGATGTGGGCCCAGCCAGTTCAGGTTCAAGTCACCGAGGAGGGTGTTTCATTTATTTTACATTTTGAGAAACGTGACTGCAGTAGGTTCTGGAGACCGCTCAGCCCACTGGTTGGCGGATTATACACACAAACGACATGTAGGTGTTTCGGACCGAGTGTCAGGGTTGCATGCAGCGCTCACATAGCATGAGGGAATCAGGGTTAGGTAGGACGCTAAGAGACAGATGACTTTTATAGTAATATGACCCACCCCCTCTCGGACCCAGATCGATCTCGCCAAGAATATTATACCCAGGTAGAGGGCAGGAGGTATCGGATACAGTAGGTTTCAACCAGGTTTCGGTGAGGCATAGTATGTCAGGATCCACCAACTTAGCCCAGGCTTCAAGTTCAGCCAGGTGACTCAGGAGGCTTCTAATGTTCATATGGGCTAGTACCAGGCCTTTTTAGTGCTAGTTGAGGTAGAGTGGGGTGCAGAGTTTGGGACCAGGGTTAGATTCAATATCACCAGATAGCAGGAGGAGCCTCTGAGCCAGGTGTATAAACATGTCTACAGGAACATGCCTAGCTTAATTTTAGGTATGCGACTGCCCAAGAGATAGAAGTGGAGGGATAGGTAGGTACAACCCCTTTGAGTAGTATAAGTATAAGTACATAACAGGAGAGACAGGAGTATATACCTGGTGGTTAAGTCACAAGCCAAAAGAAATGATCAACAGCTGAGGTACAGAGTCACAGAATGTGTTAGAATTCCTGAAGGTGATGAACTGTGCCTGTGCATATGCAGGATGTGAAATCTTTTGTCTGCATGCTTTTGTCATTCAAAGAGGTTGTTGAAAAGCCCACATACAGATCATGAGCAGGTCAGACGAAAATGTGGATTCAAGCAGACCTAGAGTCACTGAGTTTGTCAGACTTAGTTGCTTGACTTATGTTTTGCTAGGGATAGCTTCCAAAAAGTTGATTTTTAAATGAAAAATGCAGATACCTGGTGATGATGTTTTGCAGAAATCCAGTTCAGTAGACTTTCACGGATGTAGTGAGCAAGAATGGTGTAGTTACTCCAAGCAGAAAACCATGTAAATCCACAAAAACTAAGCTACAGACGCAGATGTGTCTGCTTCCCTATCAGCCCAATGTCAATACTGAGGTAAGACTGACTGGTCTGTAGTTCCCCGCCTCCTCCCTGCTACCACTCTTGTGCAGCGGGATCACATGAGATATATTCCCAACATACTCTCAACCAGCTATTATGTTCCAGAAACCTTAAGGCCTTCAGTGTTGTAACAAGATTTTATACATGATAGTACCAATTGCCAGTGTAAGTGCCAGATACAAAGAAGTACTAGTCAAGGACCCCCAAGAAACTGAGACTATGCAGTCTGATATGTACAGATTTCAATAACTTGTCAGTGTATAATATAAATAATACATTTACAGAAACAGTCTAAGGAATGTAAACAAAAATTCCTAGGAATTACCCCCCCCCCCCGGGAAAGTAACTACTTAAAAGGAAATATATGTACATGAATCCTAATACACCATCAATTGCACCAATCACTACAATGGTTACCCAAAAAGGAATTACACCTGTCATGAACCTCTAAGTAAATGAGACAATGCGTCCTAATAAGTACAGAATGTAAAAACATAACAGTATATACTAAACTACAGAACTAGCAGGAGGAAGTAAATATCCTCTATAATATGAGCCCGGAGTCCTAGCCACTATGACATCATAATGTCATGTACCTGAACATAAGTTTACCTCAATATCACCACAATATTCACATCCACTATACCCATATAACCACCCACCTCAAATACCCATATCAAAAATTCAATGGGCCATACTTCTTCTCCCCCGCAACACACACATAAACACATGCACAAACCCACACACACACACCTATGCACATGTTCACACAATACTAATGTGAGAGGCCAACCTGTAGATAACCAGTTAAGACGGACTGTATAAGTATAAGAGTTAAAGTCCAAGGCTCGCTGAAAACCTAAAATATGTATGTCCATCCTTTGAAGTAAAGGTCCATGTAAGTTTACATGTAATGTGACATATATCCAACATCAATGTTCATGCCATCTTCCACCGTATTAAGAAGTAACATAAGTCTGATCTCACAAGCTCGTCTCTGTTGTATGCTGTTGAAATGTCCTTTCAAGACCATCACAGACATATCTGAGATTGAGTGGTCATCCTGAGAGAAGTGTTATGCCACTGGTTTGTCCGTCATCTTTCTATTAATATCACACCTGTGTGAATTCATTCTAGTGCAGAGTTGTTATTTTGTCTCTCCCACATACCGTGTGAGGAAATTTCCTGCATTGAATAAGATAAATAACATTGCTTGATGTACATGTATAATTACCCAATATCCTGAATTATCTGTTTTGTGAGGTAACCACATTGTCTGAGGTGGAAATGTGCTCACAAGTTTTACATCTGCATTTATTACAGGGTTGTGTGCCATATGATGTCATGGCACTCTGTTCAGGTTCAAGTATACTCTTAATAATCAGGTTGGCTAAATTGGGTGGTTGCTTAAAAGACGGTAAAGGCAATTCTCAAAAAATACAACTAAGGGTTTCATCCTCACTAATTATTGGGTGTAGGTCCTTAATAATCTTACGTAGAAGTTCAAGGTTAGGATGATACGTGACTACTAAGGGTACTCTGTTAGTAGTGGTCCTTTCATTATACTGCAGTAGGTGTTCTCTTGGTACTTGTGTAGCACGTTCCACTGCTCTGTCAATTTCTCTGGAAGAGTGTCCCTGCTCAATAAAGGGGGTTTTCAACATAGCTAAATGTATATTTCTGTCTTCCTCATTTGAACAGAGATGGTAGTACCAAAGTGCTTGACTATACAAGGCAGATTTTTGTTGTGTGACTTGGGTGATTACTTTTCCTGTGTAAGTATCTCAGTCTGTCTGTTGGTTTCCTGTAAATACATGTATGTAGGGTTCCATCCTTGATGGTGACAGTGGTATCCAGAAAATTAACACTGGTGGCAGAATATTCCAGGGAAAGCTTAATAGTTGGGTGGAGATTATTACATTCCTGATGAAAATCCTTAAATGTGTCAGTGCCCTCTGTCCAAATTATAAACAAATCATTAATGTAACAGAAGTAAGCGAGTGGTTTGTGTGTACAGTACCTTAAAAAGTCCTCCTCCAAATTGGCCATAAAGAGATTAGCATTCAATGCAGTTTGAAACTCCTTAATAGAGTTTTTTGTTCTTATTTTAACCATTACCTCATTTCAAGATTTAACTAAACTAACTTGCAATGTTGCTTCTCCAAACCTATTATAGACTCGAGGTTAAGGCGAGTCCAAGTCACTTGATCTCAAATTATACTTCTTATTTCTAGATATTTCAAATGTCACTAGCCATCATAATGAACAAATGATTTTTGGTTTTAGTAATCTAAAACTCCAAGATAACCAATTGTATTGCCTCTTCTCCCCTGGCCCTAACCAATCAAAATTATAAGATACCTTATACTGATGAGTACATGGTCTACTATGGCTTGCAAAACAAGCGAGTCTATAATAGGCCCGATCCATTATCTTCAAAAGTGATTTATTCACATTCTTGTATACCAGCCCTCCACATTCCAATACCGAAATCAACTGCTGTGTCTGTTTCTTTCAGACATTTTTTGTAAGACAGTTGGAAAGTCTCCTTGGGCCCCCAATCTTTGATTTTCTTCGCTACTGTTTCTACAGTATATGTTCTTTGTAGGAGAGCTTCCTATCAACTAGGATCCCCGGATATTTGTAACAAGTTGTTTCAGTTACCTGTTGTTCATTGTTAACTTAATATTCAAAATCCTATCCAATACTTTTCTTTTCTCCGTCGAAAAATAAATACTTTGAGTTTTCTTATTATTTAATAATAGTCCTGATTCCACAAACCATGGGCCCGAGTCTCAAAGGGATACGCCTAGCCTAACTGGACTTGCGCCAAAGAAAATGGTGCAAGTAGCAAGTTACACCACAAGTTGCGACATGCGATATTCTGCAAAGCAGCCTGTGACATATCGCAGGCTGCTTGCACCAAAGTGGACTTACGCCACCAGTTACGCCCTAAACCTCCTGCAACATGGCACTAGGAGGTTTACGGCAGCTGTTGCACCCTATTCTGGAAGGGCAGCAACAAAGTCCCCAGTGTCGCTATTCTAGAAGCCACCCCCCCCCCGTGGACATCCATCAATGAAAAGTTACACCAGCAAATAGCTGGTGTAACTTGCGTCCACCAGGGTTGTGTGCCAACTGCTCCAATCCGCCAGTATGTGTCACCCCCCCAGCCCCATCCCTGACCCACTAGACAACCCCACAGGCCTAGAGAAACCCCGCAACACACCTACAGTAAGTGCCCCACAGGGTTAGAGGAACCCCCCACACACACCTACTGTAAGAGCCCCACAGGGCTCGAGGACCCCCCATACCTACTGTAAGTGCTCTGCAGGGCTAGAGGAACCCCCCTCACACCTACTGTAAGAGCCCCGCAGGGCTAGAGGAACTCCCCACACCTACTGTAAGTGCCCCACAAGGCTAGAGGATCCCCCACCTACTGTAAGTGCCCCAAGGATCCCCCTACCTCAATTCCTGACCAGCACCCCAAGTCATCCATATATTGTACAGTACATATAGTACACATACTAGAATTCCCTGGTAGTCTAGTGGCCCCTCCACCCAACAGTGCAAGACTACCCTGCTCCCCCCACAACCTATACTCAGTCAGCAACTGCAAACCCACCCACACCACGCAGCCAGCGCTGACGGAGATCCTTAGGAGCATGTACTGCATGAGAAGCACACTCAGAGAATGACAGGTGATGTCATTTCTCTGAGTGCACACTTCACAGTACCCGCTCCCCTAGAGGTCAGTCGGCGACTGGCTGTGAGTAGTGTGGAGTAAGACTGACGGTGCCAAACTAGTATAGAGTCCTGAGGGCGGGGTAATCTTGCACTGTCAGGTGGGGGTCACTAGACACCAGAAATTCCAGTATACACTATGTGCTGTAGTACAGTACATGGATGGAGTTAGTGCAGATTGGGATTAGAGGTGGGGGATCATGGAGCACTTACAATGGGGTCCTCTAGACCTGCAGGGCTATGTCAGCTCTTTCTGGGGATGAGGCATGGGAGTGCACTTGTGCCCTGCTGGACAGTGGTTGCAGCTTACAACAAACTTGCCCGGTACACCCTCTGTTCAGCATACCTGACTAGACATCACAAGTCACAGGACTTAGCCACAGGGACCCTGCCCCATCTAGAATCAGGCACAGGGTCCTTGCCACAACTGAGTTTGGTGCAAGTTGCCTTTGGCAGTGACTTGTGCCATTCTTCTAGAATCGTCCCCCTTGTTTCCATTTTAGACAAATCCAATTGTAGTTTATTTTCCAGTGAGGTGCAGCTGTCAGCGGAAACCACCAAAACAGTGTCATCCACATGCAGGCAGACCTCACTGTTACTCAGTATACTGAGCAACTTATTAGCATGTATGTTGAAAAGTAAAGGGCCCAAAATAGAGCCCTGTGGGACTCCTCTCTTTACTGTTTTTAAGGTTGATATGTTTAATCCTTGTGATACACATTGTTTTCTTCTACCAAATAGGACGTGAACCAATTTAATGGTTTAACATGTATTCCCAATTCATATAACCTTTGCAACATGATTCGATGATTCACAAAATCAAAGGCTTTGCTGAGGTCCACAAACACAGCCCCAGTGTTCAAACCCGAATTCATAGATGTTAACACCAGGTTACTGAAATCCACTAGGGCTGTGTCCGTGGACCTCCCCACCTGAAAACCATGTTCGCTATCAGTCAATATGTTATACTGTTCCAAATATTGACTGAGTTGCCTATGCACAAACATTTCCATGATTTTTGATAATATTGGTAGCAACGCTATTGAAATAGGTCAGGTAGGGCCAGTCCTCCCTTGTTTTTGGAGAGCTGCAACTTCTATAATGCTTTTCAGGGTTTGCCCCCACAAGGAAATCTCAATATGAGTCTATTCCATCCCTAGAATTCCCGTTGAGTAGGTATGAGCAGCAGGGTTTGAAATAAATAAAGTTGCAATATGTTAATTTGTAGAGAATGTATTCTGTTCAGCAGACTGAGAGGCAGGGGGTGCAATGTTTAAGTCCTCTTATATTCCCTTGACCACCCCAGGGTAATTCTGTTGGTAGAGACTGGCATGGTCTGTCTCCAGCCTCACCCCCAAAACTATTTAAGGTAAGGTCTCCCTCATTTAAATGGAAATTTAACATTCATTAAGGGGTTCGACTGGTGGTGAATTTGGAGGACCTCAGTTCTATCTACATCAATTTTATATCCTGCCAGCTCTTCCACACCTCAAAGAAAGGTCATCAGGGCTGGTAGTGATGTGTCGGGGCTGGTCACATATAGTAGCAGATCACCTGCATAATATGTCACATTATGTGTATGGTACCTACTTCCATTGCCTTCATGACTACTGTTTGATGGAGGTACTGTGCCAATGGCTACATGTAAAGAGCAAACAGGTACGGGGAGAGGGGCAACTTTGATGGGTGCCCCAAGTTAAGTGTAAGGAATAATTAGAATTGCTATGATATTTGCATATTTTCATGAATCAGGACAGCATGCTGTGGAGAAACTCTCTCTGAAACTTTTCTGTAGGATGAGGATATCATGTAAGTTTATCCCCCCAGCTAAAGATGATCCTGTACCGCCCGTTACAAAGTCTGGAGCCTAGTAAGCTCCTGGGCATACTGGATGTTTCTGGCATGGTGGCATCATGCGACGGAGGTTCTCTATTGGCAATGGAAGGGTATAATTTGTCTAGTTCAATGTCACTGGATTCCATCACACCTATCCATTGCCACCTGCTAACCTCCCATCGCAGCTCATCGTGGTATAACTATGATCCCTGGCAGATGAAAGCAACAGTGCAGAGGCTGGAGTGTACCTGGATGAGATACTGCTCAGTGGACAATAGGAGGGCTTTGAGGTCTCATTATAAAAACTACCAGAAGGAAAGAACCCTGAGAAAGGCAGAGTTTCTCTTAGGGGTTATTGGATCAGGTGTGAATTGGCTGGTCCATCTCTTCCGTACCACAGAAAGATTGACTAATCCAGTCTGTCTGTGATCAGGGGAGTTGTCTCAGGAAAAGGTTGACAATGTTGGCCAGTTTTTAATGGCAAGAGTGTTCTCCAATAGGGTGAGTATTCTTCCACAAGGCCTGTCAGGGGCCAGCAGTGGCCTGGTGGAGAGGCAGGAAGGCATTTTGTGGGTTTGGGGTGCGTTTCAACCAATTTAGTTGGAAGATGTTCTCGGTGTGATCTTGAGTTTGCGCCCTACGTGCTGTGAGTCAGATCCTGGACCTACATCATTGATGGTGGGTTGCTGCAAGGCCAGGGTATGATTATTGCTAGCATCAACCAGAGTTCCCTTTCAGAGGGATCTTTTCCCGATGCCCTTAAAAAAGCAATGGTGAGACACCTTCTGAAGAAGTCATCGCTGGACCTGGAGGTGCTAGCAAATTGCAGACCTAGTTTGAACTTTCCCTTTTTAAGGAAGGTGATCAAAAAGGTGGTGCCAGTGCAGCTTGGGGCCAACCTGGAGAAATTCGACATCTATGAGCCATTTCAGTAAGGTTTCTGGCCTCACCACAGCACCAAGACTGCACTCATTAAGGTGCTTAACGTCCTGTTCCTGGAGAGAGATAGGGGGAGTAATCTATGGTTGTTCTCCTTGATCTCTTGTCTGCATTTGGTACCATGGATCATGGGGTGTTGATAGAATGCCTTGTGAAATATTAGGAACTCACTGGAGCAATGCTGTGAGGGTTTGAGTCCTTCCTTACTGGCAGATCACAGAAGGTTATGAAGGGTACTTTGTCATCACAGCTGAGACTCGGAGAGTGTTCAACTGTAGGGTTCTGCAGGGGTTGGTTCTGTCCCCAGGGCTATTTGTGCTGTATTTGTTACCTTTGGGATGGGTCATAAGATGATATGGTTTGGGTTTTCATGGCTACGCAGATGAGGCTCAACTGTACCTATCTTACATCTGATGAGCAGAAAGCAGTCTTTGTGTTGGAGCAATGCCTTCAGGAGATCAAAGCCTGGGTGGCTTCTAGCTGGCTGAGCTTGAACCCAACCAAGGTGGAGTCGTTACTAGTGGGACCAGGTCCTCATGGGATGGCAGCTAGGCAGGAAGCTGTTAGGGTTCCTTCCCTGAATGGTGTGTCTCTAGTAGCTATGGATAGGGTGAAGAATCTGGGAGTCATTGTAGACTCAGATTTGACACTTGAACAACATGTGTCTGCTGTAGTCTACTGTGGATTTTTCCAGTTAAGGAATACCTCCTGGATCAAGCCCTATCTAGAGCCCAAGGACCTGGCAACAATGGTTCATGTCTTCATGACTTCAAGATTAGACTCCTGTAATGCTCTTTACATAGGGTTATCAGGGAGGTTGGTGTGTCGCCTACAGCTGGTGCAAAATATGGTAGTCAGGATGATCTCTGGATCTTCCTAGTCCAACCATGTAACACCTATGCTGTGGCAGTTGTGTTAATTCTATTTGTTGGCAAAAGCACCTTCAAGATATTGTTGTTAGCGTACAAAGCTCTGCGTGGATTCAGGCCTGACTACCCTAAAGACCTCTTAGCAGGTATGCTCCTGATCAATCCCTCAGCTCCAGGAAAGGTAGATTTTTAATAATCTCAAAACCTTGTTTAAAGATATCAGAAGAGACAGCCTTTATGGCATTGACCCCTAGCCTATGGAACTCCTTGCTGTACCAACTGAAGAGTTTGGCCTCAATGGTGGGTTTTAAAAGGGGGCTGAAAAACCATTTATTTAGATTAGCATTTGATTTACACAAGATAAATGAACATATGCCTGGTGTTTTAGATTAGATATTAATGTATTAATTTATATTGTTGTTTTCATATGTATTTACTACACCGCCAGAACTGCTACAGGGTTCAAGGGCTTGCCTGCTGCTGAAACTGGTGCCCTCCCCCTTGTATCTGAATTAATTTTGATTTTTTTCTGCATCAGACATCACCACCGGAGTAGTGCGGCTCATTAGGGGTTGAGTGCTCCTCTGTCTGAGAGTCTGGAACCCTCCCCCTGCACCACAAATTACAAGACTTGAACAACAGAAAGTTTATTTCACTTGCAGCAAGCAGTTGGGCGATTGCCGACTGAAGAACTTCATCGGAAGCCTGAATACTTTCAAACTGTCCTGGGAGCCAATCAGAGGTGCGTCCGCTGGTGCCAACTTTAAATGATTGAAAGTGAATCCATTAAAAAAAAAAAACAGCTCTCTCCAGCCCTGCTCAGATGCCGCTGGAGCTGCTACTGGGGTTGAGGGCTTGCCTGCTGCTGAAACTGGTACCCTCCTCTGCATCTGAATTCATTTCAATATTTTTCCTGCATCGGACACTGCCACCAGAGTAGCACGGTTTGTCAGGGGTTGACGGCTCCTCTGCCTGAGAGTCCGGAACCCTCCCCCTGCACCACAAATCACCAGATTTGAACAACAAAAAGTTTATTTTACTTGCAGCAAGCAGTTGGTGATTACCGAATGGAGAACTTAAATTTTTTCCCTGCCCTGCCCCCCATGGCTTTTTAATGTACTTTGGCACCACCCTCTTATTGCAATCACCAAGAAGGGAGGTGGAGCACTACTCTGGGGTGGGACAAAACATCCTATAATCTTAATGTATAAGCTACTGTGCTAAAGCAATTACACTGCTCAAAGAAAGAGAAAATTTACTTCTGCAATAGAATGCAAGGCTGATTGTGAGGGACAGTTCACTAGAATACCGTACAGATTGTGAATTTAACTAGAATACTGTATAGATTGTGATTTAACTAGAATACTGCATAGGCTGTGAATTTAAGTAGAATACTGTATAGATTGTGAAGTTGCTAAAAGGGAAAATTTACTTCTGCAACAGAATGCAAGGCAGATTGTGAGGGGCAGTTCACTAGAATACTGTACAGATTGTGATTTAACTAGAATATTGTATAGACTGTGAATTCAACTACAATACTGTATAGATTGTGAAGTTGCTAAAATACTGTATAAGCTACTGTGTTAAAGTAACTACGTGGCTCAATGAAAGTGAAAATTTATTTCTCCAATAGAATGCAAGGCTGATTGTGAGGGACAGTTCACTAGAATACTGTACAGATTGTGAATTTAACTAGAATACTGTATAGATTGTGATTTAACTGGAATACCGTACAGATTGTGAATTTAACTAGAATACTATATAGATTGTGATTTAACTAGAATACTGTAAAGATTGTGAAGTTGCTAAAAGTAAAGGGGAAATTTACTTCTGCAACAGAATGCAAGGCTGATTGTGAGGGGTAGTTAAGTAGAATACTGTATAGTATGTAAAGTGTGTGTGCAGCAAAAAAAATCATCATAAAGGTTGTGCAAATATAATTTAGGATTATTAAGAGAGTGAGCTGATTACATGGCGAAGTGGGTTGTAATACAGCTTGTTTTCTGAAGGTTTTATTTCTAACTGATTGCATGAAGCAAGAGAGGCACGGGGAGAAAGGGGGGAATGGATCAACTAGAAAGACCGCAGAAGTTGGTGTAGGGGGCCGAGTACAAGGGCGCACCAGGGGGAAGGTCAGTAGCAGCATAATGGGAGGGAAGGCTGGTGGAGGGAGGGGGGCAGGGGACACAGAGGAGGGAGGACTGTGGGGTGCAGCAACTGTGGTACAGTCATATTTATGAGCACTCTGTGGAGGCTGGGGGAGTGCCCATTTTGTCAAAGGCTAGGGAGGCTGGAGTCTGAGTTATCATGGCTGAACAGGGAAATGCCTTGGTCAATAAGGGAACTGGAAAGGAGAAACGCAGATGGTAACTGGGTTGGGGACAGAAGGCAAGATGATGGAAAGGACAGGAGGTGGAGTGAGCAGGCCACACTGGGGGGGAGGTGCCAGGACAAGAGTTAGGGGCACAACAGGCACAAGAGACGCCGTAAATGAACACAGATACACAACAGGGACTGGCTGAGGACATGGAGACTTGGGGCTGGATGGGGGGGACAGGGAGGAAAGGGTCCAAGACCAGGAGGTTAGGAGAGATATGCCTGGCAAGAAGTAAAGACTAGGGGAAGTGGGCCTCAAGGAAGGCCACATATCTTAGCAGTACAGGGTAGGAAGTCACAAGATGGCAAAGGTATTACAGTGTCCAATAGGTACACTCCTCTAGCAGGCAAACTTGGGGAGGGAGTGCTAAAAGACCAGGGGGAGCAACATACATGGTCCTGGAAAATGGGATAAACAGAAGGGAAGAGAGAGATGGGAACATGGGGGGGGGGACAACGGCAATGCCGGAAGGGGTAGAACTGAGTGTGAAAAGGATTCTGAGTTTGCAGGAGGAAGAGAGAAGTAGTATAAAGAAGGATAAGGGTGAGGGGGAAGCTGAAAGAAAGCCAGAAGGTAAAGAAGAGTCTCAAGATAGCAAGTGCCTAGAGGGCAAAAGAGAGGAGATGAATGAGAAGGTTACCAACTCAAAGAGAAAATATAAGGGAGCACTGGCAACAGAAGGACAAGGGGGGGGGATAGTGACAGATGTTAGAGAGGCAAGGAGGAGTAGTGAAGCAGATAACACCAGTGGGGAGTGTAAGAGGGGAGTAACGGGGGGCAGGGCTCAGGATGAGGAGGGAATCAAATGAGTTGAAGAGAAAAGGGAGGTAAAAGGGATGCCTAGAACTAGGAGTAAGGAAAAGGTAATAAATAATAAGCAAAATGGGGGCAAGATCCTCCTCACTGGGGACTCAATTTTAAAGGTGATAGGAAGCAGCCAGCATGCCGGCACAGCAGCAGTGCTACCGCTTGCAATGCCAGGGACTCAGGTTCAGTAGTGAGCCTGAGTTGCTGCAGGGAAGCCGAGGGGAGAAGGACTGAGTGCCCGTCGGACTGCTCTCCTTCTCTGGGAGAGGAGGGCTGCAGACCTCACTGCTATACTGCCACCTGGGTGACCATAGGTGGTGGTGCAAATGAAGGGGCAGTACAGGGAAGGGCAGACGTCAGATGAGGGCCTGAGCGATGGCACATCTCTGTGTGCCTTTGTCTCACTGGCTCTCCTAGTGTGCGGACATCTGCAGGGGGTGGGACCAGAAAATGGAAAATCCCCACAGCGGCACCTGTAGACAGGTCCCTGCACCAGCCAGAAGGTTTGAGGTGACTCCTGGGGCACGCTCTCCGCTGAAGTATGGATGGGAAGAGGGGACTCCTCCACCCCATCGGGTGCAAACCAGAGGCTCGAGAAACAATGGAGAGCTGAGCACTCATGAGGAAGCCAGTTCCTCTCAGTCCCCTCCAGTGCTAACTGTGGAGTGCATTAGGGAGCCCGAAAAAAGCGATTGCCGTGGAGTGCAGGGGACATAAAGAGTAAGTTTTAAAAAAAAGGTGATAGGAAACAGTTTTTGCACCTCTAGATGCCCTCCAGTTGTTCTGTTATTGGATGCCCAGTATTCTGATATGTTTTTGACCTTTTTTGTTGAATTAATAATTTAATTTTGTTGCCCTTTTAACTACCTTGAATCCCTCTCTCCTCAGCAGTTGCTGCTGTTTCTTTTCATATTGCCTGAACATTCTATGACATCACAAACTTCATTCCAGGCCATTCAGATGACTAGCATGGAATGGGAGTTACTGATGTCATAGAATGTCTTAAAAATATGAAAATCAAGAGCAGTAACTGGTGAGGAGAGTGGAACACTATGTAGATCTGAGGGCACCCCAAAGCTAGGTTATTTATTTATCAAAAAAAAAAATCATCAAAGCATATCAGAATACATAACTGGCATGGAAAGGAAGGTGACAAGGCAGTTAATTATGTAAAAATCATTTCCTATCCCCTTTAAGAGGAATTAAATGGGGGACGGGGTAGTACGGTTTGGATGGAGTGCTTGCCGAGTATGACAGCATCATCAGGTCATTCATCATATTCCATCATGGGGCAAGCCACAGGATGAGAAAACACACCTGATTTTCCATCTGGAGACAAATGATTTGGATGGGCATAGCCTGTTGGAAGTACAGGCAAGATTCACAGCGCTTGCTAGGTTTTGTAGCAGCCTGTGTTTCCGATCTATAGCTTTCTCAGAGGTGTTGCCTGTGCCTAAAGCGAGTACTGAAAGGAAACAAAGGATCAGGGAGTTCAATCAATTGCTAGTGGGATGGTGCAGGCAGTGGGGGTATGGGTTAGCAGGGGACTGGGGGACAACATGGAATGACAAAAGTCTATATGCCCAGGACAGGCTGCACCTAAACAGGAGGGAAAGGCAGTACTGAGAATCAAATTGAAGGAATTCATTGAGCAAACATATGGTTTAAACGAAATCGGGGGGAAGGAAAATGACTCACCAAATGATGCGCCAAAAGACAGGGATGTAGGAGGGGCATTCGCCCCGGCAGTGAAATACAGGTTACTCACCTGTAACAGACGTTCTAGGAATGGTATATGTTGTTCATCCACACTTTCTGGCAGGTTCCTTGCCGCTTTAAATCTTGCCGGAAGGTCTTCAAGCTGGCTCCTCCCACCCACCCGGGTGGTAAAACTCTTGGCTCCGCCCCATGACGCCAGATCTAGCCTGCTGGAAGCCGGGTTGTGCGTCGAAGCCGGGGAGGTCGGGTGGGTCGTGTGGATGAACAACATATACCATTCCTAGAACTCCTGTTACAGGTGAGTAACCTGTATTTCTAGGACATAGATATGTTGTTCATCCACACTTTCTGGCAGACTCCTAGCAGTTCTCTGGGAGGAGGAGGCAAGGCGACACCCCGATACTTACTTGGGAAAAAGAGACTGGAGAACCGAGGCCCCAAAACCAGCATCCCGGCGTGACTCAAGGTCGATGTGGTAGTGGGTAATAAAAGTATGAGCCGACTTCCAGATAGCAGCCCTGCAGATGTCCTGGATAGGGACATCCCTGGAAGCAGCTACCATTGCAGCGGTATGGTGGGTAGAATGAGCTCTTATCCCTCTGGGAGGCTCCATGCCCGTCAACCTCTAGCAGAGCTCTATGCAGGAGGTGACCCACCTGCTTATCGTCCGCTTGGCTGCAGATCTGCCAGGTGCAGCTTCAGCGTAGGTGACAAACAGCTGGCGAACCTCTCCCCGAACTTCAGCCGTCCGCTCCTTATAATAAGTGAGCGCTTGTCTAGGGTCCAAAGTATGGAGCCTATATTCGGCCTCCGAGGTGTGATTGGGGTAGAACATCGGCAGAGTCAACACCTGGTTAAGGTGAAACTCAAACATCACCTTCGGAAGGAATTTCGGGTGGGGGCGCAGGACAACCTTGTCCCTATGGAAGACCAGATAAGGAGACTCGATGGAAAGCGCCTGGAGCTCTCCCATCCTTCTGGCTGATGTGATAGCCACCAAGAAGGCAGTCTTCCACAACAGGTGTGAAATATCGCACCTGTGCATTAGTTCGAATGGCTTGCCCATGAGCTTGGCCAATACCAGCAGTTGATCCCACGGAGGTGGAGGTTCTCGCACCAGAGGGGAAATGTGGTCAAGGCCTTTGGAAAACCGCCCGACCACCTTCTCCTGCGCCACTGACTGCTTCCTGGCCTGTGCCCGGTAAGCAGAGATGGCTGCCAGGTGCACCTTAAGAGTCGTCGACCAAAGCCCTTGCTGAGAAAGGGACCACAGGTAGTCCAGAATGCTTGCCAAGGGACAGGCGGAAGGGTCCAAGCCCTTCCCCTGACACCAAATGGAGAATCTCTTCCATTTGAAGGCATAGCATTTCCTTGTCGACTCCTTACGGGATGCCTCAACGACGTTGAGGACCTCGTCGGAAAGACTCAAGGCCTGGAACTCTAGCCACTCAGAAACCAGGCCGTCAGGTGCAGGGATTGAAGGTCCGGATGGAATACCTTCCCCTGGTTGACTGAGATCAGGTCCGGGCGGGCTGGAAGCCGCCTGGGAAGCCTGGAGCTGAGGCTGAGGAGATCTGGATACCAGAACTGGCGGGGCCAGTCTGGGGCTAACAGAATCACCTGCGCCTTGTCCCTCCTCGCCTTGAGAAGCACCTTGTGGATCAAGGGAAACTGGGGAAAGGCGTAGAAAAGGCTCGGGGTCCACAGCCTTGAGAAGGCATCCCCCTGCAGCGAGCCCTGCTGAGGGGGGCAGGCATGGAACAGACTCAGCTTGCATTCTCCCTGGAGGCAAACAGGTCCACCTGAGGCATGCCCCAGTGGGAGAACAGGTCTTGTACTACCTCCGGCAGGAGAGACCACTCGTGAGACGCAGCCCCTATCCAGCTTAGGGCATCGGCCAGGGTGTTGAAGGCTCCTGCCACGTGAATGGCTAGGAGATGCGCCTCCAGACTGTGCACAAGGGACCATATGCGGAGAGCTTCCTTGCATAACAGCATGGAGCTCGTCCCGCCCTGGCGGTTCAGATAGTACATGGTCGTGGTGTTGTCTGTCTGGACCTGAACCACTTGACCCCGTAGAAACAGAGCAAAGGCGATGAGAGCTAGACAGACCGCTCGGAGCTCCAGCAGGTTGATATGGCATCAGGACTCCCGAGGGGACCAGAGGCCATGCGCTCGGTGTTCCCCCAGATGGGCACCCCAACCCATCAGAGATCCGTCGGTCGATAGAGAGACCATCGGCTCGGGGCGGACAAACGGGATGCCCTCCTGCAGATGTGCCAGAACGATCCACCATTGGAGAGCGTTCCACATATCCTGGGTCACTGTCACAGGCTGGTCCAACGGATCGCAGCATTGTGACCACTGGTTGGCCAGTCCTCATTGAAGGGGACACATGTACCAACAGGCCCAATGGACCATGCTGGTGCAGGCCGCCATGAGGCCCAGGAGGCGCAGGAAGTCCTGGGCAGGGTGCAATTGCCCAACCAGAAATGATTGGGCAAAGGAGGAAAGAACCTCAGTCCTGTCCACCGGGAGCTGTGCTCTGGCTCGTAGAGAGTCGAGCTCTGCCCCGATGAATAGTATCACCTGCTTTGGCACGAGTTCTGACTTGGTCTCATTGATGAGGAGGCCAACCTGAGAGCAAACCTGGAGGGACAGATCTCTGGACCGCTCCGCCTTCGCTCTGGAGGGGGCTGAAATCAGCCAGTCGTCCAGGTAGGGGTACACCTGGACCCTTTGGCGCCACAGGAATGCTGTCACCACTGCCATGCATTTGGTGAAGATCCTGGGGGCTAGGGAGAGGCCGAAGGGCATGGCCCGGAACTCGTAAAGGGATCCCTCCGCTCTGAAGCGGAGGAATCTCTGATGGGACGGACTGATTGGGACGTGAAAGAACGCATCCTGGTGGTCCAGGGAACAGAACCACATGTCTTGTTCCAAGGATGGGATTATCTGAGCCAGAGTGACCATCCTGAAGGTCCGAGACCTTAGGAACTTGTTCAGGTCGTGCAGGTCGAGAATGGGGCGCCAGCCCCCCGTCCGTTTTGGGACCAGGAAGTACCTGGACACAAACCCCGGGTCTGGAGGAGGATCCGCCACCTTCCTGATCACCTCTTTTTCGAGGAGCAGGGCAATATCGGCTCAGCAGGCCGACAGCAAGGCTGCAGACCCCGTGGCCCCCCGAGGGGCGATGGCTCGAAAGGGAGGAGCCTGCTCAAACTCCAGAGGCAGGCCTTTTCCTACCACCTCCAACACCCAGTGGTCCGTAGTGATAGCGGACCAGGCAGAAAGGAAGTGGCAGAGCCGTCCCCCCACGGGGGGAACCCGGGGGGGGACTGATGAGACTGGGGGCGGCACCCCTCAACCCGTCACTGGGCAGGCTTAGAGGAAGAACCGGCCGAGGGACCTCCTGGGCCTTTACTTCCCTGCTTCCTGTTGGAGGAAGCCGCTGGCTTGGGATTGGGACACCAAGCGCGAGCTTGCTGGCCCTGTTGCTGGTGCTTCTGGGCCAGTTGAGATGCAGGGGCCGAAGGACGAAAGGACTTCTGCAGCTGACGACGGCCTTTGTCCCTCTGGGTGGAGGTGACCGAGTCCAGGATGGCATTGGACTTCTCGATCCGCTGGAGGTGTCCCTCCTCTCCAGGGCCGAAGAGGTCAGTCCCCAAGAAGGGGACATCCGACAACTTGTGCTGGGTATCTGCCGTGAAGGTGGATATCCTCAGCCATGCCCTGCGGCGCATGGCCACCGCAGCCACTACTGATCTGGCACAGGAATCACCTATGTCCAGAGCAGTCTGAAGCTGCTGCTTCACCAGTGCCCTACCCTGGTCCCGCACCTGGCGGACCGTGGTCTGCAGGTCAGTCGGGAGATGAGGAACAAACTCATCCAGGGAGCCCAAGAGGGCGTGGGAGAAGTGTGCCATCAGCACAGCCGAGCTGGCCTGTCGGAGGCCGAGGGAGGACGCAGCGTACACCTTGCGCCCGGCAAAGTCCAGCTTTTTAGACTCTTTGTCGGGGGGCTTATCCACATCCCGAGCGTTACCGGAACGCCGGAAAACACTGTTGGTGACTAACCCCTCAGCAGAGGGGTGCTCCGAGAAACCGGGCAAAGAGCCGGTAGGGACCACATACTTCCTGGCCATTCTGGCCAAGGGCGCAGGACAGGAAGCAGGCCGCTGCCAAAGCTCCAAGGCTGGGCCGACAATGGCCTCAGCCACCGGAAAGGCCTCCGTGGGGGAATCCCCTGGGTCCAGAATCTCTGTCAGGGAATACTTGGCCCATTTGGACACGGGCTCGAGCTGCATCCCGGTGGACTCTGAGATGAGTCGAAGCAGACCCAAGAAGGATGATGGGCTATCGTCCAATGACTGGCCCCCGGAGGACTCCAGGTCGACCTGCCTGGAGAACAGGGAGGAGTCGTCTTCGGATTCCGAAGAGTCTGCGAAGAGCTGCCTCGGCCCTGAGCCACCCTCTACCTGCCAAGGATGGTCGGGAGTGAGGGTGACCGACAACCTGTGGGGCAGGCCGTGACCCGACCAAGAATCCTTGGTCGGTGCCCCAGACTTCAGTTGTGGAGGCAGAGGTTCCACTACAATCGGTGGAGCAGCTGGTTTGCCGAGCAACCGGCCCTGGAATGGGCAGCTCGACTGGGGCGAGCGGTTGCTTCGGTCGTTCGGGCGACAGCCACTTGATGGCTGGGGTCCGGACCGGAGTCGGTTTAGCCCCGGACAACAGCAACTGCTGCCACATAAGCTCCTCGTAGCACTGACGTAATTTACACCGAAGCCTCCCCTCATCCGAGGAAGAGGATGAGGAGGAACGGTGTCGCTGCTTACCTCGGTAATGAGACCGAGACCGCCGATGTCAGCGGGAACGGCTAGACTGAGAAGAGGTCCGAGACCGAGACCAAGACCCTCGGGGGGACTGAGGGTGGGTATGGGAAGGGGCCGGGGACACCCGCTCTTCCCTCGGCTCGGGCACTTTAACCGAGGACTGTGGCCCAGAAGGCACAGGCAGATCCTCGGTATCCACCGGGGGAACCGGTGAAGGAGGGTTGTCAGCTTCTCCAGTCGACAGCCCGTCTAACGGATCGAGAAAAATCTCGACTTCATCGACAGGAGTCTCAGCAGGCTGGCCTGATGGGGGCACCGTGAAGCCAGCGGCCTCAGCCGCAACCTCGTCCGAAGTCGACGGTCGGCTGTCCGGGGAAGGGGACCTCTCCCACTCCCACGAACGCCGACGGTGGGACTTACCCTTCGACTTCTTCTTCTTGGGCCGAGAAGAATGTCCCGATGGCCCCTCTCCCTTCGTGGAAAGGGACTGACAAAGCTCCTTGAACTAAGCCGTATACGAGGAACTCAGAGAGAGCGGGATAAATGCCGCGGCCGAGGAGGAGGAAGATGCTGCCTGGGCCGCCTCCTCCTCAAGGGCGATCATCTGCTCGAGCTGCTCAGCTGAGCCAGCTGCCGGACACCGCCCAATGAGCCTCTTTTGATTTTACCAGCGGGAAACGTTTCTCGGGGCGCCCGAGCTTCAATCAGGCAGCGCGATGGTCAGGATGTTGGCCGAGAAAGAGCTGCAACTCGCAGGCCTGCAGGTCGTGATCTAGGCCTAGGCAGTAGACGCACGTGGAGTGCGGATCCGTCCTGGACATTTTCTGCCCGCAAGGGCACCTCCGAAAGCCGGGAATAGATTTGTCCATCGCAGCCGCGAGGGAAGATGAAGACCGAAGTTTAGAAAACTTCAAAACCAATTTCGGACGAACTGAAGAGTTAGGATCCAGTCTAAAACGCAGAGCGCTAAGGAGGGAACCTGAGCTTCCAAGCGGTAAGGAAGATCTGGCGTCATGGGGCGGAGCCGAGAGTTTTACCACCCGGGTGGGTGGGAAGAGCCAGCTTGAAGTCCTTCCGGCAAGATTTAAAGCGGCAAAGAACCTGCCAGAAAGTGTGGATGAACAACATATCCATGTCCCTAGAAGGAATGTTAAGCAAAAACATGCTTGGGGTAGGGGGAACAGGGAGGGAAATTGGTGGAAGGGACTTTCCACAAATGCCAGAAGCCTGGGGAATAAGATGGTAGATTTAGAGGCATTAATGGAGGGGGAGAGATTAGATATTGTAACCATAACTGAGACCTGGTGGTCCGAGCACCATGGCTGGGAAGTGGGAGTCCTGGGGTACAGAATATTCAGAAGGGACAGGATTGGCAAGAAGGGGGAGGAGTAGTACTATACATCAGGGAGGGAATCAAGGTCACGGAAGGGGTGGAAGAGCAGGGAGAAGTGGAAAGCATATGGGTCATGTTGTAGAGGAAGGCTGGGACAGCATTATGACTAGGGGTGGTATACAGACCCTCTACGCAGAGCAAGGAAACAGACATGTAGATGCTGCAGGATGTTCAAAGAATGGCTCAGAAGGGGGAGATTCTGCTGGTGGGAGACCTAAATCTCCCAGATAAAGACTGGGATATCCCATCGGCAAGGTCGGCTAGGAGTGGGGAGATTCTAGGGTCACTAAGGGGTGCCTTCCTGCAGCAGCTGGTCAGGGAGCCCACCAGGGAGGGAAACATACCTGATGTGGTCCTAAGCAGTGGAGACAGCACAGACGGAGTGGGAGTGGGGGCCAGCCTGGGAGATAGTGACCACAGCACAGTGAGCTTCAAGGTCAGAGCAGGGTATGAAGCTAGTCAAACCACCACGAAGGTCCTAGACTTCAGGCGGGCAGATTTTCCCAGGATGAGGGAGATATTCTGGGAGGAAGTGGAGGGGGAAGAGAAGGAGGGAGGTGCAGAGGAACTTGGAAAAATATCAAGGGGGGGATCCTTACAATGACAGAGGGATGTGTAAGGAGGGTGAGAAAGAACAAAAGAAGGAGGAGGTTGCTGTGGTTCAGTAGGGAAGTGAGGGAAGCAACAGAGGAGAAGAAAAGGGCTTTCAGGGAATATAAGAGGACACAGGGGAAGGAGGATAGGGGAACTTACAAAGAGAAGCTGAGGGTGTCAGGGCAGAGGATTAGGAAGGCTAAAGCAGAAACAGAGGAGAGAACTGTTAGGCAGGCCAAATGGGGGGACAAGACATTTTTTCGATACATAGGGGAAAGGAGGAAGGTAAGGCGGGGAATAGTAAGGATTAAGGGGGAGAGGGGATTGCAGGTGGAAGGGGATTTCGAGAAAGCTGAGGTGCTGAATGGATACTTCAGCTCGGTTTTCACAACAGAGGGGGAAGGAAGGAAGGGAACCAGCGCTGAGTGGGAAAGGAAAGGGGAGAGGGGGGATGGATCCTAGCCCAATCAGTGTGGAAGATGTAAGGGAGGAATTAGGTAAGCTGAAGGTGAACAAGACCATGGGCCTCGATGGCCTACACCCTCGGATGCTTAGGGAATTAAGGGGGGTACTGACAGAACCATTGGTGGGATTATTTAACTTATCCTTGGATACAGGATGTGTACCGGAGGACTGGAAGAAGGCAGACATGGTGACACTTCATAAAAGTGGCAGCAGAGAGGAGGTGGACAATTATTGCCCAGTCAGTCTCACATCGGTGGTGGGTAAAGTAATGGAGACAATATTGAAACAAAGGGTGGTCAGCTATTTGAAAGAGGGGGAGTTGCAAGACATACAGCATCATGGCTTCACTCAGGGTCACTCATGTCAGATGAACTTGATCGAATTCTTCGATGAGGTGACAAGGGTGTGGTTGATCAGGGTGGGGCAATGGACATGGCCTACCTGGACTTCAGGAAGGCCTTCGACATGGTGCCCCACAAAAATTGGTTAATAAGTTGGGGAGTCTGGGGGTGAGGCAGAAAATAACAAGATGTGTGGATAGCTGGCTGACAGGTAGAAGCCAAAGGGTGGTGGTCAATGGGGTGCACTCTGGGGAGAGAGGGGTGACAAGTGTGGTCCCCCAGGAGTCGGTGTTGGGACCCATTCTAATATCTACATCAGCAACATAGCAGAGGGGCTTCAGGGCAAGGTCTGACTTTTCGCAGATGATACAAAACTCAACAACAGGGTGGACACCCGGGGGGGGGGTGGAGGCAATAAAGAATGATCTAAGATTACTGGAAGAATGGTCAGAAACATGGCAACTAAAATCCAATGCCAGGAAATGCACAGTGATGCACTTGGGGAGGAGGAATCCAAATACCACATACACACTGGGGGTGAGAGGGGATAATGGCTGCAACCAAGCAGGAGAAGGATCTAGGAGCTATAATCACTGATGACCTTAAGGTGGTGACCCAGTGCAGCAAGGCAGTGGGAAAAGCTAACAGGATGCTGGCATGCACAGGGAGAGGGAGAGGGACAGGGATAACCTGCGGAAGGAGAGGTGCTGATGCCACTCTACAATTCCATGGTTGGGCCACACCTGGAGTATGGGGTACAGTTCTGGAGGCCCCAGCTACGAAAAGACATAGCATGGAAACGGTGCAGAGAAGGCCCACTAAAATGGTGCATGGGGTAAGTGGGAAGACATATGAGGAGAGGTTGAAGGAGCTGGATTTGTATCCTCTGGAGACAAAAAGGGAGAGAGGGGACATGATTGAAACGTTCAAGTATGTGAAGGGGATCAATAAAGTGGGGGAGAGCTTATTTGCAGGGAAGGTAGATACAAGAACTAGGGGGCATGGATTGAAATTGGAGGGGGGGGAAGGTTTAGGGAAAACGTTAGGAAGTATTACTTCATGGAGAGAGTGGCTGAGCCCTGGAACGGACTGCCAGAGGAGGTGGTGAGGGCCAGTACAGTGAAGGGTTTCAAGAAGGCCTGGGACAAACACAAGGGATTGTCAAGGGGAAGGGGGGAATCTTGGAGGGGAGGACAAGTGGGGGGGAATGGGCAGACTCGATGGGCCAGGAGCGTCCTTTTCTGCTGATGCATGTCTATGAATCTATTACAAATGTCCCAATTAATGTGAAGCGCTCTAAGCCATATGGATTAGAGCGTTATAAAAATCAATACCTTACCTTAAGGGCTCTAGTTGGCCTTTGTAAACTTCTGCTCCATATCCATCTGATCCTAGGATTGCGCCATTTTTTAGTGTTTTAATACCCTGGATAATTTCCTGTGTGGTAAGGGGTTGCAGAAGGGCTTCCTTTTAATCCTCTATCAGTTTAGGCAGGCACACTCTGGAAAAGAAATCCCCATCCTTTCCTGCACTGAAGTCTCCCCGAGTGTACAGGGAAGTGTAAAATGTTTTAAGGCTGGAAAGAATGTCTGCAGTATAAGTGTATACCTGCCTTGTCTTTAGGTCCACTATTTTAGTAATAATGGCCATTTTGCATTGCCTATGAAGGTGATGCACCAGCATCCTAGACGCATCCCCCCCCCCCAAAGCCACTACAGTACCTGCTCTGTTTTGTAAGTTAGTAGATCCTGGATTTCAGTCTGGGTGAGTTTGACCTGATTAGTGGGTGAGTGGTCCCTCTCCATATGCGCAAGCTGCAGAAATTGTGGCTTGTTCTGCAACTGTTGTAACTGTTCCATTCTTTGTTTTTTTCTTGTAAGAGGCATGGGTGATCATTTTCCTCTTGAAGCGCTGTCTCGACTGTGTCCCAGATAAGTTGTGGCGAGATGTCTGGAGTGCTATCTTCTCTGACTTTCTGGGGAATCAGCTCCTGCATGAGTGACTGGAATTCTGGGTCTCATAACAGGAAGTAATTAAAATGCCACTGAGTTTGCTTCCTCTCAACTGGAGTCACCAGTGTTAATGAAATAGGCTCACGGTCAGACAGCACTATTGTGTTCACTTGCACATCTGCTACTGCTACACAGTCTACTGTTGCAGAGGCACAGGTCAGGAAGCATAGGCAAACCAGGAGATGCTGTAAAATTCACAAGCAGTGTTTTATTATTAATAACAATAAAATATAGAATTGTACGGGCTAGCGCTTCACAAAGGCAGTACAAACAACAACAACAAAAAAGTCCTTCATCTGAGAGTCTCTTTCCAATTTAAATCTCAGTCTCTGCCTCTCTAACCAAAACAAAACATTGCTCTCTTTTTAGAAGATGTCTTTGCCTGGCAGTTTAACCTCTGCATCCTGTTCTTGTAAGTTTCCTCTTCTATTTTTCACAAAATGCAGCAATACTTTTTTAATTGACCTTCCTATGACTAGCCAAAATAGTACATTAGTCATCTTAACAGGTGCAACCTATTAAGACTTTCTGTTCCAGAGCTAGTTTCCTGTTACTACTTCTGCAAATAAGCTTATGGAGATCAAAATACAGCTCAAGGTTAACCCCATATACTTGAACCACAGAGAAGCAAGGGAAGAAAAAAGAATAGAAACAGCAAGTGAAGGAAGTGAGAAAATGGGAAAATTGTGGGACCCTCACAGTGGCCAATTCCTATGTGCCACAAGGAAAATGTGATTGTGCAATCAGACAGTAAAGAGATAGACAAGTGACAGAATAGGAGAGGACAGAATATATCCTTGCTTTTAACTCTGTCTGCATAACAAAAGGGACAGGGTTTTACCCAACCCTGTCAGAGCTACATGTTCCAAGGAGAGAAATGAAGTAGTCCAACCTGGAGTACTGATGGTGAGTACCTGAATAAAAAGTGTAGCAGTGGTCACATGGATGGTACAAGCACCAGATCCCACAGGAGTTTCCTTAGGTGGTTTTGACGGGAGGCGAAGGGGGCCCGCCTAAGTTTACTTGTAGCTAATAAAGTGTTCATCAGAAAGTGGAAACCCCCACCCAGAAGGAGTGTACCTGTCTGAAATGTTAGAACAGCATCTATTAAAGTCTGCATGGTTGAGGCATTACTTCCTGGTGAAAGATACACACTGCCTACCATAAGAGGTGTCCCGTTAAGGGTACCTTGAGCCAGAGCAAGCCTGCCCTAGTCAGTGTATGTTGAAGAGAGCTGAAATGGGGAGTATTTAGGCACTAGAATCACCACATCCCTCTGCCTAACATGTTTGTAAACTGATTCTTCAATGTATTCAAAGCCAAATTTAAGAAGCTTTTGATGCTCCACACTATCCAAGTGGGTATTCTGGAGCAGGAGAAGATATGGGCATTGTTTCTTCAGGGGCCTGATTACTTTTGAGCATTTAATGGGGCTGAACAGACCAATGGCATTCTGAAAAGAACGGCCATGACATACCAATAACCACTGAGCTTGGAAACCAACCCCCTAGAGTAATAAGTTCGATACTGAAAAACCTTATTCACCTAGGACTCTCAGTATCTAAGTATGAGTCCAGAAACACTATCAATAAGCTCTGAGAAATAGGATAAGTACTCCCATACCCCTGCAATGCTTTGTTATCAATGCTTTATGAACACCAGCTGTAGTCTGCATAAACTGAAACAGCAGCCATAACCAAGGCCACTGATTTACGGTGATTAAAATAATAAAATTCTGTTTTCAAGACTTGAACTTCTGGGAATTGCACCAGTGATTGTAAGTCTAATTTTCAGATTTTACTGATATTCTACTGTCATTCCTTCAGTATGTATATTAATAATTAGAATAAAATAAGGTTTATTATACAGAGCATTAAATAAAGCAAACTGAAAATAGTACAGGAAGCAATTACAAAATAATACAGGTTCTGTAGATTTACTGACCTGGTATAAACTGCACACTTATGGGAAATTCATTGTTTTTACCAGTATGCAGGGAGTTCAAATTCTGGAATTTACCGGGTTTTCTGGTAAAAGCTGAAATCCAGTGGCCTTGACCATAACCTGCCTCAATCAACTAGATCATTGGACTGGGAACAATGCCAGTAGGGCCTAAGAACAGAATGAAGTGGCCAAGTGTATCTGAAGAGGCATCCCAGGACAGGCCCTGGCCTCCAAACTGGCAGACCAAGAACATAGGGTGGGCTTCCAAGGTACGGGAAGGGTTTCAACCTTTTCTTAGTGGTAGTCCCACAAGAGATCTGCCTGGGAGAGTACAAAAAGATAAATGGCTTTAGGCTTCCTGGGGATTGACAAGATCCCAAATAGAGTGCTTAGAAAACAGAAACAAAGTAGAGATGGTATTGGTGAGAGGGGGGGCATGAGAAATAAGAGGGACACCACTTGGATGCTGGGCAGGCATCACTACCCATGTCCTGTCCCAGATGAGAAAAGTATGCAATCAGATGGGGGCCAATCCTTGGCAGTTGCTTAGTGAACTACTAGAATGTTACTGTTACCTCTCAGTTTGAACGTAATGACCACTCTCTTCTTCTGCTAATACACAGTTCTGGTTTGCTCCTTATGGAAATAATTAGGAAAAGGATAAATACAATTGGGGCCCCTTCACGGAGACAATATTAACCAGCAGCACAATCCCTCTGTTAGCATTAAGCAGTCCAAAGATAAACAAATTTGTGCCCAATAAAACAAGCCCCAAGTGCTGGTCATTCCATGGAGGCAATAGAATATGAGTGTCCCATTGCTATGTCATTTAAGGAGCAATACTTTAGTAATGGACCACAGGAAAAAACAGCGGGTCCCTCTGGAAAAAAAAAACTGAAGCCTTTCAAGATTGCCTATTGGAGAGGCGATTAAGACCATGTACAGGGTAAAAGCTCCCAAACTGGGGAACCTGGTGTCCTGGTATGGGTCAGGTACCTCGGTAGAGGCTTATTTTGAATACAGATACATTAGATTGTCAGCCCTCTGACCACCATGGCATGGCTGATCCCAGGGTGAGGTTCCCTCCCATGACAGGTCCCACGTGACACACCCATTACCCATTAAATAAAGAAAACCCTCAAGCAGCTATAACTTTAGCTGCTGTAAGTCTAAAATGGTCCCCTGCCCAGCCCCCTCAATTACTTAATTCCATTATAGGTTGAGGATATACCTCTGTCTGATTATATTGAAGAGCAAGCAGTGCCTCCCTAACCAGGGAGCCGAACTAACACTGCAGCTTATTAAACAGGCCGAGTCAGAAGGATGGCTGAACCAACCAATATATCCATGACTGGATCCCTGTACCTCTGATGTGGGACACCCAGCCTGTCTTCAACTAAGTCCTGGTGTTATCAAGTAAACCAGGTCAGGAGCCAGGGAGGTGGCCCACTGGTAGCCGTGCCATCTGGAGCCTGCCATGCTTGATTCCCCCCCTCCATTGGAACCCCCCCGGCCCACCACTTACTTGTGGTAATGAGTAACATCCTCATTTTCCATTCAAGAAAAGTCATCCTCTTCATGTATGGCTTTCAACTGAGCTACTATAGTTACCAGAGTTTCCTGGGCACGCTGGTGGCACTAGTTGACTGAGTCCTCATGGTGTTGGGAAGGCAGTGTGGCCTGAGAAGTGGAGCACTACAGCGGGCAGATCATCAATGGAGTCCCCCTGTCTGCTGGGTCCCTTGTGGATTCCGATGCTGGCTGATATGACGCTTTACCATCCAGATACCGAACCACCAGTTTTGAGATGTATGAGGTTTTAAACTTCAGATTGTGGGTACAGAGAGTCTGAATGATATAACTGCAGTCTCAACAATGCTGCATCATTGCTGGGGCATAGTCGTTGTCCAGATATACTTTGGTCAGGTCGTAAAATACTGTCTTTTGCTGCCACACTTTTCATATAACTGGCTTTTCCATCTGGTATTTGTTAAATCTGATCAGACTAAAGCGTGGCCTGGCGGAGGGTGAACGTGTCTTGAGATCCAGTGTCCTATGAGTGTGTTCTAGTTTAAGCTTTACCCCATGCTGATGATCTGGTGACCATAGTTATAATAAGACTGGGTGCCCTCTACCGAAACAGGAACTATCTCACTGGAAATGTTAAGACACCTTATTGTGGCCAGCTCCATTGAGTCACTTACAGAGTATGGGCTCACTGTCTACGTGGCTGCCTGTGACACAGTGCTAAACAGAGTAAAGCTGATCTGCAATAAGGGGTGCCACTTTGTACTCGGTGCAGATAACCGCACCCATGCCCTTTTCGCTCTCACTAACTGGCTTCCTTTGCCCAGCAGGATAAAGCTCCAGACCTGTTTGTTAGCTAAAAAGGCACTCTTGGGTCTAACATCCCCGGCTTTAACAAATTGCTTCTGCACCATCTCCAACCAATACAACATCAGGAACATGGCCAGGAATGCCCTAAAGCCTCCTTTCAGGTGTACTCAGCTGGGCAAGCCATCATTTATTGTCAGGACCACTAACTGGTTAAACGATTTGCTGGATACACTGCTGAATCTCCCCAAGTTTAATGTTTAAGAGCTCTCTGTGGTCTGCCTTTGCAGCCCAGTACAATTTGAACTATTAAACAGTTTTATTTGGTTTCTCCCTGTGCGTTACTCATGACTTTTTATACAACAATCTGTATGGATTTTTTTTTTTTTAGAACTGTATGTAATTCTTCTGGCCTAAGTGCTTTTAGACTGACTCGACTGCATTTCCTCTGCAACTGCTTATTGTGCTTGTAATGTTTTTTTTGACTATATATTTGACATGGAACCTTTGTAAATGAGCACTTGTGCTCTAAGTTAATTTTCCTAAGTTTTCAATAAATAAATAAGCTGGCAGGAGGTGTCTAGGGAAAGGGTCGTGTGGAGAAAGGAGTCTATGAAGTCCATCATGCTGGGGCCTTCTGAGGCTTTGGGTAGACCATATATCCCAATATTTTCACATCTGGGCCAGTACTTCACATTCTGTCTGTCTGTCTGTCTGTAACTGTGGCCTGTGACTTGAAGCAAGGTCACTTCTACTGTGTGTAGGCGGGTATCAATTTTAATGATCTGGTGTTCTGTCACCATCACTGTGCTACCAAGTAGTCTATGTCTGAGTTACAATTGCCAAAGTGTCTAAATTCAGCCCAAAAAGCTTTTAATTCCACCAGAATCACATCTATTTTTTTGGTTTTTGGGCAGAGTGTTGTGGGTCGACTGTTGAAGTCTGGGCCACTCCTGAGGTGCATGACTCAGCCAAGTCTGACTGGTATGCTGCAGAACCATCACCATCGACAGGTAAGACAATGAATAAGTTCTTGAAGGGCTTCATCTGAGCAGCAGATACTCGTCCTCTGGGAGTGAAAGCAGTTTGGGATCAAAAAGGCTCTGTTAAACAGGGTGTTTTGGTAGTTAGGAAAGGGAGCTCTTTGGATCAAGCAGCCATTAACCTGGTGACACCACTGGGAGTCCACCTGAAATTCACGGTTTGTTTTTTATTGGTGGGGGGTGGATGCTGTGTAAGTGAATTTTGTTGATGCAAACTGGGATTTTTTTGCTGGTATCTGTACCCTCTGTTTTATTTTAACACTATTTTTGGCCCCTGGCCAATCTGACCAGGACCTTCTTTGGCCTTTGCCTGCCTCACCTCCAGTTCATCGAGGCCTCTCTTACGTAAAAATCCTGGGACTCCTCAAGCCACCCACAACACACTGCTGCATTACCTCCATAGACTGAACCCCCTAAGGTAGGGCCTGCCTTTAGCTCCTGTGGCAGCTTCAACCCACCATATCCAGTCACTCACGGCAGAAGTGAAGCACAGGAGCAGAGAAGGAACTGAAGGCACACCATGTTGGATATGGAGTGCAGCCAGGATATCATCTGCCCAGCCAGTGGCCATTTTATCCTACACTTATCCCCTGGGTCGCAGCCATGGTGTGACATGCAAGGCATGCTCCTTTGCATGTGCAGTCAGTGCCGGTGTTGGCCATATCCCCATACCTCCCCCCCACCCTTAATCTGCCAACTCCATCCACGCTGCCACCCAGCCTACCTCACCGAAGGAAGACAGCAGTCCATCAGATGGTCAATCAGCTGACCCCCAATGACTTGAACTCACTTCTGAACTCAGATCACTGGCACGGCAAGCACTAGTGCCAGCATTGTGCCACCGGGCCAGTTCTGGAGTATCCTTGTAAGACACAAAATCTCACTGCAAGACTGTGCCATTAAACTGGTCAAAAAATACTTCTGGACAGTTTAAAACAAACTCCATCAGCGTGCTGCGGAGATCAGCTGGCTCTAGCAAGCAGTCTGTGGTATGGCAATCTGCCAAGCAGTGATCTATCTGCCAGTGGGGGCGCACTGTTAGGAAGATTACAACAACCTGACCCAACGAGTGGAGCTGCCAAGACGTTTTCAAAAAGCAGCCTCACTCAGTGCCAAATTATGTTTGGCAATCCCTGACAGATTGTAAGGTGGAATCTTGCTGCAGATACAGTACACAACCAAACATTTTTATATGTTGGATTCTTGGTTCCAAAACACATTTTTCTGATGTATTTACCTGGGTTTTGGTCTGTTCTCTAGGTTACAGTTTGCCTCACTCTGTATGGTAAGGATTATAATTGTTTTCCATTATTTCCCTCTGCCCCCCCCCCCCAACCACCACCACTGATTTTGTCCACAATGTGGTACCTGATGTCGCTGCATGATTGCGAGGGGTAATCTCCTCTGAGACACTGCCAGTTCCGGCTCCTTACTTGCCCACCACAGATGACTGACAGCAAGTACATGACCTCCTAAAGACCTAAGTACCTTTGCCCTACACACAGAAACATAGAATTTGTCGGCAGAAAAGTACTGCTTAGCTCACCCAGTTTGCCTAGTTTTTTCCCCCCTGCTTATTCTATCCCAACAGACTCCAGCTGGTCTTCATCAACCCTCCCCCCACCCTTCTTATTCACTAGTATTCTGCCACGTCAGTCCATGCATTTCTGAAACCCCCCAACAGTTATTGCCCCTGCTACGTCTTATGCCAGACTGTTGCAGGTGTTCACCACTCTTTCAATGATGTAGTATTTCCTTGCATCCCTGCTGCATGGCTCCAGTAAGTAAGAAAAGAGAACCTTGGGTCTCCCAGTAGACCGTGTAGTGCACTGTCAACAAGAGATGAGACATGAGACTGGCTAGAAGGACAGGGGGTGCCAACCACCAGAAGAAACACTGAAGCTGGCATCCGCAGACTGAGCTTAACTACTTTCTATAACAAATGAATTTCATGTCTCTCTGTTCTTTGTCACTGAGGATATTTACATAAAAACAAGGAATTTTTCCCTTACGGTATATCTAACAGCTGAGGTTTATTCTGAAGCAAAAGTCACTATGTCCTGCTTAAGATATAGCAACCGTTTCCAGTTTCCACAGCAACAGACTATGATGTTACTAGCAGGGAACTGTCACTTCAGGTCCTGAGCAAGCTTCAGCTGTAAGTGAACTTTGAGGGACAAAGTACCAGTTTTAATGTAGATACTCTTAATTAAACAAAAAGGCATTACAGGGCATGGATTACTGGAAGATTTACCCACATCTCATGTAGTGTATCATGAGGCAGAGCTGAGTAGCTTAACCATATGAGAAGTGGGTAGTCTTCAAATTATGCAGGTCCTGGAGTGCCTTATTGTGATTTTATAAATCACTTATGCAATTTCAGCCAATCAGCATACAAAGCCACTGCACCTCTTATCCTCTGTACAGTGGTCTTTTTTTTTTTTTTTTGCACTGATCCCCGATTCCCATTTGGGAGCTCAGCCTCTGCTCTGCACACCGCCCCACCATGCCCAGGCTTACCCCCCTGGGCGTGGCCACCAGGCTGGCATGCCACTCAATGGTCACATGGGAACGAGCCATGGCTTTCCCCCCAGGGTGGGGCCATGGGAGCAGGATCCCCCAGTGGGCAATCGGAGCAATGGAGACAGCAGCAGAGCAGGGTGCCATGCCTTGGGGACAGGGATTTTTTTTTTATTTTTTTATTACTATTATTTTTGGGGGGCTGGCATCCCCAAGCCCTGTGAACTGGCTCGCCAGGCTCCGGCAACCACCCCCTCATGCTCGGGACTTGCCCCCTCCCATTGGGGCCAACACGGTGGACTTTAGGCAGCCTAGATAGACAGTACTGGAGCCGGCTCATTAGCAGGGGCCAGCATTTTTACTGATGTAGTTCCCTTTGGGGGCGGGGACATGCAATGATGGCCCACGTCTGCCCCACCCCCCATGCGTGCTGGCGCCGACCACTGCTGCACCCAAGGTCTCCACTAGGGGTCCGTGGTGCGTCGGACACTCCACCCCACCTCCTCTGAGAGTAGGACAGCAGTCAAGTGGACGCTCTATCCTACTCCCCCCCCCAGCCGGCTCTCCGAGGGACAGGGACTTTTAGATGCTCTTTGTCCCCTGGAGGCGGGATGTGCAATGATGTCTGGCGGCTGTCCTGCCTGCAATGTAACCTGGCGCCGGCCATTTGTGGATTCCTCCAGCCTCCACCAAGGGCCACTGATAAGCCAGACACTCGCTCCCCCCTCCCTCTGGGAGAAGGAGAGACGCCCTGCAGGTACTCAATCCTTTCTCCGTCCTGCTGGCCCTCTGACTCCCGGGTCTGTTCCCAAACCCAGGAAGTTGGCATCACATGCAGATGCCTTGTCACTGCACTGGCAGGCCGGCATGTACAGTGGTCTTTTATTCTGCGTACAGTGGTCTCTCATGCAGGAATGTTAGGAGTGGAGCATTCCACTTCCCAGCCGGGGATGAGGGTGGCTTCATTTAACTTTTGAAGTTAAAACAAAAACTTAAAACTTACAAATCACTCTGGCTGACTCACGTGATTCACAATACAGGAATAGTGGTTCCACGGGATGTCTCTTATGGCACAAGAGACTCCTCTCCAGAGGTTTGGGCAGCTACAACCACTCAGCTTCGCTTTGCAGTTCTCTTGTTCAAACTCATGCTCAGAGTCTCTTGTACCATAACAGACACCCTTCAGAGTGCCTACGAACTTATAAAGATTGACTGTAAATTCTGTTTGTTTGTTGGACTACTGTGTGACTTAAAGTAATTTTCCAGTACCTAAGAAAACATTTCAAAATTTGAAACTGAGCCATAAACCAGACTATATTTAGTTAAGGTTCTGCATCTGTCTCCTTGTCTTTTTTTTTTTTTTTCTGGTCTTTTTCACTCCAGTCACGGCCTGCGGGGCTTCTCTCGGGCATCCTGCCTGTTCCTGCCCTGTCTGAGGTCCTCTCGACTCTAAGCCTCCTCTCTCCCCCCCTCCCCCCACCAGTACCCCCAGCTTAACCCCTCTGGGGTGGGGCCACCCCTCCTCTTTGGGCGCTCTTCATAGTCAGACCCTGGCTGCGGGTGAGGGCCCAGGCAGAGGAATTGAGAGGCTGGGCGAGATGGATCCGGCAGTGGGCATGGGGGTCAGGTGCCATCACCTACTCCACAGAGGCGGGATTTTCCATTTTCTAGTGCACTCCCCCTGCCCCCCCCCATTGCATGGGCACTCCTGACGCCATGCGCATGGCAACCCTGCCGGCGTCAGCCTTACTACTTGTGTTGTCTGCGTACTGCAGTGCCTCTGAACTCCACCAGGAGCCACTGGTATGCTTGACAACCCCCAGCCCTCCCCCGGGAGAAGAGAGCTGTCCATCGGACGCTCAATCCTCTCCCTCCCCTGCTGATCCCTATCAGCCTGGGCTCGCTCCCGAACCTGGGTCGTCGGCGTGGTATGAGGTGTGGCGTCCAGCGCCTCAACCCTCAGCGCCAGAGCCGGCCTCCTTGCTTTCTTAATGCAGCAGAGGACATTTACATGAAAACAAGATCTTAGTCCCCCGGCTTCAGTGCATCCTTCCTGCTTTTTCCTCATTATGCTCTGTTTGTGACATCACAATCTGTTGCTGTGGAAATGATTATGATCGCACAAATAGAGAAGTATGAGAGAAAAGAAGAAGGATGAGATGAAATCTGGGTGAGTCAGGTCCTGTTTTCATTTAAATGTCCTCTATAAAAAAGAATGAGAGACAGCAATACAGATTATTAATGAAATTAAAGCTGCATTGCATCTAAATATTATATAAAGTTTTCCAGGATTTTGAAAATCTCTCTAAATTCTATAGATGCAAACTGAGAGATTTTTTTCCTGTTGACCAAAGCTCCTTTATCAGTAATCTCAGTATATCAACGACAAACCCAGAAAAGTAAACTCCAGAGGAAGAACTATGGTGATGTCTTTAGTACTATACAAACGTGACAATGAACATCATTGTAATGGGGTGATATGCAGCAGAGGAGATACTGCAGTTTAGAATCACACATACTGCTCTGCCATTGTCTTAGTTACTCAAATCCTGCGTACTAACCAGTGCTGGCTACTTGGGGGGAGGGGTTAGTAATGAACTGTGATAGCCTAATGTGTTTGGAAGGCCACCAGCAAGATAAGACCATGGTGGCTCCTACCCATTCCTCCTCTGTCTACTACTCTGCCTAAGATGATTTGCTGTGCCGTCCATTGGGAATGTACCTTGCAACCACTTGTTACCCAAATACGAAGCAATCACCCTCTAAATGAGTAGAAAAGGGGCAAAATGGAGTACTTATTATCTGTGATGGGACCTCAGAACACTGGGTATCAGTACCCTCATGCTTACAACGTTTATTCTTCACTGAGCAATATAGATTGCTATGTATTTTTATTTAAAGCAGCAGTACATGTTATGGAGACATTTTTGAACCTGTATCTATTTATTCCATTGCAGACCATCTTTTTTCTCATGCTTTGTAACCATATAGCGCCAATCACAGCCGTCTTGAGCTATCACAGTTGGCAAAATGTTTGCTCAATGCAGGGAAGGGACGGGGCTTCCTTTTCCCCATAATAGTTTTTATTTATATTTAAATGTCAAGATGCATAGATAAACATCTCAGAAATATATTCAAAAACACCCTTACAAAAAAGATAAAACATAAGTTATAGGTTACGACAACATTCAAGCATCATTTAGAGCTCTAAACAGTCTATATAGTGAGAAAATATCACTAAGTCTAACACTTCAAGGACATACATGAAGTGAAAAAAATTAACTATTGAAATCATTAACTCGCATAAAGAGTGCCCACATCTTATAGTAAGTGTCTAGTCTATCTTGCAATGAGTAATAGATTCTTTCATTGTTAGAAATGAAATCCATTTGAGTATACCATTCTTGTAGAGAGGGTGTGAGTGGGTCCTTCCAATGCTTTAGAACAAGTCACTCGACACTCAATGAGGCATGGCATACCCACATTTTCTGATGCATGCTCAGGTCAACATATTCAGGGATGGGGGCCTCCTGAAGGTTGCTGGAAAGTAGAGTCACTCACCAAGGACATCGAATTCAAAATTACATAGATACATAGACAGTGTCGGCAGATAAGGGCCCATGGCCCACCTAGTCTGCCCATTTGAGCTTGTAAGTTCAGTTTGTTTTCCTAGAAGTCTATTTCCCCTTACCCCTGACCTCTAGAATTCCTTTATGTCTATCCATGCATTCTTAAATCCGTGATTGTTTCCACCACCACTTCCTCTGGCAGGGTGTTCCACTTGTCCACCACCCGTTCTGTGAAGAAATTCTTTCTCATGTTTCCTCTAGATAGTCCTCCCTCCAACTTCATCCCATGCCCTCTAGTCCTGAAACATCTTTTAAGCAAAAATAGTGTTTTCCTGCACCCTGTTCCTCCCTGTAAGATACTTGTATGTCTCTATCATATCCTCTCTCCCTCCTCTCCTCCAGGGAGTACATGTTCAGTTCCTTCAACCTGTCTTCATAGGACTTGTGATGCAACCCATGCACCATCTTTGTTGCCCTCCTCTGAACCTTCTCTACCCTTATCTTTCTTTTATTAATTTTTCATACAAGAGTACCGATACTGCTTAAAAAAAATTGATAAGTGTTTTGAGGAGATCCACTTCATTAGGGCAAGCAGTTACTAACCCTGGAGGTAAGAGAAACCTCTCCTTATTCATAGTACTGCTGTCACAATAGCTAATTTTGAGTATTGTGATATTTGTGTAAAAAATATTCATGGTAAATTGATTATCATGCTAATTTGCGGCATTTCTGGTTTCAAGAAAAAAAAGGGAAAATGAAACAGGGGAAGATGGGCAATCTTCCATCTCAGTCACACCTGGAGAGGAATACGTTGCCAAAGCAACGGAGATGAGAAAGTCAATATGCTTTATCACAGCCTGTTGTGATACATGATAATAGTGATACTTTTTACAACAATAAATTATCTTCAGTGGAAGCTATCATATTTCGACATACAGTATCATGTTGTTGTGTCATCTGTAATTCATAGCACCATAAAATGATTTTGCCTTTAGTCTTTCTGGTACTCTGTTCACGGGTGCTTTTTTTGCATCATTATTATTCTAAACACTGAGTTGGCTCAGGAGGGTTCAACCTGTATTTGTTTATGCCCCTAGTATGATTAAGCCTGGTGGCCGGTGTGATGTGTTTGCTTTCGGATTGGGAATGGGGTTGTTTCTGGGCCCCACCCAGTTGGTAGCATCCATTAAGGTGAAAAATCTGGGCGTCATCCTTCACGATGGATTGACACTTGAGGCTCAGGTGTCATCCATCATCCAGAGTGTTTTTTACCACTTAAGAAAGGTCGTCTAGATTAAAGCCTTAATTCCGCCTGGTGACCTGCCCTCACTGGTACATGCCTTTGTTATATCAAGGTTAGGCTACTATAATACTCTATACTTTGGAGTAATTGGGGGGATTCTCCATCAGCTTCAGCTGGTGCAGAATGCAGCAGCCAGATGGCTGATGGACCTTCTGAGGGCCTGCCTTGTGATCCCGGTCCTGCATGACCTGCACGGCTGCTGGTGAAGAATCTCCCGACCTAAGAGCTGTTGGCATTTAAGGCACTTTCACATAGCACTTACTTGTGCCGCTTGGTTTTGTTGCAGTCCTGTAATGCTCCTCCCGCTGTGCTCCCCTGCCACTTGTACACAGCACTGGTGTTTCGATTGTTTGTCTCTTCCGGCGTTATGGTGGTGTTTCCTGCCATCCTGTGTCCGGTGTCATCGCGTCAGCTTAAATGAACTCTGGGCAACCATTCTGCCTTGATAACAAAGAAAGAAAATAAGGTTAATGCAGAATTCATTTAGGGCCGATTTTCCATAATGAATTCTGTTGAAAACAGTAAAAAATATTTGTCCAAAGTTAAATGAAGAAAGGTAACTCACAAACCTCTAAGTTATTGAACAAATGTATTAAGGAGCACAAATCAACAGGGACGATTTTTTAAATATTTTCAACAGAATTCGTTAGGGAAAATCCTCCCTAAACGAATTCTGTACTGAAGTCATAATTTTTTTAATGTTAGCAAGTATAGTCATATTTCTTTGCAGAAGGTGGTGCGAAGCTAGCAGTTCACTGAAACAAACAGAAAGCTGCTTTTACATGCCAGAGCACAACGGAATAGAAGCCGTTGAACCCACTCAAACACGGAATGCATTTTTGGGTGAGCGCTCACTTTTGTTGCAGAATGGGCTGCTTGCACACACATTTTTTGCAATAGAACAGCGAGTCTGTAATGCCTGTTCAGTTACAGGGCACTGCGTGTAAAGGCACTTTTCCATGCAGTGGTCTGTATCAGAATAACCAATACAGACACACTGTAACAGTGCCTTTTCAGTGTGTAGAAGCATTCACACACCAGTACAAAAGTGAGAGCTTCCCTGAAATGTGTTCCATCTCCTCCTGGGTTCGCCAGCTTCTATTCTGTTCTGTTCTGCCCTGCCGTGTAAAATCGGCGTTCCATTCATTTGGATGAACTGCAGCCTAAAGTAAAGTACAGTTACGTAAGAACTTACCATAACAGTAGCTCTTCGAGAACAGCTCTTGCAGCAGGTTACACCATTAGGACTGAAGCTGGCAGGCACCAGGACCCCACGGAAAAATTCCAGCTAGCAATATCCAGCGGGGGACCGTCCCTGGCGAGTCCCTCCCGGCTAGGCATCACATAAAGGCGGTCCCCAGCATCCAATTCTCCAGCGAGACTCCCAGCCCAAGAATGACATCTGAAGGGAGGCTGAGGATCCGCTTCCAAAGGAAGGTTTGCAGAAGGCGTCGAAGGCGGCTGTAGCCTAGAAACTAGGTCAGAGACTCAAACTCAGGGGAAGGTGGAGGAAACTACCTGCCGCCAAGAACTTTTCGAAGATCTACTGTTACGGGTAAGTTCTTACGTAACTGTACTATCTTACTTCGAGAAACAGCTCTTGCAGCAGGTTACACCATTAGGACTGATTCCCAAGCAGTAAGGGACCAAGTTGTTATCAGGAGGAGGATAGGAGGAAAACTCCAAGCTTCAGGACAAAAGTCCCTGAACGACCGCCAAGCCAAAACCAGCTCTGTGCCTAGAGGCAATATCCAAACTGTAGTGCCTGGTGAATGTGTGTACAGTGCTCCAGGTCGCTGCTTCACAGATGGCTGAAGTGGAGACATTTTTAAGCGTAGTGAAGGAGGTAGCCACCCCCCTAGTAGAGTGACCCTTCACCGGTCGCGGTAAGGGTTTATTGCACTTCTGATAACAAAACATAATGCACTTTACCACCCATCTAGAAAGTGACTGTTTGGAAACAGAAGCACCGATCATCCTCTGTGCGTAGGAAACAAAGAGCTGGTCCGAAGTCCGATGGGCCTTGGTTCTGGTCAGATAATATCTGCGGCACCTATGCACATCCAAAGTGCGCAACAGGACTTCCCCACTGTTACCGTGATTCGGGTAATACACCGGTAGGTCTATATCCTGGTTGAGTGTTACAGCCGAGACCACCTTGGGAAGGAACTTAGGAATTGTTCTTAAGGACACCCTGTCCTTGTGAAAAACCAAATAAGGATCCTTGCACATGAGTGCATGAAGCTCAGAAACTCTTCTGGCAGAAGGAACAGCAACTAAAGGGCGTCTTCCAAGCGAGGGCGCAGCTGCAATCAGCGGCTGGTTCAAAAGGAGGCAGCATAAGCTGCTCTAGAACAAAAGAAAGATCCCAAGGTGGAACTGGGTTTTTGATGGGAGGTCTCAAGTGCAGGATGCCACGCAAAAAGGCACGAGAAGCCTCTAGTTGAGCTAGAGACCTGTGACCTATCGGAGAATGGTATGCTGAAATAGCGCATAAATGGACCTTAATGGAGGAATAGGCAAGTCCTGACTCATAGAGGGATAGGAAGTAGTCTAAAACAGACCTTACATAACACTCCAATGGGGTCAATGCTTGAGCCTGAGCCCAAATACAATATCTACGCCACTTCATGGCGTAAGTAGTGTGAGTAGAGGGTTTTCTGGCTGCCAGCAGAATGTCCGCAACTTCCTGAGAGACCCCGTATCTCAGGACTGCTATGTCCTTAGGAGCCAGGCATGCAGGTTCAGAGACTGAAGATCCGGATGGACCAAGGAGCCTGTCTCCTGGGATAGAAGGTGAGAGCAAAATGGCAGAGGCACCGGAGGTTCCTGGGCCAGCTGATGTAAGAGAGGGAACCAAATCTGCCTGGGCCAAAAGGGTGCTACTAGAATAAGGCATGCTTGCTCTTGACAGAGCTTCAATAGAACCCTCTGGATCAAAGGAAAGGATGGGAAAGCGTAGAGAAACCTTCCCGTCCAAGAGAGGGACAATGCATCTCGCCAGAAAACACCAGGCCCTGGATCTAGCGAGCAGAAATTGGGCAGTTTTGCGTTGAATGGGGATGCAAAGAGGTCCAATTCTAGTGTCCCCCATCTGTAGAACAGGTCCTCTGTGACTTCCTGAAGCAGTTCCCATTCATGGTCCCTGGCCTGTGATTGGCTTAGGCCGTCTGCGATAGTGTTGTCCACACCGGGAATATGTACTGCCATAATGTGTGTGCCGTGTTGCAATACCCAGTTCCAAACCCTCTAAGCATCCTTGCAAAGGGGGTAGGAATGAGTGCCTCCTTGTTTGTTGAGATAGTACATCACCACGGTATTATCTGTTTGAACCAGAAGAGTGCCCGGCGGAATCTCCGTCTGGAATGCCTGTAGGGCGTATAGAACAGCTCTCATCTCCAGAACATTTATGTGAAGATGGGACTCCAGAGACGTCCAGGAGCCTTGAGTCCTGACCCCGTTGAGGTGAGCTCCCCATCCGGACCCCGAGGCATCCGTGGACAGAGTTGCTGAAGGAGGTGGCGCAGTGAAGGGGACTCCCGTCGAGAGGTGGTCTGGGACGAGCCACCAATGCCAGTCTCGGATGACTGCATTTGTGATCTGGACTGGATGCTGCAGATGATTCCGCTTTTCGTCCCACTGTGCTCTCAGCATCCACTGGGTAATCTGCATATGGAGTCGAGCTAGGGGAACCGTCGCAATGGCTGCCGCCATGTGTCTGAGCAGGCAAAGGACGGTGCGGGCTGGTACTGTCTTCTTTTCCTTTATGTCTCTTTTGAGGGATCTGGTGCATTCCACCCTGTCCTAGGGAAAGAATGCCCTTCCCTGAATTGTGTCCAGAACCACCCCTATGAAGTGCAAGTTCTGAGATGGAACAAGGCACGACTTCTCCTGATTGATGGTGATGCCCAGCGATAGGAAGAGGGAACAGGTATCCTGTATTGCAGACATCAGGGCTTCCCGTGAGGGTGCCATGAGGAGTCAGTCATCTAGGTACGGAAACACGTAGTGGCCTCTTCTCCTGAGAGCTGCTGCCATGACTGCCATACACTTCGTGAACACCCGAGGTGCCGAAGACAGTCCGAAAGGGAGGGCTTGGAACTGGTAGTGGCGTCTCAGAAACTCAAAACGCAGAAATCTGCAGTGTGCTCGAGCGATCAGGAGATGTAGGTAAGCATCCTGCATGTCCAGCGACGCCAGCCATGCACCCTCTTTGAGCATGGGAATGAGACCCGGCAGGGTCACCATGTGGAAATGCTTATACAGCACAAAGTTATTGAGATCGCTGAGATCCAAAATCGGGCGCAAGTCCCCTGATTTCTTTGGCACCAGGAAGAAGTGGGAATAGTAACCGTTTCCTCTCTGGTTCAGTGGAACATGTTCTATGGCCTCCTTGTGTAGGAGGGCCAAGATCTCTTGCTGAATAAGCAGAGTATGCTGACCCGAGTAACGGGAGAGCAGGGGAGGTCTGGATGGTGGGTGATCGAGGAACTCTATAGAGTTGCTTCATTCGACCAACTGCAACACCCACCGGTCAGAGGTGATCCTCTGCCATCCTGAAAGGTGATGAGAGATTCGACCCCCAACCTTCTCAACCCTTTGATCCAGAGGAGGGGCAAGGGCTGGGAAGGAGTCATGCTGTGGTGGTGTTGGCCCCTGCAGGCTGGGCTGCTTTTGAATGCTTCAGGCCCTGGCCCAAGGGGAACCTGGCTTGATTCTTATGGCCGAAATTGCCCCTGGGTTGCTGGCCGGAACGTGGCTGTTGCCTTTGTTGGTGGCCGCGAAAACTATTCTGGTTCCTACGAAAGGAACCAGATTTTGGTCTGTACATGGCTTGTACAGTCCTGACTGCCTTCCCAGCATCCTGCAATTTGGTGATGACCTTCTCAGACTCTTCACCAAAGAGGACCGCTCCATTATAAGTGACATCCAGGAGAGTCTTCTGGACGTCCAGGGTAAATCCAGAGACCCTCAGCCAGGAGTGTCTCCGGAGACAAATGCCTGTAGCTGCTCCCCTAGCTGCCAAGTCTGCTGAGTTGTAAGTGGCTCGGAGAACCTGGGTCCCCATGTCAGACCCAGTTTGGAGGAGGTTTAGCAGCTCCTCCTTCTTTTTGCCATCCGGTAGATCTTTAAGAAGGTCTTGGCCCTGATCCCAGAGGGCGTTCTGAAATTGCACCATGTGCGTCAGATAGTTCAAAGACCTAATAGAGCATGTAACAGCCGCATACACGCATCTTCCCATGGAATCTAATTGCTTAGATTCCTGGTCCGGAGGCTGGTGCTCAAAAGTTGAGGCCGCTGGGACCTGTCATGAGATGCAGTAATGACCAGAGAGTCGGCCAGGGGTTATTGCGCCAAATACTGGTCCTCCGTAGGAGCCCTGTAAAGGCGATCAGCCTTCTTTGGAACAGCTGGTGTGGAATGCAGACGCTTCCAAGCTACCTTTGTGACGTCTATAAAGGTGTCCACCAAAGGTGGGAACACCACAGGCTTCGGGTCTTTCTGCCTGAGGTAACGGGCAAGGTGTTATCTCTCGGGGGGCTAGCTCTTCAGTCATATTGTTCTGGATGTGCCTTATGATTTCCAAAAAGGAAGGATCATCCGGGGGTGACCTTGGGAGGTCCCGTGGGTCTGGTGATGGGGGACTGAAAGGAGATAGAGACCTGGAGATATCGGATGTGTCCGGTCTGGAGTCATCTCCCGATGATTGACGTCTGCCCCTGGGTCGCTTCGAGCTCAGGGACCCTGAGGGAGATCGTGAAGGGTGTTTCCTGTCTCTCGATCAGTCCTGAGGAGGCGGAGCAGGCTCCTGGGGGTTGAAGGTCTGTCACCTTCGTCACCCCTAGGAGGAGGTGGAGGAGGCTGAAGCTTAGGGGGAACCACGTCCTTCTTGATGGTTTCCCACCAGAAGGTGAACAAATCCTTCACCTCCTGGATGTTCAGACCTGATGACGGACCCGGTGTTGGTGTGGGCCTGTCGTCGGGTTCAGGCGTCAGGTCCCGGGGAAGCACTGGATCCAGCTCCCTGGGCAAGCCGGCGTCCTCCGTGTCACCCATCTGGTCATCTGGTGGTGTGGTAGCCTCTTCGCCTGAGGACCCCTGACATCCAGTGTCCACCAGCGTCGGTGTAGTAGTTGGTCGTCTTTCGGATGCTGAGTCAGATGCCTTCTTGGACTCTGTCGTCCGCTTAAGGGACGTCAGCTCAGAAGTCTTCTTGGGCGGTTGGGAGGTGGATCTGAAGTCAGTGTCCCAGCGTCGGTCAGGCGCACCTCGTGATTGGAGAGACTTTTTATGCCTGTTAGAGGAGCAGGCTTAGAGGCATCCGATGCCTAGAAGGTCTTGGCCGGTGGAGAGGCGGAGGCCCCCTGAAGACCCTAACCTTTACAGGGAGGCTGAGGCGAGCCCAGGAAGGAAATCTGTCGGACTGGGCAGAGCTGGAGCTGGTCCTGGACTCTGAGGCCCTGCTTGGAGATTTTGCTCTGTCCAGTCCGATGCTTGTCCGGTGCTTCTCAGATTTATGAGAAGATTCCCCTTTGGAGGAGGTCTTTCTCCATCTTTTTAATTTCTCCTCGAGGAGGAATCCCTGAAGAACCTTTGGCAGCAGATCGGGTCCTGCTATTAAACTGTTGGCAAATTGAGGGAGCCTGGGTGTATGTCCCGGGCCCAGACTCCTGACACAGGCAGATGATGGTCTGCAAGGGGATCTGCTTGCCATGGCTGCCACATAGAGGGGCGTCCGTTGGGAGAAGGAGTAGAAGAAGTAGACATGGAGTAAAGTTTTATTTAAATTGAAGATTTCACGCGTCGTAGAGTAGAGCAGGCTTCCGTGAGGCCGATGCTGGCGAGTCGATGGCGGGAAAAGAACTGGGGATGCTGGGGGACCACCCCCTTTTGTGTGATGCCTGACGTCGGGGAGGGGCCGACGTCGGGGGCGGTCCCCCATTGGATATTGCTAGCTAGAATTTTTCCGTGGGGTTCTGGCTCCTGCCGGCTTCAGTCCTAATGGTGTAACCTGCTGCAAGAGCTGTTTCTCGAAGTAAGATCCCAACTTCAGCACATCTAACCACAGCAACAAATGACATAAAACATAAGTTTAGTGCAGAATTCATTCAAGGAAAATTTTCCCTAATGAATTCTGCTGAGGACACTTACAAAACTCATCCATTTAGGTGTAGTAACTTGGAGGCTTGTACTGTGGTAGCTTTGGATGACTTTTGTGATGTTTTCAGCAGAATTCATTAGGGAAAATCTGCCCTAAATGAATTCTGCCATGCAGTTACACTTTTTTGGGATTAGTAAGGCAGAACAGTTGCCCAAAGTACACTTGCCTTACCGAGATGCCACCAGGCCCCCAATGGTAGGAAATACCACCACAACACCGGAAGATGGAACCTTCCGAAACCTTGCTTGTGTGTACAAGTGGCGTGCGAACGCAGCAGGAGGAGAGCAACTGGACAGGAACGAAAATGAGCGGCACAAGTAAGTGCCATGTAAAAGTGGCTTAAAAGTGCCTTTAGTCTTAGCTCACTATACTGTATGCCTAATCAGAGCAGAGTCATGCTGGGTAAACCTTTCGTCACAGCAGCAGTGTGTTTTCTTAACAAAGACCCTTTGATTTACTCCCACTCAGCAGCTAGAGATCCCAGGCTTACCTTCTGACCACTGAGCAGTACAAGATCTGCTTGTTGATTAGCCTAGCAAGACAACTCCTTTCTCATTTATCAGATAATACTAAGACCTCTTTCTGAGGATTAAGATATTCTAAAAAGGCAGTAGAACGGTCCACACATAACCCAGCACAGACCAGTAGCCACAGAGAGAAGGTACTGATTTATTATTATACTGCAGTACAGACAACGTAATGCATTCTGAAACAGATGGAAAAAAAATCATGACAGCTAATTGGTCTAGAGGCAGTCTGAGCCACAATGTTATATCAGTACAATATCACAGTCTCAAACTAATCCAAGGAAAAACCCTGTATAAAAAGGTTTTTTTTTTCCTTTTATTCTACAGGGTCCATTTTATAACCACAATAAGGCACTCGTGGATGTTTGTTATTGCTGGTTAATGTCACTTCTTGAGTGGCTGCAGTCACTCAGCTGCACCTTGTGCCCCAAAACACACTAAAGGTATGATAATATCAAAGCATAGGACATGCCCTATTGTGCCTTATTGTTTACATTTTATACAGCAACTTTTGTCAAAACAGTATCCCTCAATAATTATGGATATGGAAATTTTATTTTAAATAAAATCAGTGAAACACATGAGGTTTCAAGCTTTTGGTTTTACTTGCTATGCTTTATGAGTCTCTGGAGGCCAATCCCATCAGCTCCTCTGTCCATGGGAAGACCCTAAGAATACCCACCTGCAGTGCCCCCAGGATTACCCCTCAGGGCGAATCCCCCGGTGCCACAGACCGGCAACATCATTAGGCTCACAGGGGCATGAATTTTTGCCTGATGGTTTCTGGTAGGGGGCGTGCCAATCAGACACCACGAAGCTACCACATCATGCGTCAACACACCCTCCTAGGAGCAACACTCACTGCTGCTGTGGTAATGGTGCATCCCGTTGTCACCCAGGAGCACCGGACCAGAGTCATACTACCCCACCTCGAGAGTGGAGAGTGTGCTAAGGCCGCTCAATCCACCCTACCCCTGGCTGGCCCTTGGAGGTTTCAAGCTTAAAACATATCAATTTTGGAGGGGAGGATCGAGCGTCTGATGAGCTGCTCTCCCCCTTCAAGGTAAGGAGGAAGTGGCACTCAGCATTAGCCTGCCCCCTAGTGACAGCTGGGGGTCAGACCACTTAGACTGCACACAGGGGGCAGATGAGTGGCAGACATCCGGTGTGCTGTTTACAGAAGCGTGTGCAGCTTGGCCTCTGACATCATTGTACACCAGCTCCTCCAAGCTGGACAGGGGTGGAGAGAATGCAAAGGGATCTAGGGAAACTAGCGGAGTGATCTTGGGTGCAGCAGCTGGGTTTCAATGCCAAAACATGCAACATTATGCACCTATGGTAGGGAAACCTAGGAGCTGTGTATAAGATGGGGAGAGATACTGGTAGTCACAAAGCAAGAAAGGGACCGTGGGGTAATTATAACTTGATGACCTCAGGGCGGCAGGGCAGTGTGACAAGGCAGTAGGCTAGGCTAGTTGGATGCCAGGCTGCATAGGGAAGGATGGAAGTGGTGTTGCCACTGTATCACTCACTAGTCTGACCCCATGTATAGCACTGTGTCCAGTCCTGGAGGCTGCAGCTCTGCAAGGACACTGACAGGGTGAAAGTGGTCCAGAGGAGGGCTACCAGAATGGTGCGAGGATTGCACAAGACGTCCTACAAGGATAGGCTGCAGGCATGCAACACGTACTTCCTGGAGGAGAGTGTGGGGACATGATTGAGACTTATAGGTACCTCACAGGGGTGAACAAGGTGCAGGTAGGGAGTGTCTTTCAGAGGAGAAAAAGCACCAGAACACGATGGCAAGCAATGAAGCTGGGGGCGGGGTTAAGAGGATGTGAGAAAATACTTCTTCACAGAAAGGTGGTGGACACCTAGAACAGCCTGCCAGAGGAGGTGGTGGGTGTGAAAACAGTGGACAGCTTCAAGCAAGCATGGGATAGGCACATGGGTATAAGTAGAGGAAAGGGAGACAGAAGGGACACCAGTGACCAAACAGGGTCTGAGGTGTTGGAATAGGCAGGTAGTAATAGGGCAGACTAGATGGTCCTACCAGTCATTTTCTGCTGACGGATTCTGTGTTCCTATGTGTCTATATTTAGTCTATGGACTGAAGTGTGTAAGGGAGGAAGGGGAGGAGGGTAGTACGGAGTCACTTTGGATGCAAATCCAGGATTCCAAGAATAGGATTCTTAGAATGGGAGTGGTGTACAGGCCACCATCTCAGATGGAGGAGTTAGACAGGGAACTAGCGGGACAGATCAGGAGGACCTGCGAGAAGGGTAGTGTAGTGATTGTGGGGGACTTCAACATGCCAGGAGTGGACTGGAGCACCCCAACAACCAGGAACAGAAGGGAGAAGGTACTGCTGGATGCCTTCCAGGACAGCTACCTGCTGCAAATGGTCAGTGAACCAATCAGGTTAGGAAATACCCTTGACCTTGTGCTGGCAAATGGGGACTTTGTGAGAGAACTTACAGTGGAGGAACCGCTGTCAGGAGTGACCACCGCTCAGTATGGCTCATATTGATATGGGCAAGGAAGGAGTGGAATCTGGCACAATAGTGCTGGACTTCAGGAGGGCCAACTTTGGGAGGATGGGGAAGTGGTAAAAGGGTACCTGGCCAGAATTCAGTCTAGTATGGACACTAACCAGAGGTGGGAGCTCATAAAGCTGGGGTAGTGGAGGCACCAAAACCTGCAAAGCCCAGAGCAAGAAGGCTAGGGCTAAGAAACCGATCTGGTTGAGCAAGGAGGTCATGGAAAGGTAAGGAGAAAAGAGCTGCCTTTAGGAAGTACAAGAAAACAGGTAGGGGGAGGACAGGAGGTACTTGACAGAATCGAAGGAGGTGACAAGGGCAGTAAGGAGAGCCAAAGCATCTACGGAACTCAGGCTGGCACAAGGCATTAAGAAGGGGGAGAAGGACTTCTTTAAGTACATCAGGGAGAAAAGGAGCTGTAAGGACCACATAGTAAGGATTAGGAAGGAGGGGGTTGGGTGGAAGCAAGGTGCGATAAGGCAGAAGCACTAAATGAGTACTTCTGCTCAGTATTTACTAAAGAGAAGAGGGGGGTGACACCCAAGGTGGGAGAAATGGCAGAAGCAGGGGAAGTGGTGACAGATGGGGAAATCATGGAAAGCAGAGTTCGAGAGGGTTTGAAGGCACTGAGGGTGGACAAGGCGCCAGGCCCAGATGGCATCCACCCCAGGGTACTGAAGGAGCTGGCAGAGGTCCTTGCAGGACCTTTGGCAGACCTATTTAATGCCTCACTACATTCGGGGTGTGTACCTCAGGACTGGAGGATGGCTCATATGGTGCCCCTCCACAAGAGTGGCCCCAAGGATGAACCGGGAAACTACAGACCAGTGAGCCTCACATCCATCATGGGTAAGCTAATGGAGACTATCCTGAAGGAGAGGCTGGTGGCCCTCCTAGAGGCCAAAGGACTACGGGACAGCAGACAGCATGGCTTCATACGTGGCAGATCCTGCCAAACCAACCTGGTTGAGTTCTATGACTGGGTAACTAGGTAACCGGACAGGGGCCATGCAGTGGATGTCCTGTATCTGGACTTCAGTAAGGCATTCGACTCAGTGCCACATGGAAGGCTGCGAAGGAAGTTAGTAGGCACAGGGGTGGGTGCAAAGCTGGTGAGATGGGTAGGAAACTGGTTGCAGGGAAGGCAACAGAGGGTGGTGGTGGGTGAGGAGCTCTCACACCCAAGGGCAGTGACGAGCGGTGTTCCACAGGGCTCGGTGTTGGGACCAGTGTTGTTTGGGATATTCATTGCAGACATATCACGGGACATCAAGAGCAAGATCAGTCTGTTTGCTGATGATACCAAGGTAGGCGTGGTGGTGGATGACCTAGGGGGATGGCAGGGGTTGCAGGATGATCTGGCAAAGCTTGAAACCTGGTCAGACACCTGGCAACTGGGCTTTAATGCCAAAAAGTGCAAGGTGCTGCATTTTGGGATGAAGAACCCAAGGAGGAGTTACCAGCTGAGGGGAGTGCAGCTAGCCCAGACAGAGGAGGAAGGATCTGGGTGTGCTCATTACAGGGTCAATGAACAACTCAGCACAATGTAGGAAGGCAGCTGCAAAGGCCAACAAAATGCTGGGTTGTATTGCAAGGGTATATCCTAGGAGGAGGAGGTGATTCTGCCACTGTATATGTCATTAGTTAGACCACACCTGGAGTACTGCATGCAGTACTGGCATCCGTATCTGAAGAGGGACATTAAGTTACTGGAGGGGGTGCAGCGCAGAGCGACAAAGATGATCAAGGGGCTGGGGGACTTATCATACGAGAGGAGGTTGAAGGAGTTGAACATGTACTCACTGGAGGAGAGGAGAGACAGGTGTGACATGATTGAAACCTTTAAATACATAAAAGGAATAAACAAGACGGGTGCAGAGGGGCTGTTGAAAGTAAGGGAAGGGAGGGCCACCAGGGGCCATGATATGAGACTGGAGCAAGGAAGGTTCAGGAGGGAGATGAGGAGACACTTTTTTACAGAGAGGGTGGTGGCTGGGTGGAATGCATTACCTGCTGAAGTGGTATGCAGTAGAACAGTGGACTGCTTCAAATGAGGATGGGACAGGACAAGGGGGAGGGTTAATGAAGGGGAAGGGTGTAAGGGAGGGGCAGCTGCAGAATAAGGGGTGCTAGCTGCACATTCAAGCAGACTTGATAGACCTCTAGGCCTTTATCTGCTGGCAAATTTCGTATGTTCGTATATTTGCACACCACTGGGAAGGGAGGAAATGGGAAAATCCCCCTCACTAGCAGGATGAGTCACTAACCCCTGGCAGGCCCCGCACTGGCAGTGACCTGGCGTGACTCCAACCGGATCCTGTCCGGCGGGTTGATCTTGACACTCTGACACCCCACTATGGGGGGTAAGCCATGGGGGAACCCCGAGACGGTAAGGCCGTGAGATGCCGGGTGATGAGGCTGGGGGGTTAAAGAAGAGAGAAACCAGTCAGGGACAACAAAAAAAAACCATGAAGTTTACGAAGGGACGTGGATGTACAGAAGGATAATGAAGGGGGATAAGGCATTATAGTGGGAGGAGGCACTTTTTCATGCAAAGAGTGGTGTCCAAATGGAATGAACTGCCAGAGCAGGTGGTATCATTGAAAACACTGGGCAGCTTTAAAAGGGGGTTTGGGACAGACTGAAAGGAGGGCCATAACGGGTGCGAAGATGGCCCTTTTCACTTCAGTGGGTGTTAGTCAGACTGGGAGAGGCTAATTGGTTTTATCACTAAGCTGAGATTTAACACATTCAAATTATAGTGCAATCTCCAGGATATTTACATAGTGTATTTAAATGTATTTTGTGCACCTGCTCCATACTTCATGACCAGTTTCCTCCAGCTGTCAGATTTTTGCTACTTAGAGGAAGAGATTCAACTGTAGCTGAGGTGCTGCCTGTTAAATGAGATATGAAACAAAGTCCCCTCTGCACATCTGTGGTGTCCGTCCAAGTGAAAGTTAAAGATCCCATGGCAGTTATCACAAGAGATGGACCAATAGTTACCAATGGCCAAACATTCAGTGATGGCCAGGAGGTTGTCTCTACCTTCAACAAGTCCTTCACAGTCCTGGAACAATGCAAGGCAGCGCCCCCAAGCTCTGCATGGCTAGCCACTGGTTTACCAAATACCTCACACCCACAATTTCATTTGCAGAAAGTACAGCCCAAGGAGGTACTAGCACTCTTAAAAAAAATCAAGGCAAAGGGTTCAGCTGGCCCAGACGGCCCACACCCCAAACTGCTCAAAGAAGCTGCTCCTGCCATAACCCTGCCAGTTACTTGGCTCATTAATAGGTCACTACTGGAAGGAGTAGTTCCTGATATGTGGAAGAAGGCATTTGTGGTACCCATCCACAAGGGTGGCCCAAGGGAACCCACTGGCAACTACAGGCCAATCTCCCTCCTATACATACTAGCCAAGTTACATGAGAGGCTAGTATACTGCCAACTCAAAGCCATTGACAAGGGCAAACCAATGGGAGCTGTCTTCATTGACTTAACCAAGGCCTTCGACCTGGTAGACCACTCCCTACTGGTGGACAAGCTTACTTTTTTTGGCCTTGACCATCACTCACTAAAGTGGTTCACAGACTACCTGTCAAACCGTACCCAGCAGGTTAAGTGGTGGGGTACCACATCTGAATCACTCCCCATCAAGGAGGGAGTACCCCAGGGCTGTATCTTGGGACTCTCCTTTTCTCCCTATTTGTCAATGACCTGAGTAACCACTGCGGTGGCAGCTCTGTGGCCCAGTACAAGGATGATGCAGTACTGTACAGAACCTCAGAATGCCTCATAAACCTGGGCCAGCAGTTATAGTCCAATTTCAACCTTCTAGAACCCTGGCTATTAGACCACAGGCTTATTCTCAACGCAAAAAAAAAAAGCTGTTCTGTTTGGGCCTTGAACCCTAGGACAAGACAGAAGCCACCTGTTGCAACTGGGCACTGCAACGGGCTCTCCCATAAAAGTGGTGAAGGTCTTCAAGTATCTAGGTCTGACTTTGGATCAGGGCCTCTCGATGAAACCCCAGGTGGACCAAATAACCACAATGATTCACCAAAACTAGGCCTACTATATCGCCTAAATGGGCAACTGGTTCCTGAGACCAGGCTCGCCATTGCTCAGAGCATACTTCTTCCAACATTAACCTATGCTGCTCAGACACTGCACTCCCTCGCGAAGCAAGAACAAAACAGACCGCATGCTCTGTACGACAAAATAGCTCGATTTGCCACAATGTCACATCTGAGGTGCCACCACTGTGAGATTCTGTCCTCCCTCAACTGGCCATCCTTAGCAGCAGGCTGCAGTATCCCCTACTGTGCACTACATATAAACTTATAAATGGCACCAAACCTATCCGCATGGCTGACCTCTTGACCCCTAAGCGCTCATGTAGGCAGCTCCGCATCACTGGTAGAATTCTCCTGGAGGAGCCAAAAATTAGGACAGTCGCTGGGAGCAAATCATTCCCTCACACACACAGCTCCCATACACTGGAACATGCTTCCTAACAACCTGCAAGAAGCTACCTCCCTGGAAGCCTTCTGCAAAAGGCTCCGAAAGCACTTGCTGATTAATAGCAGTTGCACCTGCACTTGAATTACCCCTTCCAGGTATCCACACGCACCACCAGTCCTGCACAATGTTGATAAATCTGTCTACCTCTGCTGTATACTAATACTGCACAGGGCTGGAGTCTAGTCCTGTTGTGATCGTTTAGAGTGAGAGTTTCAATTAGTGTTGTCTACCTGTATCTACGTAATTATGATGTGACGTATTCCTGTTTTGAAATGTTAATCTGTAACCCTTTTCAGCCAGTCTCACAGGACACAACGTACTCACACCTCAACAACCCTATACTTCCTTGTCCCCAGGTGTCGAACAATTCAAGGTCAGCACTCCTTTGCTTACAGAGCCCCTCTCTGGTTCAATGGATTAAACAGTGAATTAACTAATCTTCCCAGAATTGGCCAGTTTAAGCACACGCTCCTCCAGTATCTACCAGCTGAAAGCTCCTGTGACTGATACATAAGCAAAGGCCTGCCTGTCCCGCAACCTTCCCCCCCTTGAATGTTTGTGTGCGTCCCTACTCACTCCCCTCTGATCCCGATCACATTTGAGTGTTAAGCTGACAAGGCCCCTGGCTGCTACCCTTCCCTGTAGTTCTCTACCACCTCCCTTCTCCTCTCCTCCTTTGTCTCTCACTTCACTCCTGCCCTCTCCCTCAATCTCTGACTAAGCCCCTGGCTGCTTCCCATTTCACCAAGCCTTATTATTCCTCTCCTCCTTCCTCATCTCCTCTCGCTACTGAATAGTAGCTATCTTGATGATGTAATATAATCACTTGCTAAATGTTTTTTTAACTCAATTGTTAACTCATCCTATGCCTGTTTGTTTCCCTCCCCATTGACATGGAACCTTTGTAAATGAGCTGCCTTGTGCTCAGAGGTATATTGTAATCCGAGATTGAATAAATAAATATATAAATAAAAACTCCGACTGTGGCAATATCTATCCTTATAAAATGGGTAGAAAAAAAGTAGCTCATCTAGTGAACAATCATCATCACATGACCATGCGTATATCAGGGCGCAACCGCACACCTGCACTTTTACCCCCCCCAAAAAAACAATTTTGCCATTTTATAAGATAGATAACCCACTCAGGATATTGATCGCGCTCTGATATCGCCACGCCTTGGGTGGTTGACGATGAGGCTGCAACGCACACCGTTGCTGCAAGTGATATCAGGAGCGCGACCAAGACACCTAAGAGTGGGTTATCTGTTACGTAACCTCACGCCTGGCTATGTGAAATATAGATTACTTGTAACTAATTCCGGGTTGCCCCTGAAACAGTAACTTTCGGGGCTCAGCGGGCCTATCCGGTTACTAAAATTTAAATAAATAAATAATGGGGATTTTCCCCAGTGTCCTGGCCAACATTTCCCGTCAGTAGAACAGGACCATGTCACCCACCCCCTGGATGCACCTGGTAGCAAGCTACCACAGTTCAGCTAGCCTTTTCTGGTCAAAAATTAAAAGAGTGAAGATGCTAAGCAGGGCTGATATGACTGGAGGAAATGCAGCAACAGGTAAGTAACGTCTCCTACTGAAAATGGGGATAGGATTCCTCCCCAGCTCACTCTAATCAGACAGCAAGCATCATCTTGAAGGAATGAATTACAGCTTCAATTGGGAATGCTCTCTTGAGGATAGAAGGCATCAAAAACAGCACTGAGCACCCTGTAAGAATGCACGTCAGCATAGTACAGTAAATGAAAGTCACTGAAGATGACCAGGTGACGGTATTCTTGTTTCAGAATAACCGAAATTCCAGCAATGGAGATAATAAATGCCCTACACTGAGGAGTCCTAAAATATCAAAACATGACCGTAGTTTGTTCAAACTGGAACTAATGTAAAAACCTAATGTCGGCAACTTATGTTCTGGTAAACCCTTTTGGCCTGTCCTGTACATGGATTTACATATTGCTACCCATGTTAGTGTGTGTAATTGGCTGGTTGGGGGGGAGAGGGAGGGAGGGAGGAGAGAGAGAGAGAGAGAGATGGAGGGAGGGAGGAGGGGAGAGACAGAGAGTGAGAGAGAGAGAGAGAGAGAGAGAGGGAGCCAAACAACTAAGAAATACTTGAGTGTACAAGTACAACATTTTTATTGATCAGTATATGCCATTACAACAGTCAATAAAACAATACAATAGGTACATAAGAAAAATCTTAAAATCTTAAAAACCTATCCTGTTTGATACTATTGCTCTGGCATTGTCAAGATATGGTATTTTGTTGCTATGGTATATAGTACTGAAATTAATAAAAATAAAGTATAAAAAAAAAAATAAAACCAAATCTTAAAAACCTTAGTGTTTGAAAGAATAGATTGTAATACTTGTGTGCAATCATGGAAGTTGCTGCATTTCTAGAACAGTGAGCATGAATGCCTGCAGGGGATGAGTAAGAGCCAAGGGTACATAGTAACATAGTAATTTAAGGTCAGAAGGTGCTCTAGGTAGGGCCAGCCAGCGAATACAGCAGTAGCACTGCAGCTTAGCATCCAGACAATCCAAAGTCATGCTCTGAACCTGGGGCATATGGTGTCACCCCAGCAAGTCAGGGTTCAAGCATCTGTCTAGGATGCCTCTTGCCTTGTGGAAGGTGGACACATCCTTCCACTGCACAGCTGCCCCTTAGTGGCCCAGGGAGAGGGCATGTCATGTGGGAAAGAATAAGGGGTCACCCTGCAGTGGCCTTATGTTGGCCTGTACCTCACCTGGAGAGTGGCATGGAGGTGTCAAATGCCCAGAATGGAGCCAGCAGGGGAGTTCTGAAGGTAGGACAGGGCTCACCCACCTTTCTCTTTTGTCTGCTCCACCCAAGCCTCCCAGAGCCCCACTCCTTCAGGTTCCCATGCTTGTCCCCTCTGCTGCCAGATTCAAACCCCACTGCCATCACTTACCTCCAGGCTCCCCGAGATTCTCCAACACCCCTTGAATCAAGTCCCCCAAATGAAGTTGCTTCTTCTTCCGATGGGGTCCTCTACCACCCACATTGCAACTTGTACGGTTGCCTCCTCCCGGCAGTCCCATCCCATCAGAGTAGTAAATATATTTTGTAGTGGAAAAGGCTGAGGAATGTGCCTCTGACCTGTCATTCCCACCCTTCCAGAGCCCACCACAGTCCAGCCAGCCCTCCTTCTTCTAGGCAACCTCTGGGGTAATGGTGATAGACTCAGTGGCCCCTGGGTGGGGGAGAAGGTCCTCCAGATTCTAGTCAGCTTGGCGTGGAGTCCAGTATTTTCCTTCCTCAACCAAGAGAGGTGCGTGCAGATGGGGAAGCAACTCAGTCTTCAGAAGGCCTCTCTGAAAACTACAGCTCCACAACCCACTACACTGCACCACTCCCAAAACTGCCATTGCTTCATTCTCTACTTATACTGGAATTTACTTTGTAACCTTACCCTAGATAGGGTGTTTCATGTTTTTCCCTTTTTTCTTTATTTCTTATTGCTTATTTGAATTACACTCCTGGTACTTCTCTACCTGCCTACTACTTAGCCTTCTTCTTTGTGTCTTACTTAATCATTTATGTAACTCTTCCTAAGATAGTGTGTTCCCCTCTTCCCAAGAACAGGTACTCACTGTTTGTAAGGACTGTTTTTCTTCCATATAGTTACCTCCTTACCTCCAGTACTTTATATGCAGACAGCAGTTAACAGGTATTATACAATGGGGTCCCAAAATGCTGACATCTGATTGGCTAGCTGACACCTTTTTCTCATGGTAAATCCTACGATATATCAACAGGAAAAGGTGCCAGCAGCATCAGACCGCTTCCGAAATCACTCTGACCATGATGAACCAAGACTGGCAGAAACAGCGACAGACCATGCAAAATATGCCAGTCAGCCTCTTACAATCCCAATGTTTGCAAATCCCATCGAAGCCGACAAAACAAATCTTCTTTACCCACTAAACAGACACACTAGCCACGTGGCATGCTACTTTCAAATGGACTGTATATTTTAATAATGGACTCCAAAAGTACTTTGCCTACATAAAAATCTAGTTTCTGTCCTCTATCTCAACTCAAACAGTGCCCTCAATTGACCTTCCTGTACATTTTCCCGCTATATGCTCCATTTCCATTCCCACAACATCGAGAAGGTTGATCCGCTTATCGCTAACTGCAGCAGTAAAATAAAAAGAAAAGAAAACACCACTCACAAGAAACTGTCTCCTGATCGCAAAAACAAATTAAAACCGGAACCACTAAAGCCCAAGCAAAACCAGAAGCACATTACGGCAATGACTACCGCTGTCTCTCTCTGCTCATTCCCGGTATGTTTTACACCTGCAGTCCTACTTTCGCTGTCTCACTCCACCACATGTAATAAAAAAATCAAATTAACAAAAAAAAAGAAGTGCAAAACAAATTTCCCTAAGTGACACCGTTACTCGCTGTCCCAGGACACCCTGTTTGTAGCACACAGTGACAGCTGCTTGGTACTCCCAGGCTGTCTGTGTGACAAAAACAAAACAAAAAAACAACACGCAGAAATAAGTAGCCCACAACTCCCAGCCTTTTGTTTAATAGAAGAAACAAACAAAAAAACAAAACGACAGCACATAACTGTCTGTATATGGGGCTGCATTACCATGCACTGCAAACAACACCATAGCTATAGCAACAGCCCTATTAACCAGGAACTTCCTGTTTGGGAGCAGGAAGGGAGTGATCACAGAGGCAGAAAGACTCACCATATTAGAAGGAAAGGAGTAGCTCTCCGTCCCCCAGCTGCTGGAGGTCTGATTCTGAGCAAGAAAGAAGGAGACTACTGAGGAATATAGGAACATACTGTCCCAGAACAGGAAGATCATGAGCTTTAAGGGCACAGAGGCAATAGGAAAGTAGGGAGAAAAAAAAAACCTATATATATACATATATATAAAAAAAATAAATAAATAAATAAAATAAAGACAGAGAGGAAAGAGGAAGTATACAAAACAACAGTTAAGGGGCCACAAATAAGACATGATGGGAGTGGTGCAGCGCAGTGGCTGTGGAGCAGCAGTCTTCCGGGAGACATTCTGGAGGGTGCAGTGTTGTCCCATCTGCAGGTACCTCTCTGGGCTGAGGGAGGAGGCTGCTCATCTCCAGGCTGAGTTGGCCAGTATTCGGGGGACCTTTTTTCCACCCAGGGATCACCAGGGCCACCGCTGCTGCCTCAGAGGTTGCCAAGAAAGAGGAGCAGTTGGACCACAGTGGGCTCAGGGAGGGTGAGGGTCATGGAACAGAGGTGCATCCCTCCAGTTGTACCTCTCCACAATTCATATGCTGTTCAGGCAGAGTGTGGTTCCTCTATGGAGGCACCCACAGTGGAGACCAAGGAGGATGCTGGGAACCTCCACAAAGGAGACCCACAAGAGGGTGACATGGGACCCCACAGGAAAAGAAACAACTCCTGGTGGGGTACTCCATTGTTAGGAGGGTAGAACTGGGGAGGGAGGGGAGACAGAGGTAAGGTGTCTGCCTGGTGCCATGGCTTGAAGGGACAGGGAGCAAATCCTCAGGATCGTGGAAGCAGTTGCACAGGGGAGGGAGCTGGATGTCACTGTCCACCTAGGGACAAATGACCTGGCTGGGAAAGGGATCAGAGCAGTGCAGGAGGAGTTTGTGGAGTTGGGGAGGGGTCTTAGACAAGTAGCACATACGGTAACCTTCTCGGAGGTGCTGCCTGCCTAGGGTATGGGTGAGGCTAGGGAGCTCTGCACCATGGAATTCAATCAGAGGTTGAAAAACTGGTGCAGAGCTCAGGCTTTTGGCTTCATTGGGGACTGGGGTCTACCTGGAGGGATGCAGGCCTACACTGGTGCGATGGTCTGCATCTGTTCAGGAGGGGAACCAGGATCTTAGGTGACAGGTTTAAATGCTTCATTGGCAAGCATTTAAACTAGCCAAGGGGGGAAGCACTGAAAAGGAGAAGGGAAATCATAGTCCCACCCCCAAAAATAAATCAGGGTAGTTAGTGAAGTGAACACCAAGATAGAGAAGTCGATAGGGAGAAGAGCAGGGGTAAATGGCGAAAAAGACAAAGGCAGTAAGGACAGGGATGGGGCAAAAAGAGGTAAGGCCATCAAAAAATGGAGGGTAATGAGTACCAATGCCCATAGTCCAGGTAACAAGCTCTCTGAACTGGTGGCTTTGATGGAAGAGGGATGCCTGGATATCGTGGCAGTCACAGAAACATGGTACACAGAGAACCATGACTGGGATGTCAACATACCAAGGTACACAATCTATAGGATGGACAGGGAGCATAGAAGAGGAGGAGGAGTAGCTCTCTATGTAAGGGAAGGGATCAAAGCAACGGAACTAAAGGGTAAACAGGGAGGAGAAGAGGCACTGTGGGTCACCCTGGAGACTGGAAATGGCACCACAATCCGCACAGTGGTTGTATACAGACCCCCGTCTCAAGGGGAGGAAATGGACAAGGAAATCATAGAAGGCATCCTTAGGATGGCAAAGAAAGGGGAGATATTGCTGATGGGGGACCTGAATATGCCAGATGTTAACTGGAGCACCTTTGCTGCAGCCACATCCAAGAGCAAGGCCATTCTCAATGCCCTACAAGGGGCATGTCTCAGACAGCTGGTGTTGGAACCCACTCAGAAGGGAGCAATCTTAGACCTGGTACTCTCAAATGGGGACAGAGAGAGGATCTCAGATCTAGAAGTGGGTAGCCATCTGGGAACAAGTGACCACCAAACAGTGTGGTTCACGATAAACTTAGCTGTAGAGTCAAGCCATACAAAAGTGAAGGTACTGGACTTCAGGAGGGCTGATTTTGTCAAAATGGGAGAGTGCCACAGAAAAGCACTAGCAAACAGGCAAGAAGGGGGGTGGAACAACAATAGGGAAACATCAAAACTGCCATCTCAGAGGCAACAAGCCTTTGTGTGAAGCAAATAAACAAATCAAAATGAAAGAAAAAAACACTATGGTTCTCAAAAGAGGTGGCAGGGAAGGTTAGGGAGAAAAAGATAGCATTCAGGAAGTATAAGGAAACACAGAAGGAGCAAGACAGAGAACTGTACTAGTTAAGGCAGAAGGAAGTGGGGAAGGCAATCAGAAGAGCAAAGGCTCAAACCGAGGAAAAGATAACCAACTTGGTTAAGAAGGGGGATAAAACCTTTTATAGGTACATTAGGGAGCGAAGAAAGACAAAGGGATGGATACTGAGGCTGAATAAAGAGGAGGGAGGGTGGGTGGACAGACAGAGACAGTGAAAAAGCAGGGATACTGAACAAATACTTCTGCTCAGTATTCACAGAGGAAGGGGGGGTACTTAATCCAGTCAATAGAAGCACTCTGGATAGGGAGGTCAATATCAGTCCTTTCACAGAAGAAAGGGTTCTGAAAGAACTCCTAAAACTGAAGGTGGACAAAGCAATGGGGTCTGATGGGATTCACCCCAGAATTCTAAAAGAACTAAGGGGAGAACTAGTAACACCATTGACTACCCTTTTTAACAAATCATGGGAAGATGGTGAGGTACCTGAGGACTGGAGGAGGACGGATGTGATTCCCCTTCACAAAAGTGGGAGCAAGACAGAGGCAGGAAACTACGGACCTGTCAGTTTGACCTCAGTGATAGGGAAAATGATGGAATCACTTCTGAGGGAAAGAATTGTTGAGTACCTAGAGGCAAGGGGCACAGGACCCAAGGCAGCATGGATTCACAGGGAAGGTCATGTCAGACGAATCTAATTGATTTCTTTGACTGGGTGACCAAAGTAGTAGACCAGGGAGGGGCTGTGGACATGGCCTACCTAGACTTTAACAAGGCATTTGACACAGTCCCAAAAAGATTAATAAACAATTAGCCAGCCTGGGAGTGGGTCCCAGGTGGTAGCCTGGTAAAACATTGGCTAGACAACAGGATGCAGAGGGTAATAGTAAATGGAGTCCACAGGAAGAAAGGTTGGTTGCTAGGGTACCGCAGGGTTCAGTACCGGTCTGGTCCTTTTAATTTCTTTATAAGTGACACTGCAGAGAGACTGGAAGGAAAAGTATGTCTCTTTGCAGACAACACAAAGATCTGCAACAGGGTTGATACACAAGCTGGAGTGGAAAGGATGAGAAGGGACTTGGCAAGGTTGGAGAAATAGTCAAATGCATGGCAGCTTAGATTCAACGCAAAGAAGTGCAAAGTAATGCACCTGGAAAACAAAAACCCAGGGGAAGAGTACACAATGGGGGGTGAGATACTGACAACAACAAAAATGGAAAGGGACCTGGGGTAGTTATATCAGATGATCTAAAGGTGGTCAAGCAATGTGAGGAGCCAGTGAGGAGGGCTGGGCGGATAGTGGGATGCATAGGGAGAGGCATCACCAGTAGAAAACAAGAAGTTGTTATCCCTCTGTACAGACAGCTGGTGAGACCCCATCTGGAGTACTGCGTGCAGTTCTGGAGACCCCATCTTCGCAAAGACATAGACAGGATGGAGGATGTCCAGAGGAGGGCAATGAAAATGGAGCAGGGTTTGCACCAGAAGACATACGAAGAGAGACTAAAGGAGCTTAATATGTATACCCTCGAGGAAAGGAAGGAGGGGAGGGCATGATAGAAACTTTCAAGTACCTCAAGGGAATCAACAAAATCCAAGAGGGTAGCATCTTTCAGAAAAAGAGATGTGCAAGAACAAGGAGGCACAATTTGAAGATAGTGGGGGGACGGCTCAGAGGTAATGTGAGGAAGTATTTTTTCATAGAGAGGGTTGTGGATGCATGGAACAGCCTTCCTGAGGAGGTCGTGGAGTCAAAAACAGTGGGGGAATTCAAGAATGCATGGGACAGACATAAGGCAATTCTAGTGGAGGTAGGAGGAAGGAGACTATTGGTTAAGTAGGATCTGCAGCTTATCCATTAGGTAGGGAAATGGGCAGACTAGGTGGGCCAAGCGGTCCTTATCTGCCATCAAATTCTATGTTTCTATGCTTCTATGTAACCAAGGACTATTTTTTCTAGTGGAGTAACGAATCCCATGAAAGTAAATTAAAATACAAAAAACACCCTTTTTATTGATTTGTTCTCTATCTAAAAAAGGGGGAGACACTGTATATCAGCACAGGCATGCAATGACCCCAGAGGCTCTGAGCCTAGTAACTCAGAGTTCTATACTGTCTGCCATAGACTACGGGCTAGTCATCTATAGCTCTGCCACTGAATTGGCGCTGCAAAGGATCAAGCTTCTATTTAACAAGGCCTGTTGGTTAGTTTTAGGTGCTGGATACTTGACTCAAACCTGTAGCCTTCACTCTAAAACTGGGTGGCTCCCCCTGCACCTTAGAGCCAGGTACCAAGCTTGCCTATTCGGAAAAAAAGCCCTACTGGGTCTAGCACCCGACTCCACTGCCTCTTTGTTCCAACGCAATATAACCACCAAAATGACTAGAAGATCAGCAAAAGGTGTGCTCCAGGTCCACTTCAAGTGTACCTCCTTTGCCCAACGTTCTCTGGCCTACCGTGGACCTCAGCGGGTCAATGACCTCCCCTCTTCCCTCTTGGAACAAGATAAGATTAGCTCATTCAAAAAAGAGCTCCGTCTACTTTTAGCCCTAGCAAACCACTGTGATGGTCCTACCTAATGATGACTTTCTCTGCCTCCCTTCCCCTGCCAACTTGCCCACCATGACAAAGCCCTCTGGCTGCTTTCACCCTGCTACTGGCACTAAGAAACTTAACCATGACTCTAAGCCATTCCTCTGTTTGGCAAGTGCAAAATCTATGTACTCTCTGTAAATTGTGTCAATTTTTGAATTACCTGAATTTAAATGTATTGTTTGTACCCCCTGACTTGGGCCCTACACGGCCCTGCCATAGGTATCATCTGTGTATTATCCGTATTGTAATGTTCTGTTTCCTGCAATGACTTGGAACCTTTGTAAAAGAGCCATCTAAGTTCAAAGATATTAATCCGAACCAGAAATAAATAAATAAATAATCACAATAAACCACCCCAGGGTGTGGGTTATGTTGTGATTTACCCACGGCTGACCTGGTTTGACCACTTGGCCTGCGGCCTCATAGCCAAACCACACCAGCCATGGGTAAATCCCAGCATAACCCACAACCTGTTGTGATTTATTGCTTAACTGTACCTTACCTAACTGGATTGGCAGAGGTCCCTGTGTTCCTGCTGTTGCCTGCGGGTGCTTAAGATGCCAATCCCTTCACCTGTACCACTCCTGCTGTGGGACACAAGTGTGATGGTACATGCTGGGTGAAAGGGTTTAAATACTCTGAGCCAGGCTTCCTGATGAGCCCTGATTGGTTGCTCAAATCTGCAGGTCCCACCTTCCCGCCCAAACTCTGCTTGGTGTCCTGACCCTTAGTTTTGGCTCCTACAACCAAAAAAAAATCAAAATACATGTTAATTCAAGTCAAATACCTCCCTTATTGCTGGCGCTATCAATTCACAAACCACTGTGTCGGGCTTCCTGAAAAGCCCAGATTGGTCACTCAGATCTGCAGTTTCCACTGTCCCATCCAAACTCCACTTGGCATCCTGACCATTAGTTCTGGCCTCTGCAACCAAAACAATCAAAATACAGGTTAGTTCAATCCAAATACCCCAGCCCCCTGCTGCTGGTGATATCAATTCCCAGCACTGTGACTAGACAAAAGTTAGTTGGTGGCTTTTAAACCTCTGGAGCCGGGCTTACTGATAAGCCCTGTTTGGTCACTCAAGTCTGTAAGTCCTGCCTTCTTACCCAGACTCTGTTTGGCATCCCAATTCTTAGTTCTGGCTTCTTTAACTAAAAAAAAAATCAAAATATAGGTTAGTTCAAGTCAAATACCCCCATTGTTGCTTGCACTATCAATTCCCAGCACTGCATCTGGGACAACTGATTCAGTGCGTGATAGCTGTTGCATTAGCAATCTGCTGTTAGAAGCCTAATATTCTGGCCTCAGCTACATAACTCTTTCTAATCCAGTCTTTTTATGTTCTAGGTGTGTGTCTAGGTATAACCAGTAGGAGTACATGTTTTGGGTTTAAATCTTTTCATGTCATTGAACTACACACATCGATAAAAAGCACACAAATCACTCCAGGTCATCAGTGCTATAATTACTGAAGAGTCTAGCTGTTTCCTTACAGAATAGTCCACTCAGTTATCCCACATGTATTTGCCAAACTGTAAATGTAACCTTTATAAGTGCTCACTGGATAAGAAAAGGCACCTAAAATCATAGCTCTACTGCGGTAAACTTGACACAAAACCAGCACTTTCTGAATCTACGGTCATGGATACATCACTGTCACATGAGAAAGGAGGCACTGTAGAAAAAAGAAATTCAATAAAGAAATTCAAACATGGAGCTCCCTAGGGGCCATAAAACTAATAGGCAAATTTAGAAAACTCTCCTAACAGCAAACAAAGATATGGACACACTAGGTCTACACCCACAATTCAAAACACCCTGCACAACCTTTTTTTTTTTGTAAATTAGAATGATGCCAACATTTATTTATTTGAAAAGTTTTACCAGGAAAGACATACTGAGCCAAAACATTGATTGCTTCCAGATGCATCCTGGGGGAAGGGGATAGTGGAGGTACACCTTGATTTTACAGACAGCATAATGTATACAAACAGCAAAAGCAAATAATAAAAATGGCAATTTAAATAACATTGAGATGAAAGCAACAACTATGTACAATTTGGTCATAGTGAGAAATAAACAGTGTTGGCACAGAGATACAGAGCCACTGGGCGGGAGCTCCTCAGGGCTGGTAACAACGAGGACAAGGAAGGAGGAGGAGGAGGAGTCAGCTGAGGGAAGAGGCAAGCCATTGACCCTCTGGGCTGAAAACCCCATAAGGGGCAGGATTCCCAGCCTAGGAATGGAAGGGTAGGGGAGGTGGAGGCAGGGAGAAAGCTGGAATACAGGAGGAGGTAGAGGGAGGTGGCAGAGAAGGAAGATAAGGGTCTGGAGAGGAAGGTTACGACTGAGGGTTTTTAAAGCTGAGTTACTGGGAGGGTGTGGGAAGGTAGTAGTACTCGGGTAGTGGAGCAATTCAGTTGCAGATGCAGGTATGAGTGGTGAGGGAGAATAGAGAGGGGAGAGGAGGCAGAGCAGATAGGGTGGGGGAGAGAGTTCCAGAGTTTAGGTAGTTGGTAGGGGCAGCCTGGCCGGCTGAGGAGGCCCTAGTGGGGAGCGCAATGGTGCAGAAGTGGGAGTTGCGCAGGGAGTATGTTTTTTTGGGGGGGGGCACAGGGAGAGAGAAGTGGAGAGGTAGGAAGGGAGGGAGCTAAACCAGTTATTTGGCAATAAAAGAAGAGCAGTGGGCCAAGCATCTGGCTTCAAGGGAAGGAAAGGAGAGGGGTGTGTATATAGAGTGCAGTGATGCGTGCGAGGTGGGAAGTTCAGAGCAAAATGACAGAAGCAGTGAAAGAGAGAGTCCAATCTGGTGAGGGTGGATTTAGGGGCAGCGCTGTAGACTGTATCGCCATAGTTGTATATAGGGAGGATCAATTCTGAACAACAGGTCTGCGGGCTGGCAGAGGGATGAAATCACATTGGTGGTACAGCATTCCTAATTTAAGGTGCAATTTTTTAAGTTGCACATAAACGTGTTCAGAAAAGTTGAGGTGGTTGTCAAGTCAGTCCCCGAGGTACATCGTCAATGGTGGACCCATCCAGGGTGCAGAAGGTGGGGGGACTACTAATCCTGGACAGCTTTTGCCTTGTGCCAATGGTCATTGAGACCGTTTTCTTGGCGTTGAGAGCCAGCTGATTTGAGTGGAACAGAGTTGGACATTGTCAAATTCCTGCTGAAGACTGGTCTTCAAATCAGAAGGGGAGTGGCTGGCGGCAAATAGGACTGTGTTATCAGCATACATGTGAATGGATGCTGAGGTGCAGGCAGCAGGAAGGTCATTTAGGGAGACCGAGTATAAACCAGGGCCAAGGACGGAGCCCTGGGGGACACTGGTGCTGATTGGAAGGGGCAGGGAAAGGGTGTCACCAATATGAATTGATTGGAACCTACCTGCAAGGTAAGAGCGGAACCAGTTAGTGGTCAGGGTAGAGAGTCCTGCTGCTGACAGCTTAGAGAGGAGAAGAAGGTGGTGGGCGACAGTGTTGAAGGCTTTGGCAAAGTTGACAAATATGGCTGAAGTTATTTGGCCCTGATCCATATCTCTGACAATGGTATCAGTTAGCTGGAGGAGGGAGGAGGAGGTGGAGTTTGTTTTGCAGAATCCAAATTTGTAAGAGGTGAAGAAGGAGGAAGAGTCTAGGAAAATGGAAAGTTGAGAAAGCACTAAGTGTTCTTGTAGCTTGGCAAGAGTAGGGAGAAGAAAAATAGGGTGATAGTTCCCAGGGATGGAGGGATTACCTCCTATAGGGAGGAGAATCACAGTGGCATGCTTCCAGACATTCGGCACAGAGCACAGGGAGAAGGAGAGGTTTAGAAAGGCAGAAAATAGGGATATCAACTGCAGGGGCAGCAAGATGGAGAAGTTTTGGGGTCAAGCCCATTAGGGCTCCTTCTCTTGAGTGGGTTGAGGACTAGTAAGGCATTGATAGCGGCATCAGGTGAGATAGGAGTGAAAGAGAAGGAGGGGATATGGGATGGAGGGGGAAGGGCAGAAGGAGGGATGCTGGAGGGGAGGAGAAGAGAAGGAAAGAGGCACAGAAGGTGAAAAAAGTGTTGAATTCATTGGCCACTGAGAGTGGGTCAGTAATGGTGGTATAATCACTCGCCTTAAGGACTGGGACAGTAGGCTGAGCCTTGGGAGAGAATAGGATGTGAATAACCTTCTAGAACTTTGAGGGGTGGCTGACGTTTTTCTGAAAGGTGGAGGAAAAGTATTGTTTTGGCAAGCCTGGTGGCTCTGGTGCAGGCATTATGGAGGGCACGATATTTGTGTAAGTCCAGAAGGGATCCTGAGGACTTGTGTGCCTTCCAAGCTAGATCCCTTCCACACAGGCAGGCTAGAAGTTCTGCAGAGATCTGGGGAGGTGGGAGCCTCTGACCTGGGTTTTCCTTAGGGGGGCATGTCGGTCTCAGATGGAAAGGAATTTAGATTTGAAGTATTCATGGGCAGTGTCAACAGTGTTGGAGGCTGATACTGGTGACCAATCAATTGAAGTCATTTCCTCCTGGAGGGCAGATAGATTCAAGGACCTAAAGGACCTGATAGAAAGTAATTTGGGAGGGACTTTTTGACGGTGGATCTTGTGAACACAGTAGACCATATGGTGGTTATTGAGAGCATTCAGGAAAATGCCAGCAGCAATAATGTGGTGAGGATGTGTAGTGAAAATACCTTAAAAACAATCTGCAAAGACTAAAAACATCAGAAGCAGACACATGCATGATGTACAGTAAATCTTTGCATTAGTGGGGTATGTGTGATCTGTTTTTGTTTTTAAACTTGGTTTTATTGCCAGTTGCATTCAATGGTCACCCTTGTTTTAGTGTTTTTGCTTTGAAGTTCTTGTCTTTTTTAATTCTTTGTTTATGCCACCCTCATCCTCTGCTCCTGGGCTTCCTCAGGATTCCCCAAGGAGCCTATAGACATTCTACCTACTCAGGCTCCATCATGCTCCATGCTTCCTTGGTTTCACCCCCAGGCGGGGCTGTAGAGAGGATGTACACCTGAATGTTGCTCACTTTCGTCAGGAGATGGGCAGAGCACCGGCCCGTCAGCGCAGTGGTAGAGCTATTGCTCATGATGCCGGTGACCCAGGTTTAGATTCAGACTTGGGTCATTGGGGGGCCAGCCTGGGGGAGGAGGATATAGCATCCTTAGGACCACTCTCCTCCGGGGAGGGAGGGCAGCCATCCCCGCTGCAAAACCGCCACCTGGGTAACCACGGGTGGAGGTGCAGCTCAGGGATGCCATGGGAAGGGAGGATGTCAGCTGAGTTCTGGATTGGCCAGCATGCCTCAGCATGCTTATGTCCCTTGGTTCTCCCAGTATACCAATTTCCTTGGGGGGAACAGGAGAAAACAGTAAAATGCCCCACAGCTGAACTTGGCGACACCTTCCGGCATATAACCCAACCACTCCAGACGATCTCAGGGCTCCTGATGAAGACTTCAAGCAGGTGGGGGGGAGGGGAAAGGGGAGTTGTTCCCTCCCCGTAGGGGAAGGGCAATCCTAGGCAGTGTGGAGGAGATCCAGGAAAGAGGTTTGGGTGCAGCCAGCCTGATGCCTTGGAGGACCTGAAAGACAAGCTAAGGCTGTGGAGATCAAAACGGGGCATAAACAGACAATAAAAATAAAGAAAAGGAGATCAGCAGAGTGGTGGGGCAAACTAGAGGGCTCCAGGGTCTATTGTCTTCCAGCAGCAGGACCATTTTCCTTGTTTTTGCTCCCCTAGACCCACAGATACAAGCATGCACAGGAAACCCAGATGCATGGTGCCCCTCCCATGTCACCCTCAGCTGCATTGCCACCTCTGGTTACTTAGGTAGCAGTATTGCATCAAGGATAACAACCTTCCCTTCCCAGAGAAGGACAGCATCGTCTGCAACGTTCAATCCTTCTCACCCCGGCCGGCCCCCAATGACTGAGCTCACTTCCAAAGCTGGGTTGCTGGGACGCTCTTGTGAAATTGCTTTCCTAGTTTGTGCTCAATGTATCCTAAATAACTGAGATAATGGGCCCAATTTTCTAATGCCCTGTGTATGCCACAGTCCCTAGTGCGCCCAGAGACATATGGCGCAGGGACTTCTAAGGCACTCTTTAGCGCCAATCATAATTCTCAGTCAGGTGTTTTAAATGCCACAATTAGACCAGCCCCCCTGGTCTAACTTGTCTTGTTTGGGGGGACCTTTTTTACAGGGCTTGTGCCAAATATTTGGGGCAAGCTGCTGTAAATTGTGGAAACCGTCTCAGATGCATCTAATGTACTAACATTGGGCGTAGTTGCATCAAAGGAGTTGGACGCAGCTGCGTCAAACATCGGGGTTGACCATGGGCTTGACATAAGCCCTGCATCAACCTTTGAAAATCAGGCCTAATGTGTCTGGTTCCTCCTCCCCCAGGCTGGGATACAGATGTGGCACATGGATGAATCCTAACAAAGACAAAACGCCTGCCCCTGTCTGCTGATTTCAGCCTTCCAGACTGATTGTGAGGTCAGTCCTGTTTAATGTTGATCCAGCCTTAGTTTTTTCATGGGTATTTGCATACACTTCCCATAATGCTTTATATAAGTGGGGTCTATATAATGTGGTAAAATAAATATGGTTGGTATTAGCTGCTGTATGTGAGCACTCATTGTTCAACATCATAAACAAGTATGCAAAGAACACTGCTCCTTGACCTCACAGGACACTAAGGATGTCAGGGTTAACTCCAGGCCACAAAACATAAGCTCTAACATGGTGAGCACGACAATAAAATGTGGCAGCCCCATATAAATGGATTTGGAAACCAGAGTCATGCACAGAGTCCATAGGCAAAGGCAACCAATGGCATAACAGATACAGCCTTCCAAGGGTGCCGGAAAATAGTAAAAGCTGAGGGGGCTGAGAATCAGAAGGGCACTTGTGAGGGTATAAAGGCACTTTTTCTATATTATTTTTACCATACAAAAATAAAACTGGAGGCTACCGCCTTTCGCTCCGTAAAATGTTTTCAAAAAGGCACTGTAAACCTTGTCGCATGATCTGGTTTCAGGGATATACAGAATGGAGAAGATAACCACACAAGTTAACCACTGTGTTGAACACTCTGAAATTCTCTGGTGGAGATGGGTGTTTTATATACCACGAAACACAGAACAGAGTTTGCACCCTGAAAAGTTCCGTGGGAGTTCTGTTTTCCCTGGTGGGAGGGGAAGGGATAACCCCATCAGTCTCTAATTGTACCAGGCATATCCAAGACATAAAATTCCTAAGCATCAAACTAAATGGAATAACTGTTGTACCACTTATCTTTTCTATTAATTTCATTCAAATTAGGACTCTAAGAGATTGTATGCACTTCTACTCCTAAAGCTTCTCCTCTGGACGTCTATGGATGAATGTACTTATACACACAAGTATTTAATAAGTACCCTATCCACACACCCCTTAGTGAAACTAAATGTTTTTTTTTTCCAGCGAATTATTCACTGAAATGATTTCTTCCTTCATTCTATCAGCAGCCTTGTTGAAATGTATTATTGTTGTTTTTATGGCTGTCTGTTGTACTTTTATAAGGAAAACCTAATAATCAAAAAGTTGAAAAAAGGCATTGTAAATGGTGCACTGTCTTGTATTCTAGAACTCTAAGCATGTTGCCAGCCTCTTCTTCAAAAAAAGCTTATTTCTGCTTATTTTCCAATTTTTTAACTATAATAAAGCCCCTTCAGTTTAACCAAATTTGATTTTCAGTTTTTCTGCTCACACTAAAAAAAACTGTCACACTGAGAAAGGGCATCAGTTTGATCAGCTCAGCATCGCTTCTCCTCTGCCAGTAAACTATCCTCTGCAGTTTGCCAAGTGCTGATAGAAGTGGTACTACTCACGTGCTGATGCTGCTCATCAGAGATCTGGTCCAGAAATGGCTCTGCATTTGTGCCACCGTTTCCCAGATGCCAGCCCCGTCGGCCCTGTCTGATCACATATGATCTTGTGAATTTTATTTTTTTTTGTTTTATCAGGAAGGTGGTGCGGGCCTCAAAGTCTCATGTTCAGCCACACCACCAGTGTCTACACCGTAACAGAGTTCTTATGGTTGTGAAACATAGAAACATAGAGGAGCCATACCAATCTTCTGCTCCAGCTGCCTGTCTACACATGACATCATATTTGTTTCAACAGCAACAGATTGTGATGTCACAGGCAAAAGAACATGTACTCGCAAGAGGCCACAAGGGAGAGGGGAGATATGATAGTGATCTCTAAGTTCCTGAAAGGACTAAACATGCTGGATTGTGGGTAAATATTCAGCAGGACTGGCAAATCAAGAATATGGGGACATGAATGGAAGCTGGCTTGGGGGAGGGGGATCCAGGAGGGATGGGAGAACGTTTTATTCAACACAGAGAGTGGTTGAGCCGTGGAACAGCCTTCCAGCTGAGGCGATGGATGCAAGAATGGATGCATTAACGGTTTCAAACACAACTGGGACAGAGAAAAATACTTAATAATTACAGGGGGAAAAGCAGTAAAGCAGGGGCAAGAGGTGGAGGTGATGCCAGACTAGACAATAGGTGCTGTGGTAGGATAGTGTAAAACAGGGCAGACTGAGTAGACCAATAGTCTTTTTCTGTCAACATTTTATCTGCATCTATGTTAAGACTGTGATGTCATGTGGAGACAAACTGCTGGAAAAGATAAAGCCTGGGGCACAGTGATCCTGTTTCATGTTAATGCACAGTGTTATGAAGAAAAACAGGAAACTAAATGCAGAATCTACACAAAATATTCGTTGAAACGTGTCTAGACTCTTTTTTCAGTTTCCCTCAAGATTTCTGAGTTCTTTTAATTAATGTTCCCTTTCCTAAGTATTCTAGCAGTCTTCAATCATATTTGGACATTCTAGAATACTGGAGTGGAGGGGTGCCACCCACCTAACTGGTAAGACACAGAACTGCCTCCCCTGCCTAAATATGTAATCTAAATCTCAAAATTCAACACACGAATCCTGCAGTGTCTGCCTACAGCATGGGCTGCAACAACTGAGAGGCAAAGAAGAGCTCACAACCTTTTGGATGAGAAGGCAGTGCCCCGAGACATTGCACTGGCCTTTGATGTAGAACGTTTCATAAAATATAGTTCATGGATGAAAAATTACATTAAGCAGGCACTTTCCAGGGGGCCCATATCCCTATGATTTACAGCTCTTTTTTTCCTTCTGTCAACCTTTTGACTTAAAAACATGTAAATTAAAGCATTTGTGTATATGCCCCAGGAGGGCAAGGTATACAATACTTTGCTTTCTCCTCCTTCTCATTTTCTCTACTTGGCACCCAAGTATTGATCAGTATAACTTTTACAGTAAACAAAGACTGAGCACAAGCAAGACCCCAAACACTATCATTTAGAGTCATTAACCTGAGTTCACTAGCCACTTTCATTTAGCAACAGTGACTAATGGTGGCTGGAAGAACCAGGGAAGAATGTGAGGGAATTTGTGTAACAAAGAACTATAAATCAACCCAGAATGCACTGGACATCTCAATCACGTAGTGGAACAGTGCTGTCAGCAGGCAAATACTACAGCAGGGATGGCGAGTATTTTCAGCACCTTATTTTTTGGGGAGGGGGGCTATGTAGGAAAAAAGCGATTTGCACCTTTTTGTGGGGATTTATTTATTGGTTTACTTATACAACTAGTTTTCAACAGCTATTAAATGTGAAGATTGTGCATCACTACTGCAACAGTCCTTTGTGGAGTTTCTTATTCCAAACATTCAACATTAAAAGAATTTAATCAAAACAACCAAATTATTGTTTTTTTGTTATTCTTTTTATTCCAGTCACCCAGCTGTGAGGCAAAGCTCTGCTTTTTCCTGTCCACAAGCTATGACTTGCACCTCAGGAGCTGACACATTAGCCCAAGGTACCTTCCATTGACCTTTCCAGAATTCCTTCCCTGACTTGCCCCTTCAGATGGGCCAGCTGGCTCCTGGTTTGGATAGTTGGGACATTCCATACAAGAGGATGGGTTCAGATGACACAGCAGTCTGGCTGGCATAACTGTTTGGGGTGAGCTTTTTGATGTCATCCACCTAAAGTCTACTTGTTTTCATTTTTTTAATCCCATAATTGATCCCAATCCACCCAGGTGAGGCATGGCCTGTAGATGGATACTTGCATACCTTTTGCCAAAACAAAAGTGGTCTGGGACCAAGCCCCAACACCACACTCAAGTTGTGTTTATGCTGCTGCTCTGTTTTCATCCTTGGGCACCTCCTGTGCTGCCCCAACCTCCTACATTGTTCCTGCTCCATGTTTACATAGTCTATCTCAGTGCCAATGCAAGCCATACTAGAGAGGAGTCCTGACTCTGAGTCCAGCAGGCAGGGTGGGAGGATGCTGGGACCATCCACTTTGCACCACAGTAAGCAATGTTGCCTGTCCATATGGCTGGTTACATCGCTCACTTCAGAATGCATCCCCAACTGTGTAGCGGTTTGGGGGGAGGAGCAGAGAACAGCTTACCATGCTCAGGTAAGCATCCATATGGCCGTATTTGCACCGTAGCAACCTGAGCAGTCTGGTTGCTGTGGTGCAACTGCGGCCATGTAAACACACTGTTCCCCTGTTTTCTGAAGTGGGCCTTTCTTTTTACAAATTCAAATTTTTGCCTTAGTAGTGTAGATAGGCGACTACAGGTAACTGCATTATTTCTGTAATAGTATCTAGGGAAGAGACTTATTATATGGATCTTGACTACTCATTACAAAATAAATCGTTAACTGTGAGAAAATCGACTTTCAATTGGGCTACCTGTAATGTTAATGGAATTTTATTTAGCTTTTGTTAAATGGGTAAGTGCACTAGCCATAATATGACTATTTTCAGGCACGACCCGGGAGAGTACTGACATGCAGAAACTTAACAGGATAACAAATTATAAGTGCTTTACATACAATGAGTTAGAGAGGATACAATATATCTGAACATACTCAGTAAAGCGCTTTATATACAATGAGTTAAAGTGGATACAATATATCAGAGACATACAGAGTAGACCATTCATAAGTTCATAGGTGCCTATCTATGCAATGAATAGAGAGCACCTTGGATAATAAATTTTCAGGTGGCACATCATATGAACAGAAACAAGGTACACAAAAACCAAAACAGGTAATACAAAAGGAAGAAATAATCATTGAGAGCAGGGGGTGTCATTAAGGAAACGGTCGGTAAGTGAGGAAGAGGGGAGCAAGCCATGAAATTAGATTATATGAGTGTATGTAAGTGTAAGGGAGATGCCTGCAGTGCAAGATTGTATATGGGCAGGGAAAGGGAGCCGGGACAGGCTGAGGCAGTAAGAGGGTTATATAGAGGTGAGGAAATACTATTGTATGGCCAGAGACATCAGTTTAGCCAAAAACTCATTTTTATAAATGTATATATAAAAGGGGGAAATTAAAAGATCTAATTTATTTTTAGCTATGTCAGAAAAGACAATGTGGATATCGTACGTCTCCAAGAAACTCATCTCCTTCCCCAAGAAGCTTTAAAACTTATAAGAAACTGGGTATGGAGTCTCCATTTTCCTTAAGAGGGGGACTGATTTTGTTTATAAGAAATCATCTTCAGATAACGAAGAATGTATAATTCTGGTCATGGACTTTCATTCCTATCAAGAGGTAACTACAGTGTATGTTCTATTTTTCCCCCTTTTATATATACATTTATAAAAATGAGTTTTTGGCTAAACTTACACAAGGTGTAATTCAGCTAAAATAGTCTTATATCATGATTAGTGGAGCTATAAACGCTCTAATTAATCTTCATATTGACAGAACCTATAGAGCAACCAAAGAAGATAACAGTTTAGCATCCAAGATAGGGAAGCTGCTAGAAGAAAAATGCCTATGGGATATTTTGTACTTTTCCAATCACTGGAATAGGGAATATACCCCTTATACGGATTGAACTAATTCATTTTCTAGTATTATTTCCAATTCAGTTTTGAGTGTTGTGGATCTGGTAATCTATTTTGATTTCTGACCATGTCATGTTATTGGCTAAAATGTCCACATTACCCTTAAACAAAGACATACCAATTGGAGATTTGATAATGATTTACTGAAGGATCAATAATTCATTGATAAGACTCCCAACCTGCTGAGAGAATTTTGATTTTATAATTATTATGGACAACCTCTGATATCTCTTCTTTGGAATGCCTTTAACTCAGTACTTCAGGGCCATGTAATTTCTTATTCTGTTGGAAGAAAAACCTCCATAACAAGAAATAAAAAGTTAGATGGACAGATTAAGGACCTGTCCAGTTTAGTTATTAAAAAAAAAAATTCCTCTATTATAATAAATAAATGGAAGCACAAAATAAAAAATAAGCTTTGTTGACTAGGGAAGTGGAAAAAAAATACTATGTACAGTGAAACAAGTTCTTTACTGGCAAAATGATAAAGCAGGCAGAATATTTTCTCATGTCCTTAAAAAAAATTAAATGATAGGGGGTAGAGCCTGCAGCTAACAGCATCAGATGCTCTCTGTGAAGCTTCAGCTTATGATGCTGAATTTTCTTCTTCTAACATCACTAACTGTGACCCAATATTTCTGTTGGTTTATTAGATCTCATCAAGCTTCACCTGTACATATAATTTTTATACTAAATACCCATGAGGAGGCTGCACCAAGGACCATCCCAGGAGACCAGGAAAAGGAAAGCACAAAAGGCACAAGCTGGCACTGCAAAAGACAGTGGCAGTCTGGGTAGGCCAGGAAGATAGCGGCCGCTGTCCCCACTGGGTACTCTGTGGTGCACTGGCTGAGGAAGGATCACAGGGGCAGGGGTGTGGCTATTGTTTTTAGAGTCAACCTGGGCTTCACAGTGCATTCAGTTGGTAACACCAGGTCTTTTGAGTGTGTCACCATTCATGGGAGTCCAGGTGCAGGCTGTAGGATTCTCCTCACTTACTGCCCACCTGGGCTAGGGGAGAATTCCTGCAGGAGGTAGCGGACTTTGTTGTTGATCAGGTGTTAGAGCCCCCCAGGTGTTTAATCCTGGGGGATTTCAACACCTAGGTCGATGACGAATCCTCGCATTTCGGTTAATCCTCCAAATAATGTCATCACTGGACCTGACACAAGTGGTTGCTTCTGCAACCCACCAGCATGGTCACACATTCAGTCTGGTGTTCCAGCTGGGTCTTGGGGTTGATAACCTCAGGATTGATCTGGTTTCTTGGTCCAATCACTGCATTGTGGAGTTCACGTTTGGGGCCCCCCCCCGACAGTCCTGTCCCTGTGAAGATGGTTAGATATCGCCCTTTAACGGGGTTAGACCCGAAGGACTTTTAGCGGTAGCTGACCTATCTAGGGTTGAGGCGGCTTGTGCAATTCGCTCTGGGGAGGCAGTGACCACCTGTAATAAGGAGGTGTCTGAAGCTGTGGATGCCATTGCACCAGTTCGTATACGACCTAGATCTTCTCACTTTAGATCCCCATGGTTTGACGGGGATCTCAAGGTGATGAAGATCAAGGGTCAGAAGTTGGAGCATTGCTGGCAGAAGTCCCGGCTAGATGCTGACAAACTGGCCCTGCACACTCACTTTTGTGAGTACCAGGAAGCAATCTCCCATAAGAAAGGCAGAGTTCCTGTCAAGGGAGACTGCGGCAGGGAGGAACAGACCTGCTCAGTTCTTTTGGACTGTGGACAGGCTTCTTCATCTGAAAAAAAGCCTTTTCATCCACCTTGTGTGAGGAGTTCACTCTGTTCTTCTCTGATAAGGTGTCAGCTATCCAGTCGGGGTTTCTCCTCAGGTAGGCTTCTGCCTCACAGTTGCCGGTCTGTTGGGAGTAGGGGAACTCTGCCTGCCTGGGAAGAGTTTAGGCTAGTGGAGGTGTCTGAGGTGACCCGGATGATCTTAGAGCTGAAGCATACATCTTGTGAACTGGACCCAGCCCCAATGCATTTCTTGATGGGATGCGTTAAGGCTGTTGGTCCAGTGTTTGCTGGGATAGCCAGGTGCTCGATGGCAGAGGAGGTGTTCCCAGCTCCTTTGAAAAAGGCGCTGGTGAGACCCCTCTTAGAGAAACCTTCACTTGACCCAGACATCCTGGCAAATTATCGCCCAATCTCCAACCTGCCTTTTTTGGCTAAGGTTGTTGAGAAATTAGTAGCACAGCAGCTTGAGGACCAGCTTGTGTCCTTCAACATCTATGAGCCATTTCAGTTGGGTTTTCGGGCTAGACACAGCACAGAAACCGCACTAGTCAGGGTGCATAATGACTTACTCAGGTCAGTTCTTGTGCTCCTTGATCTCTCTTCAGCTTTTGACACCATGGACCACATTGTGCTTCTTGACTGACTCTGTGAATTTTGTGGACTCGCTGGTGTTGCCATCAGATGGTTTGAGTCCTATCTCTCAGACAGGGTGCAGCAGGTAGTGATGGGGAATTTCTCCTCCTCTCCAATGCCTATGTCTTGTGGAGTTCCACAGGGTTTGATCTTGTTGCCAATGCTATTCACGGTGTACATGCTGCCCCTGGGTGAGACAGTACAGTGTGGAGTTTCACTGCTATGCAGATGACACCCAGCTGTATTTGTCATTTGCCCCGGGACATCCAGTGCAGTTGATGTGCTCAATACCTGTCTGGCTGAAATCAATGACTGGATGGCTTCCAGCTGGCTGTGACTCAACCCAGACAAGACAGAGGTGCTGGTGGTCAAGCCGGGTCATGGGCATGATGGGTTGCTACCTGGAGCGGACACTGGTCTTTTTCCTAGGGTCTGCCCCATTGGTTGCTTCCCCAAAGGTGCAAAATCGAGGTGTGATCCTGAACTGCAGACTGATCTTTAAAGATCAGGTGTCATCTGTTGTGAAGAGTGGTTTTTACCACTTACAGAACATTGCCAGGATCAAGCCCCTCATTCTGCCTGAAGATCTGCTGACCCTAGTACATGCCTTTGTGACCTCCAGACTTGACTACTGTAATGCTCTTTACTTCTGGGTCACAGGAGGGACCCTCCGCAGGCTGCAGCTGATGCAGACCATGGCAGCCTGGTTATTGGCAGGACTATCTCAGTCTTGCCATGTTACCCCGGTCCTGCGTTTTCTGCACTGGCTGCCAGTCAGGTAGAAGGTCCTTTACTAGGTGGGCTTCCTCACCTACAGGGCCCTATACGGGCTGGGCCCTAGCTATCTGTCTGAGCTCCTGTCACTTGTGACCTCTGCCCACTCCCTCTGTTCCACTTCGAGGGGCCTCCTGGATGTTCCCAGGGTTTGACTCAAAACCTCTGGTGACCAAGCATTTAGTGTCTCTGGGCCAACCCTGTGGAACACATTTCCAACTGCAGTCCGGGAGGCTCCCTCGACTGGTGTCTTTAAGCAGAGGCTTAAGGCCCATCTTTTCAGCCAGGCTTTTGGGGATTAAGCCATCTCCCCCTGACCCTATCCTAAGCTATCATATATTTTATATTTAAGTTTTTAAGAATGTTGTTTTAAAGATGTTATTACCGTTCACATGCTAGTTCTGTATTTTGTATCTTGTTTTTATTATGTACCGCGATCAGAGCCTCCAGGATTGGGCGCCTTAAAAATAAAGTTGCCTTGCTTTGCCATCAAGTCAATGAACGTGACCCTGCTACAGGCCATTCAAGATCTTAAAGGAGAACTGCACTGAACTTGTAAGTCATTTTTCCCCAGTAGACGCTGTTTTTAAGTACTGGTTACATTTCTGTTATTGTTCCAACTATACACGCCTTTTAGTAACCTCAGTGGGTGTTTCTGCTTTACACTCTAGTGTTAAGTGCCATTTTAGAACTGTATGATGTAGTTTATGTCCCTATGATAGAAGGCATTCTTAGAATGGCAGAGAAAGGAGAGATACTGTTGATGGGAGACCTGAATATGGCAGATGTTAACCGGAGCACATTTGCTGCAGCCACATCCAAGAGCAGGGCCATTCTTGATGCCCTACAGGTGGCAGGCCTCAGACAGCTAGTTTCGGAACCCACTCGTGAGGGAGCAATCTCAGACCTCGTACTCTCAAACGGGGGCAGTGAGAGGATCTCAGATCTAGAAGTGGGTTGCCATCTGGGGACAAGTGACCATCAAACAGTGTGGTTCACGTTAAACTCAGCTACAGAGTCAAGCCATGCACAAAAGTGAGGTACTGGACTTTCAGAGTGCTGACTTTGGCAAGATGGGAGAGTGCCTCAAAAGCACTAGCAAACAGGCTAGAAGGAGGTGTGAAGCAACAATGGGAATCATCAAAACTGCCATCACAGAGGCAACAAGCCTTTGTGTGAAGCAAATAAACAAATCAAAATGAAAGAAAAAGCCACTATGGTTCTCAAAAGAGGTGGCTGTGAAAGTCAGGAAGAAAAAGATAGCATTCCAGAAGTATAAGGAAACAAAGAAGGAGCAAGGCAGAGAGCTGTACCAGTTAAGGCAGAAGGAAGCAGGGAAGGAAGTCAGAATAGCAAAGGCCCAAACTGAGGAAAAGATAGCCAACTCAGTTAAGAAGGGAGATAAAACCTTTTATAGGTATATCAGCTACATAGAAAGACAAAGGAGGGATAGTAAGGCTGAAATAGAATGAACGGTGGTGGGCAGAGGGAGACAATGAAAAGCAGGGATACTGAATGAATATTTCTGCTCAGTATTCACAAAGAGGAGGGGAAGTGCCTAATCCAAGTAACAGAAGCACTCTTGATGGGGGGTCGATCCCAATCCTTTCACACAGAAGAAAGGGTTCTGCAAGAACTCCTAAAACTGAAGGTGGACAAAGCAATGGGTCCTGATGGAATTCACCCCAGAATACTAAAAGAATTAAGGGAGGAACTAGTGAAACCACTGGCTACTCTTTTTAATAAATCATGGTAGGATAGTGTGGTACCCGAGGACTGGAGGAAGGCAGATGTGATTCCCCTTCACAAAAGTGGGATCAAGACAGAGGCAGGAAACTACAGACCTGTCAGTCTGACCTCTGTGGTAGGGAAAGTGATGGAGTCACTTCTGAAAGAAAGAACAGTTGAGTGCCTAGAGGCCAGTGGGGCACAGGACCCAAGGCAGCATGGGTTCACAGCAGGAAGGTCATGTCAGACGAATCTATTAGACTTCTTTGACTGGGTAACCCAAGTAGTAGACCAGGGAGGGGCTGTGGACATGGCCTTCCTAGACTTTAGCAAGGCATTTGACATAGTCCCACACAAAAGATTAATAGACAAATTAACCAGCCTGGGAGTGGGTCCCAGGGTGGTAGCCTGAGTAAATCATTGGCTGTACAACAGGACACAGAAGGTAATTGTAAATGGAGTCCACTCTGAAGAAAGAGGGGTTACTAGTGGGGTACCGCAGGGTTCAGTATTGGGTCCAGTCCTTTTTCATGTCTTCATCAGTGACATTGCAGAGGGACTGGAAGGAAAAGTATGCCTTTTGTAGATGACACAAAGATCTGCAACAGGGTTGATACACAAGAGGCGGAAAGGATGAAAAGGACTTGGCAAGGTTGGAGAAATGGTCAGAAGTATGGCAGCTAAGATTCAATGCAAAGAAGTGCAAAGTAATGCACCTGGGAAACAAAAGCTCAGGAAGAATACACAATGGGTGGGAGGTAGTAACAACAACAAAGGAAAGAGACCTTGGGGTAATCATATCAGATGACCTTAAGGTTAGCAAGTAATGTGAGAAGGCAGTAGGGAGGGCTGGGGGGATACTGGGATGTATAGGGAGAGGCATCAGCAGCAGAAAAGAGGAAGTTGTTATCCCTCTGTACAGACAGTTGGTGAGACTCCATCTGGAGTACTGCATCCAGTTCTGGAGACCCCATCTCCGCAAGGACATAGACAGGATAGAGGCAGTCCAGATGAGGGCAACTATGATGGTGCAGGGTCTGCAAGAGAAGCCGTATGAGAAGAGACTAAAGGAGCTTAATATGTATACCCTTGAGGAAAGAAGAGAGAGGGAGGACATGATAGAAACTTTTAAGTACCTCAGTGGAATCAACAAAGTCCAAGAGGGTAGCATCTTTCAGAAAAAGAGATGTGCAAGAACAAGGGGACACAATTTAAAGATAGAAGGGGGATGGTTCAGGGGCAATGTGAGGAAGTATTTTTTTGCAGAGAGGGTAGTGGATGCAAGGAACAGCCTTTCTGAGGAGGTTGTGGGGTCTAAAACTGTGGGGGAATTCAAGAATGCATGGGACAGACATACTTGTGGGGGTTAGGAAGAAATAGGCTGTTGGTTAACTAGGATCTGAGGCAGACTAGATGGGCCAAGCGGTCCTTATCTGCCGTCAAAGTTTCTGTGTTTCTATGTTTCTCAACCACAGAGTTCTGTAACAGAACATGAATGCATTTTGCCAACAATAGAAGAGTAGAACAGGGACATAATCCGTATCATACAGTTCTAAAATGGTTCCTACTAGCAGAATGTAAATCAGAAACACCCACTAGGATAGCTAAAAAGCCTGAATAGCTAGAGCAATAACAGAATTTGAACCAGTATTTAAAAAATAACGTCTACTGGAAAAAAAATTACTTACAAGTTCAGTGCAGTTCTCCTTTAAGCACAAATTTAAACAAGCAGTTTGGACCTAGACACAAAGCTGAACAATTTCAATACACGGGTACTTACAGTAGAAACCGCAGTAGATACAATTGCTGCAAATACGAAATCTGCTACTGAGTCTGTGGGGTAGTCAGTGGCGGTAGTCTCCAACCTGGTGAAGGAAAATAAAATTCTTCACTTTTGTATGAAGCACCTTGAAAATGGAATGAGATCTATGAATTTAAGACTGCTAGAAATCTCAGAGGGATCTAAGAGCCAGGACTTAAAGCACTTTGTTTTGAACTTTTTACAAATTATTCTCAGGATGGATCCTTATTATAAAGGCATATCACATCATGTCATGCAAGAGACCTGTCAACCCTGCATTACCCTGCACAATCCTAGTTGTTACCTCTAGGACACACATAAGAGATGACATTTTGCAGATTCCCAAAGGAAATAGAAGCTTACTGTTACTGGATGGATCTCCCATATAGTTTTCCCAGACATTAGTTTCTGGACCCGATGGCATTGGCAGAGTTTCAATGCTGCGAGAGTCTGGCACAGGCATATTGGAATTTCACACTCTCTGCAGCTCCCAGCTTATCTAAACGTGTCTTACTCAAGCAAAATGTTTATGTTTAATGAGCCTGCTGAAGCCTCTATGCACGTAGAAAAGATCAAACAGGACTTTGCTGCTCGAGAGGATTAACTGGCTTCAGATGAAGATACCTGAAAGGACAGTAATGTGAGGGGCTATTTGGGACTCAGTTATTTTGTCGATTGTCTGTATGCAAATTGTTGTTCACTAATGCAAATATTTACCTACAAACTACTAACTGGTATACGCTGCTGCTTAATTTCTTCTGTTGATACTGGCTGAGGAGTAAGACATTTACATCCTATAACTATTAAATTGGCTTGTTCCCAGTCAAGCTAATTTTGTGGCGGAAGGGTGCGAACCATCACAAGATGGTCACCGCCTTTTGGTGTGAGTGAAAGTTACTGCGCTACATGCACATTCAGTTTCTCCATTCACCAGTATGAACTGTCTCTGCTGAAACCGGCTAAAATAAAACACATTGTTCTATCGGCAATGATGGTTGCAAGTTAGAGGGAACAGTATCAGTTATGTACTTGTGGTAAGTGTTTTTTGCTTCCCAAGTTTTACTAATGTTAAGTCTGGCAGTTATGTATATGACTCTGTTAATTCCTATTGCCTCTGGTTTCTAACCGTTCATTATATCTCTTGCTGGGCTGCTCGCTTACCTATTGTGTAGTGTTTTAGTACTGGACAATTTTGCACATACTGTGAGCTAATTTTGGCTCTCAGTTCAGTACCTTTACAAACCAAGATCCATATATGATTAAAAAAGACCTAGTGCCAGCTAACTTTGGGACATTAGAACAAACTTCTGGTCCATTTCTGCCTTTAGAAGTCAAATATGTTATTATAAACCTCTCTAAAAGAAAGTCTCTTGGTTTGTACAGAGTTATGTCTGAATTTTATACTGTATTATATTTGTAAAAAATCTCACCCCCTGGATAATCTTGGTGGCCCAGGAATGAGTGGATGGCTCTGGAGAGACCCCCTTCCCCCACTTCTATGAAAAGCTGCAATGGTGTTACTGATCCTCAAAGAGAATAAAGACGCCATGAGACCTGACAGACCAATTTGTGTTGGATATCATCTCTAAAATCATCACTAAATTAGTTGCAAATAAAATTGAGGAGAGTTGTCTCCAGAGTCATCCACCCACACCAGTCTGGTTTTAGCAAAGGGCATGTAATCTTCCATGGTATTCAACTAGTTTGACATGTAATATTGCGACAGAGATGACAATATCATAGCCCTTGCAACTAATGCTATAGTAAGGCCTTTGATCTTATTGACTTCTTACCTGCTTACATGCTGTTCACATTGGGGTCTATGGCTCCCTTTTGAATATTATTAATTATACACAGATTCATTGGTTTATTTTAAGGCCAATCTGCAACTAACTGCGGCACTATCAGTGAAGAATGGGTGTGTGTCAGGTGTGCCTCCTGTCTCTCCTCCTTTTTCTTTAAGTCACAGAATCTTTTATATGAAGTGAATTATTGATATCCAGGGAACAGAAACTGGACAGGAGACTGATAAAACCAATGGTTATGTACATGATATTTTGTTCCTTCTAGGGGGTATGTAGAATTCAATACCTGCTTTCCTAGGGGAAGTGAATAGTTTTTCAGAATTTCAGGTTACATGCTACAAAAGCAGAAATCAATCATCTTACCCATTACCCCACAAGGAATATGATAAATGTGAGATTCTAAGGGATTTTAAAGTTGAACAATATATCAAATATCTAGGAGTAATATTTACAAATAACCAGCAAAGTATGATTAATATTAACACAGAAATGATAACGCAAAGGATTAAATCAAAACTGAAACTATGGCTAATTCTATCCATTTCTCTCTGGGCATGGATTGAAATTTTAAAAATGATGTCAGTCCTTCATATTTAAGTAATAAGGTATGACCAGGGGTTAGATTAACAGTCTATTAATCGCCCTCTTGGGGGGGAGGGTAATATGGCATAAGGCAGAGTGACATATTGCCACAAGAGAGTGATTCATTGACTGTTAATCTAACCCCTGGTCAAATCTTATTGCTATTATTATAATTAAACTTTCTTTAAAATAGTTTTATCTTATGTATTGAAATTATTAATGTGCTTTTGTGCTAAAACAGTCCTTCCGCAAATTGCCTTGCAGTTCCTGGAATGCAGACCTGTCATAACAATGTAGGCAGCTGTGTCTCTTACCTTCAGAACACGTAGCAATCACACACTATTAAACTTCGTAACTGACGAACTGTGATTTCAAAAGTCAGCATGTGTGTGTTACGTGTTTTATACTGCATAATTGTCTGTACCAATGTACGCATTTAGATTTTCAAAACAAGTAGTCTAACTACATTATTTTAACATTTTAAAAGTTGGAACATTGCTTATGAACATATGCACTAGTAGTGTCTGAGATGTATGTATTACTGTATGTAATGTGCATACTCAAGAAATGGTTCAACTTTTGAAACACTTATAAAAGTTAAACTACTTGGGGTTTTTTGTTGTTCTTTTCATTACATAATGTCATCTCTATCGCTCCTTGCTGTTTGCTCTCTAAAATGGAATCCTGCAAGTGAAAGTAAGATGACCGTAAACTAGTATTTGTGCAATAGTGTGACCAGTGGCTGTCACTCTTAAGGAAAAACTAAGGGTTACATACAATTAAGGATAGTCTTTGTATGTAAATTATTTTATTAATGCTGTGTAAAATATGTAATAGGTACCAGGAGCTGCCATTTTTTTAAAGAAAATGTTAGCTTCGTGTACAATTACTGGAACTTCTTCCACCACTATTTTTTAAAAATATACACCCTTATCAGGCTCAAAATTGTAGGGTAATGTGGGTTAATGTAACCTTGCTAGAGCTCTGGGAACCAATCAGAGTAACAGAATAATTCTTGCATTATAATACTATTTACTTAATACAAGCATTAACTGGAAATGTAAAAGAGGTCTTTAAATATTAAGCATTTGTTTAAAAAATTCTGATGGCAAAGCAGCAAACCTAGGATTGCTTGGCATAACAAAATTATCCTTTAGAAGCAAGGGAGTTTAGCTGTCTGGATTGTTACTCCAACTACGTTGCCCAGTCTCTTGCAAGTTAGTGGGAGTGGGCCTAATTGTTTATTTTATTTGAAAACTGATAACAGGGAAAAGCACACTGACGCAAGGCTCATTTCCAGGTACAGCCTGGGAGAAATGAATGAGAAATACAATAAAACATACACAGTATCAATGACCAAGTATCACTGTTGACCAGGAACATAAACACTTGGATTTAAGAAGATTTTTATTTTATTGCCTCATTAGCCCCTCCCCTCCCCGCACACTCACCACTGTTCTCTGTACACTGATCTCTTCCTCCCTTCCTTGGATGACTGTCGCCTTACCTACTGTGCATCCTTTATTTATAAATTCTGCTTGGCTTCACTCCCTCCTTACCTCAACTGTCTTCTATCCCCTATGCCCCCTTCTTCCTATTCCCTCTGTAATTCAGGACATCGCTGTCTTTCGCTCCCCTCCCGTAAAACCCTGGCTGGCCAATCTGGCTTCTCATTCTGCCTTCCAAATCTCTGGAATTCCCTCCCACTTCCAATTTGTTCTGCCACCAACAAATGCTGTGTCCTACCCACTCTAGCAAATGCCCTTAATCTATGATCATTCACTGTCTCCCCACTCAGCTCTTTTTCATTTGCCCCCATTTCTCCCTCTTCATCCCCCCTTCTTTCTCTCCCCTCTTCCTTCTACTCCCACTCCCTTTTCCGACTCCTTACCTATTTTACACACCACTCTCTTCCTCCTCTTCCTGCCCTCCCCCCCACACACACTTTATAACCTTTCTGTTATCTTTTCTGGCCAATGTGTTTGTTTACTGTTTTTTTTACATATATCATATATTATATATTGTATGGATGTGCTGCTAATTCTTTGTACATATCCCTTACCCATTTCCCCAAGACACATCTGGAAATGAGCTTCATGGCTCAGCATGTCCTTCCTGGTAAATCTCTTTTAAATAACAAATACATAATTTAAATGTCTAGACATTTTTTCTTAATGTAACAACTGGTTCTATTATGCATAGAATTAATAAATGATGGTGATCTTCCTTGGCCATATTCACGTATTGTATTTGATCTACTAATCGGACTAAAAACCCATTCCTTGTTAAGTAAGTTTATGGCCACTGGTTTACTAAATGGTTCCAGCTGTTAAAGGGCTGTAAATTTGTGTCATTTACTCAGTTCAAGCAGTTAATTGTTAGGGACATTAGGATCAACTTCTTAACATATACTTGCTTCAAATTTCAATTTGTGTGAATAAAGGGCACTCTCCACAAAGTGATTTTACTCTTAGATTAACATTAGAACAGCATATACTTGCCCCCTACCGTGTAAACCGGTCTTGAAAATATATAATATGATAATACTTCGGAGTACTGATGCTAGGAATTTCACTAATTCAGAAGGGGAAATGGAGGGTGCCCTCTCACTTCAGAGGCATAAATGGGGGTTTAAGCTAATAAATTCTACACATTGGCCAAAAAACATTAAAACAATGTGAGATGCTTGGACTAATCCATGTGACACCCACCGTTTATGCAAGATTGTCATTATTCCTGCAGGGGCTCTAGGTGCTGATATGCATGTGCTTCGAAAGGCTCTCTAAACTATAACTGGTGGTAGTGTCAATTTGTCAAATCTTGGTGCAATATTACCCATGTAGAACTTATGGATATTATAGGAATATCCATTGCATTTTCTTTTAAACAGTTAATTTTGAGCCATATGGAGGGGGGCTCTTTGAACCTGACACAGCATAAAATGTTAGCACTGGGCACTATGGCTACCAAACGAAAACTTCTGGAACAGTGGGATACCCCTTTCTCCCTGCATTCCAACGCATAAATGGCAAAACTTCCTTATGTTAATTATGGCATTAGATAAACTATAGTACAATGCTGAAAATAAATTTGATTGGTGTTAGAGTTCATTCTCAGTTAATTTCATTTTATTGCTCACACTGGAAAAGCACATTGAGCAGAACTGCCCCTTTTCAAGTGTGACCAGCATTTGCAAATTACAAATACAAAAATGTAAACATGTAATGCCAATACAGTTATTTACAACAACAATAAGACTGACCATCTAACAAAACTAGACAACTGTTTCTTAAAAACAGGCACTGATCTGCTAGTCTTGATTGATTCTGGTGACTGATTATAAACACTTGGTCCGACAAAGTCAAAAACTCAATGACCAAAACAAGTTCTTTGAAAAGGAATTACGAACAGAGTTGATTCCTGAGATCTAGTACAGCAGTTTTAGAATTATACTGGAAACAATTCTAGCACTGAATGGGGGGGCCCTCCCTAGGATGACCTTATGGACAAAAATTAATGTTTTATTTTTACACAGTTGTCCAATGAGGGTAAATGTGCAGCCTGGTGCAACAGACAATGATGATTATACAATGGCAAGAAAGAATCCTGGACTGTGATTGGTCAATGTGTACCTGAGACAGTGATGATATCTGAGTATAACATCACTATATTGATTTGTCATTGGATTTGTCACATCTTCTCTTAAGAAACAGATATATATTGCCACATTAAAAATCTACTAAAATAATTAAAACATTTGTTTTTATTTTGTATTACAACAAGCTATTGTATAGTAGCAATAATACACTGGAGGGTGTGTGTCGTGCTAGGATAACGTCACACCTGGGGCATTGGACACCCACGGCCTGCGGCCTCATGCCCAACCACCTCAGGTGAGATGTTATCCAAGCACGACACACACCCTGTCATGCATTATTGCTTAAGTATTAAATGGAAGTCCAGTAATGAAATGACATATTGAGATGTACATGACTTTTACTCTCGATAACACCCCACTATCCACGCCTGAATAACTCAACAGTCCATAGTACAGAACTGGTAACAATAAACTCTTTGTCAAAAGCACATGTTTCAGGCAAAGGGTGGTTCTGAACCCTATAAAGTGAACCCAGACATTGATGTATATTTTTTTATCATGCTGCCAACATGACATTCATATGACAAAGCACTGTCCAAGATAACTCCCAAGGTATCTGAACCAAGTAACTGTTTCAATAGGTTCACCATCAAGGGCTCTCAAAATAAGTTCACTATTTGCTAGTTTTTTTATCTATTAAAAATCATAGTTTTTTTTTTTATTTGATTTTTTTATGTTGGGGACCATCCCCAGGCACTGAACCAAGACTGTAGTTTGAAAAACTCTTTTTGAAGAATGTAATTTAGGGCCCCTATGCTCCTTCCCCCCTCCCCAAAAGATGACTATGTCATCTGCGTTTAGGAGCATTTCACTAGAAGGGCAAACCAAAGGCATGTCATTCAAGAAGAAGGAGAAGAGTAGGGGTCCCAAAATGAAGCCCTGTGAGATATCACAACTGACTTTGAGAAGTTTAATAGTTACATGTTTATGGCCTGAGAGATAGTCCACAAACCAACCAATAACATCATTGGAAAAATTACAATTTGACAATGGCAGTAACAGTAGACCATGGTCAGCTAGGCTGAATGCCTTGGTGAGGTCCAGGAACACAGAGACCACAAAATTCCTAGAATCCATTGCCTCATGTACATAGTCCGTGATCCTCACCAAGGCACCAATTGTGTAGAGCCTGAAAGCCATGCTGAACATGAGTCGATAGGCAATGTTTTGACAAACATTTGACCATTTGATTCATGACTATGCGTTCACATAGTTTGACATGGAGGCTAACAAAGAAATAGGCCAATAGGGCCCTAGTCACAAAGATTCAAATTGTCTATGCACCATGTATCTGAGGCATGCAGGCAACCCTAAGTTGGAATGCCACACAGTGAGGGTTCAGCAGACCCCCAGCAGCATTCACAGTAGGTGCATGAGCCCAGTGTGCAATCAATACCCCAGCTGCCTGCACAGTTACGTGCCACGGGCAATCCAAAGGCATGCAAAGGGGCATGCCCACACTCCACACCATTCACTATGGTGCAGAGTACCAGGCAAGGGGGGGCACAAGTTACATGAGGGTGGTCCCTGCCATAACTGCTACACCCCCCCCCACTGGGCACCCAACGGTAGCAGTGGACAGGGAACCCTCTCCACATTGCTGCCTCAGCCCACTGGGCTGAAGGGGAGGGCTGGGGCAGCCAGTCAAGCACATGCCCACGGTGTCCAAATGTTGTGTTCCATGCCTTCCCAGGATCCACTGCACATGTGCAGCAGGGGATCCACCACAGGACCCAGGATGGCCATCCCACTGGATGCCTGCCTGTGCCCAGTGATCCACTCACTGCATAGCTGCAATCCACCCCACACAGTTGTCCACTGGGTGGGGCGGTGCCATGGACAGGTGCCCTGCGGGTGGTCATGGTTGTGAATACCACGCACCCTATGCCTGTCCAGGGGCATGGTGCTATGCTGGCCAGATACATGTATATTGCACTTACCCTACACCCCTTTGTCAATAGGCCCCATAATTGGTAACTATCTGTTTAAGGCCAGCTTTATGTATAGGACATATAATGGCCTGTTTCCACATTGCAGGATATGCTCCTTGACAGAGAGAATAATTCAACAATTTTGTAAGGGGAAAAATGATACTTTCATTTGTCACTTTACTAATCTTAAAGTCCAGATCATCTGTACCAAGGGATGGGTGTGGGTTCAATTTATTCAAATACTCCAGGACCAAATCAGGTACATTTAAAAAAAACTGGGATAGAAGATTAGAGACATCATTAACATTAACTTTGGGGACATGATTGTGCACATTTGTCCCGTAACTGGATAAATCAGTAAAAAATTAGTTACATTTCTCAGCCACGACAGCAGGATCAGTTTGACCCCACCATTCAAAGAAATCGAGGCAGGATCATCCTCCTTTCCATGATCAGTGAGATCCAGTGAACAACGTGAGGTACAATGCTGAAAATAAATGTGATATATAAGGATCCCGAGGGAAGATTATTCAGGATCTCCACCTTTTTTTAAGAATATAAGCACTCCCACCACTCTCTTCCCCCCCCCCCATAGGTTGTGGATCATTTAGTATTTGACTGATGCAAGCATATTATTCTCATAATGTTACTGGAGAATGATGTAACCACCCCACTATGATCCCCAAAAAAGATTGACGATGAACAATGTAATTACTGATGTACTGTATTGTGGCTTGGCCTTGTACTACAACAAGAAATTCAATAACAAGTTCATACAAAAGAATGTAAATCAGCTTAAGGCGGCGGGAGGTAGTGATGATACCATTGTATAAAACATTGGTAAGGCCTCACTTGGAGTGCCGCATGCAGTTCTGGAGGCCACACCTGCGCAAGAACATAGATAAGGTGAAGACTATCCAGAGAAGGGTGACAAAGATGGTGCAGGGCTTGCACCACAAAACATATGAGGAGAGACTAAGGGACCTCAATATGTACTCACTGTAGAAGAGGAGACAGCAGGGGGACATGATTGAAACTTTCAAGTACCTCAAGGGCATAAACAAGGTGCAGGTGGGGGACCTTTCCAATGTAGAAAAAGTACTAGAACAAGGGGGCACAATATGAAATTGGAAGGCATAGATTAAGAGGTAATGTGAGGAAGTGTTTCTACACAGAAAGGGTAGCCAACGCTTGGAATAGTCTGCAACAGGAGGTAGTGGGGGCAAGCACAGTGGAGGTGTCTAAGCATGCCTGGGAAAGGCACAAGGGAAGCTTGAGAGAGAAGGGAGTGATGCAAAGCCATTGATCACATAGGGTCAGTGGTCACATACAATGTATAGGGCCTACGGGCAGACTGGATGGGCCTGGCAGTCCTCATCTGCCGACAATTTCTATGTTCCTATGTTTCTATGTTAAAAATACATATATATTACAGTTGCTTCCTGTTATTTTTAAACCCAATGCCCCATCAAGGTAAGGCCACTGAAGAGTTCTGTTCTGCTTCTACATTGCAACATGTTGTTTTAACAAAACCACTTTATATATGTAACCCCTAGGTAGCACTATCCCAAGGGCTACTACCCCTGCCTGCTTGGCTAGTTGCAGGTTAAGGGGCCTGGGTACTGAAACTGGTGCCTCCACCCGGTGGACAGGGTTGTTAGTAGCAAGGCTAACCTGGATACAGCCCTCTGGGTCACTGTAAACCCCCTCTTTCCCCTGTAGTGGCCTAGATAGGGTTACCACCTGTCCCTATTTTCGCAGGACAGTCCTGATTTGGGCATCTGTGTCCTGCAAAAAAACATGAAAAATGCTACATGTCCTGACTTTATAGTAATAAAAATATTTTCTAATTTTCCACTAAATGTTGCAGAAAACTACCATACCTTCATTAAAGTACCTTAAAATGATAAGAAACAATAGAAGCAATGAAGAAACTACAATACTTAGCCTTAATTCTGATTTTGTAGAGAAAACAAGTCTGTTGTATTGGTTGAGGTTATGTACTGTCCTGCGAAAAATCTTGTTTCAGTAAGAAATGTCCCACTTTGGGCTTCTTAAAAGGTGGTAACCCTAGGCCTAGACAATATGCAACAAACACTTTCACAGTAGACCCTATTCAGCATACAAATCCCCACACTGTTTGCACTTACCATCAGGGCTGGTCCCACCAGTTTTGACCCCTGTAAAACAAGATTAGGCACCGCAAATAACAACAGTACAATGCTTTTGGTACAGACTAGAACCACAGTCAAATTAGATGCAAAAAGAGTTAGATCTGATTTATTCAGGGGACTTGAACAAGGGAGGGGTATAATCAGGTTGATAGATTCTATAACTGATCTAGTCAGGCAATTATGCATGCACTTTTTAGTCCCTCAACACAGTCACACACACACTCTAGGTACCCAGTTGGTGAGATAGGCTAGCCTGATGCGTTGCCCGGGGTAGGCCGGCATCACAGCTGGTTGGGGCCCTGTGAAGAAAAGAAAAGGCATGCACAGCCACATAGAATTTGTAATCCAGAGCCGGGAGGCTCAGTTTGTGAAAGGAAAACAACAATGCAAACAGAGGACAACACTTGTGATTTAGTTGTTGTTACTCACGCTACCCAATAAGAGACACAGGAGGGATGAAATGGAGACTGCAGGTTGACAACTGGAATGCAAGGAGAAGCAGGGTCCACACGAATCACCGAGGTGTCATTCCTGTCCGAGATGTTGAGCAGGGGACTGATTCCCAGGTGAGTCTCTCATTGATGGTATTCTCTGCACCTGAAGTAGCTGGTTGGGCCAGTGTGGCAAGGCCTAGGCCGGGTAGAACAGTTCGGATATCAGTCCGGGAAGGCTGGATGCAGCTTCCAGCAATCGTGGCACGATTAAATAGTGGGGAACCAAATCATGACCCACTAAAAGCATGCAGCACATTTATAGTAAAGCAATCACCATATCACAAAGCGGATAGCAGTCCGGCAGCAATATCAGTGTCTCTGAGCAAAACCGGGAGTTCTGTGGTGAATGAATGTCCTGACAGGCCGATTGCATACAGCAAATCTTCGGTCTCCTTCAGGTTCAAGTCTGGTCCCAATTCAGTGACTTTGTCACATGCAATTTCAGATATAATCCAGTTTCTTCAAAATCTCCCTCTTGAGGGTCAGCAGGCAGACAGGCCAAACTCAACCTTTCCACCAATTTCCCGCGCTACTACGCAGGGGAAGCTGCTCGAATCACTCAGGCTGTTCTCTCTCCAAACTCTACCTCCAGACTGACACACTGCAGCAGGCAGCTTGGGAATTTCCCTTCAATCCAAAAGGTTCTGGTTGGTTGATCCATCAGTCTGTCAAAGCAAGGGCTCCCCCCTCCAGGTCCATTTACGCACCAAAGTGCAAAAACTACAATTCCTACAGAAATTTGCTCCCACAAAACCCCTTGGGACAGACACCATATTAGAGTACCCAAAGGTACTGATTGGTCCCAATAAGCAGTCCAGAACCAAGATGGTGGGGCAATACTGAAATGTCCATGCTGCAAAGGAAGGCAGGTTAGACAAACTGCAATATTATTATTATTAAAACAGATAAACAGTAAACAGGCATATCTCCTAGCAGGGGCTCCCTCTGTGCAAATAGCAATGGCAGAATAGAGTGATAACCTGCAGCCCGGGCGGGACTCGAGTCTGAGACTACTCGGTCCCTACCCAGATTAATTTTATACCACAAGATAGGCAGTTCTTAAAGAGACAGGCACGGAGGCTAACAGGGCACTCACATGCAAACACTTTTAAATTGCTAGGACACAGAACACCAGCCTGGCAGTGAGCATTAAGGCAAGCCCAAGGAAGACTTTTGGGAACCCCCATTTGCAGGGGGGTTACACATACATGGAATAAGACCACGTCCAGTGTTATAACAGATAGAATCTGCTCCTTTATGCTCTGGGTAGAAACTTTTCATGCAACATTCCCAGCAGAATGCTGAAAGAAAAAGACAAGGACTGCATAATAACCCAGATGAATGCTACCCCTGAACAATCACAGCATTGGGAAATTGAGAATTATCCTGACCCAACTACAGAGAATAACAGGAAACCGGAAGCATACAGCCAGTTGGAAGCTGCTTTGTTCAGAAATGGGCATCCTTATTGTCAGACATAGAAAAAACTTGGTTGCTAGTCATGTGACTCTGGCACTGGGAAAAAAAAAAACAAATTGGCGGGAACTGGATGATTCCTTTGGGATGGGCCTCCTTATCCTGTTACTCCCACTGACATGGATTGCGAAAACTGACTTCCACTGCCTCCATTTTTGATTATGCATTCCATGACATGATCTGCAGTCTAGTTTTCTGACGTCTATGTTTGCAGTAATTTTTTTAGTAAGCTGCCTCTGCATTTGTTAACATCAGTATAAGTACAGTGTCATCACCATCAACAGAAAACACCAAGAAACCACAAGAAACCGAACACTCTCTCTGGTTGCTCACATAGCCCTTGTTTGCATTGATTACTCACAGAACCATTTATGACAAAAAAAAGTATCCAGTCCAATTTATTTGCCAAGCACCTTTCCTAAAATGACTCAAAGTGCTGTACAATTTCAAACAATACGAATAACATTAAACATGTCTTCTGTTGGCACCCTTTGCAAACTGTGTGAGAGGCCTTTCGGCACCATGCATTTCTGCTTAAAGTTGAACCAGCATAACATTCTGTGGTGATTTGCATATGCAGCCCATGATGCTTTGCATCGTGGGGGCATGTGTGATTTTGTATTTCTTTGAAACTTGGCTTCCCAGCCAAATGCCCTTTGGGGTAACCACTGCCTCAGTGCTTGCACACAGAGATTCATTATATTTACATACAGCATACACTTAAAATTAGAACATTTTTCATTATCATGCATACAAGCAACAATAAATTCATGATTAATCAAAGGCCTAGGGGGAAAAATGTGATTTTAACAATAATTTAAAGAGCACAGGAAATCATTTCTAATTGGCAGCTGTTTATAAAGTTCTTATTCTCAGAAATGATATGCATCCCCCTAAATAATCCATATGTAAGCGTACCTGAATAAAAAGTGATACAAAAAACGATATTTTGTATAGTTTTGTTTTTATGGGCAGCATTTTTTTTTTATACAACTTTGTTATCCTCCTGCGGTGGGTCACCCTCGTTGTCCACCAACCCTACCAGTCTCAGGGTACTTCTGGGTCTTGAGGCACTCTGTGTGCCCCAGGCAGATCCCCTGAGCCGGTCCGGAGGTATCATCCTCAGTGACCCCCGCTGTTTCCTCCATTACTCCCCATGATGTGACCTGTTCCTGAGACCCCCAGAAGCGGTGACGTGTGTGCGTGGAGGCGCACATGCACACCGCAGCTCCAGTGCCGGGTCTTCTCCGCCCTCTCTTGGCCTAGCGCTGGTGCTTCTCGGAGCGGCACCATCCCTCCGGCCTCCACCAGGGGGAGGCCAAGCTCCAAGAGAGCTGAGAACTCCCTCCTGAGGTGGAGAGCTGCCAGCCTGGCTTACATCCTCTCCCTCCGACAACCCTGGCTTGTTCCTGAATCCGGGTCACCGGCATGGCGAGAGGTGTGGCATCCAAAGCCTCAACCCTCTGCACCATAGGGCCGGCCTATGGGCAGCACTCTGTTACAGTTCTCTTCATGGAACCAGTACTTTGAAGTTTTAACTATGTCACCGTTTGTGCACAGAACTCTAAGCATAGCTCTGATAGGTCAACAACTCAAAATCAGAATTCTGTGCACAAACCATGACATAGTAAAAACTCCAAATTACTGGTTCCAAGATGAGAACTGTAACAGAATGCTGCACATAAAAACAAAACAACGCAAAATACAGTTTTTCATATCACTTTTTCTTCAAGTACAGTTAAATATGGATAATTTAGGGAAATGTATATCATTTCTAAGAATAACAACTTCATATACTGCTGCCAATTAGCACAAATTTCCTGTCCCCTTTAAATGGGCCAGCCTGCTGGCGCAGCAGTAGCACCAATGCTTGCAGCACCGATGACCCAAGTTTGGAACAGAACTCAGGGGCACTGGCCAGTCGGCCTGAGGGAGAAGGATGAGCATCTGATGGACTTCTCTCCTTCTCCAGAGGGGGAGGGACCTGGCGCCAGGTAACATGCCAACCCCTAGTGATAGCTGGGGGTCGGTGCACCATGGATCAGTGCTGCAGCAGGGATTGGTGGAGTGGCAGACATCTGCACACGGGGCAGGAGTATGCCCGGCATGCTCTGACATCATTGCACATCTATTGCCACCAGGGGCAACATAAAAGTAGCAAATCCCTTTGTGCTGCAACTATGAAGCCAGGAGCCTCCCAGGACCGCCTCCTGAATGACACACGGGCAGACTCGTGGGGACCCAAGGTTGATCTCAGTCTCACCCCTTGTCCCTGTGGAGCCTCGCTATGACGGGTAAGTCACAGACCTCATGGTGCAGGTTGGCCAGGAGGATGTCAGGTGGGGGTCGGGGAGTCTCAGGGTTTGAAATGGGGTACATCCCTACCAGCAGTGGAGTGCCATAGAGACAGTTTAAAAAAAGAATAATAAAAACAAATTAAGATGACCTTCGCTTCAGTGATGTGACACCTTTAACTGGGCCAGCATGTACCTTTCAGTATACAAGCATTTGGGTCATCAGAGAGCCCTTCTTCACGTGATTGCAGTTTTTAGAGGAAGGATATGTTATATATGGTAAATTGTACTTAGTTGTCTAGTATTGGCATTACTTTCTGTATATTTTGTTTTTATTTACTAAGAATGTGTGCATACAAGGATAGCCTCATCTATTGGCGGCCCCCATTTTCCAAGAGGGTGCTGGGGGACATTGCAGCAGCAGAGAAGTTACACATTATCAAACAAAGTTACATAGCTCACACCACATATCATAAATAAATAAAAATATAAACATGCCATACAAATATATATACAACAGATGTCAAACAGTGTGGTAAAAAATAATAAACCACTGCAAATCCTAAACAAACATACTTACAACAGACATCAATCAAAATGCTATACAGACATTTATAAAATGGGAAGGGGAAAATCCTACAATTTGATTGGTTGCTACCTGTGCATTAGATCTGTCTAATGCACAGGTAAAAACAAGTGATACCAAGCTGTATGCAGTACCCAAATAAAATCAAGGTGCAATGGAGGGTAATGAGTACCAATGCCAGTAGTCTAGGTATTAAGCTCCCTGAATTGGTGGCCTTGATGGAAGAGGGATGCCTGGATATCGTGGCAGTCACAGAAACATTGTACACAGAGAACCATGACTGGGATGTCAGCATACCAGGGTATATAATCTACAGGAGGGACAGGGAGGGTAGAAGAGGAAGAGGAGTAGCTCTCTATATATAAGGGAAGGGATCAAAGCAATAGAACTAAAAGAACTAAAGGGTAAACAGGGAGGAAAGGAGACACTGTGGGTCACCCTGAAGACTGGAAATGGCACCACAATCCGCACAGGGGTTGTATACAGACCCCCGTCTCAGGGGAAGGAAATAGACAAGAAAATGATAGAAGGCATCCTTAGGAAGGCAAAGAAAGGGGAGATATTGCTGATGGGGGACCTGAATATGCCAGGTGTTAAGTGCAGCACCTTTGCTGCAGCCACATCCAAAAGCAGGGCCATTCTCGATGCCCTACAGGGGGCATGCCTCAGACAGCTAGTTTTGGAACCCACTCATGAGGGAGCAATCTTAGACCTGGTACTCTCAAATGGGGACAGAGACAGGATCTCAGATCTAGAAGTGGGTAGCCATCTGGGAACAAGTGACCGCCAAACAGTGTGGTTCATGATAAACTTAGCTGTAGAGTCAAGCCATACAAAAGTGAAGGTACTGGACTTCAGGGTTGATTTTGACAAAATGGGAGAGTGCCTCAGAAAAGCCCTAGCAAACAGACAAGAAGGTGAGGTGGAGTAACAATGGGAAAACATAAAAACCGCCATCACAGAGGCAACAAGCCTTTGTATGAAGCAAATAAACAATCAAAACAAAAGAAAAAAACACTATGGTTCTCAAAAGTAGTGGCAGGGAAGGTTAGGGAGAAAAATATACCATTCAGGAAGTATAAGGAAACACAGAGGAAGCAGGACAGAGAACTGCACCAGTTAAAGCAGAAGAAAGTGGGGAAGGTAGTCAGAATAGCAAAGACCCAAACTGAGGCAAAGATAGCCAACTCGGTTAAGAAGGGGGATAAAACCTTTTATAGGTACATTAGGGAGCAAAGAAAGACTAAGGCAGGGATACTAAGGCTGAATAAAGAGGAGGGTGGTTGGGCAGAGAGTGACAGTGAAAAAGCAGGGATACTGAATGAATACTTCTGCTCAGTATTCACAAAGGAAGAGCAGGGGGAGATACCTAATCCAGTCAATAGAAGCACTCTGGATAGGGGGGTTGATACTGGTCCTTTCACAGAAGAAAGGGTTCTGAAAGAACTCCTAAAACTGAAGGTGGATAAAGCAATGGGGCCTGATGGGATTCACCCCAGAATTCTAAAAGAACTAAGGGGAGAACCAGTAACACCACTGACTACCCTTTTTAATAAATCATGGGAGGATGGTGTGGTACCTGAGGACTGGAGGAGGGCAGATGTGATCCTCCTTCACAAAAGTGGGAGCAAGACAGAGGCAGAAAACTACAGACTTGTCAGTTTGACCTCAGTGGTAGGGAAAATGATGGAATCACTTCTGAAGGAAAGAACTGTTGAGTACCTAGAGACCGGTGGGGCACAGGACCCAAGGCAGCATGGATTCACAGCTGGAAGGTCATGTCAGACAAATCTAATCGATTTCTTTGACTGGGTGACCAAAGTAGTAGACCAGGGAGGGGCTGTGGACATGGCCTACCTAGACTTTAGCAAGGCACTGGACACAGTCCCACACAAAATATTAACAAACAAATTAGCCAGCCTGGAAGTGGGTCCCAGGGTGGTAGCCTGGGTAAAACATTGGCTGGACAACAGGACACAGAGGGTAATAATAAATATAGTCCACAGTGACGAAAGGGGGGTTACTAGTGGGGTACCGAAGAGTTCAGTACTGGGGCTGGTCCTTTTTAATGCGTTTATAAGTGACATTGCAGAGGGACTGGAAGGAAAAGTATGTCTCTTTGCAGATGACACAAAGATCTGCAACAGGGTTGCTACACAAGGTGGGGTGAAAAGGATGAGAAGGGACTTGGCAAGATTGGAGAAATGGTCAAATGTATGGCAGTTTAGATTCAACGCAAAGAAGTGCAAAGTAATGCACCTGGGAAACAAAAACCCAGGGGAAGAGTACACAATGGGGGGTGAGATACTGACAACAACAAAAATGGAAAGGGACCCAGTGATAGTCATATCAGATGATCTAAAGGTGGGCAAGCAATGTGAGAAGGCAGTAAGGAGGGCTGGGGGATACAGGGATGCATAGGTAGAGGCATCACCAATAGAAAACAGGAAGCTGTTGTCCCTCTGTACAGACAGTTGGTAAGACCACATCTGGAGAACTGTGTGCAGTTCTGGAGACCCCATCTTCGAAAAGACATAGACAGGGTGGAGGCTGTCCAGAGGAGGGCAACCAAAATGGTGCAGGGTCTGCACCAGAAGACATATGAAGAAAGACTAAAGGAGGTTAATATGTATAGCCTCAAGGAAAGGAGGGAGAGGGGGAGACATGATAGAAACTCTCAAGTACCTCAAGGGAATCAACAAAGTCCAAGAGGGTAGCATCTTTCAGAAAAAGCAATGTGCAAGAACAAGAGGGCACAATTTGAAGATAGAGGGGGACGGCTCAGAGGTAACGTGAGGAAGTATTTCTTCACAGAGATGGCTGTAGATGAATGGAACAGCCTTCCTGAGGAGGTCATGGAGTCAAAAACAGTGGGGGAATTCAAGAATGCATGGGTCAGACATAAGGCAATTCTAGTGGTGGTAGGAGGAAGTAGGTTGTTGGTTAACTAGGATCAGCAGCTTATCCATTAGGTAGGGAAATGGGCAGACTAGGTGGGCCAAGTGGTCCTTATCTGCCATCAAATTCTATGTTTCTATATATTGGAATATTCCATTTGTTTCAAATTACAACACCCGCCATTTTTTTTAAAGCACAGCAGCCTCAAGGACCCAAAGACAGTGTCCTGCACAGTCTTACTGCTTCCCCGATGCTTTGACGGGCTGAACTAGCTGAATTGTGATATCTTATTTTCTTTTCACAAATCAAAGTTATGTGAAACATCATCTGTATCTGCCTCAGCCTGCCTGCCAGCTGCTGCCAGTGCTGCCACTCGCTCACTTGCCTTACTCGTGTCTCCCTCTCTTGCTTTCCCAACATATATACACACAAAACCTGAACCCCAGGAAAGTGCTATTGCTTGCCAGTAAGAAAAGATTACTCACCTGTAGTAATCTTATTTCTTCCCAGGGATCCACTAAAATTATTACCCTTTGCAGTGCCCCTTTAAATCAGCACTGCCCCTGAGCCAAATAGAATGCAATGCTAATTATGAAATGTTTAGCTCATGCATTCATTTTCAAACTGCCCTATTCTAACTGCCTGGATTCTACCTCAGATTTCTGTGAAGCATGCAAAGAGGACATCATATATAATATATCTATATAACAGTGAATAATTATAAGTTAATGGCCAACAGGGCCATAAAAATAGTAATAGGCCAAGAAAGAGCCAACAAAACCATAAAGAATGAGTCCTCTTTTCTGAGCCAGATGCACCCTTAGAAAAGAACCTACTATCTAGGTATTAGAGAATGTGCCAACAGATGACAAACCCATCATACTGATAGACATCACAGCTGTACAGAGTATTTTTCTGAGATTCTAAGGGGAGGACCAGGGACAGGGAGTAATAATATTAGTGGATCCCTTGGAAGAAATAAGATTACTACAGATGAGTAATTTTTTCTTCTAACCCCAGGAATCCACTAATATTACTCTTTGCAGACTATGTAGCAGTACCACAGGACGTGGGCAGAATCTATCTAGGAAAAAGACTCAGCAAAACAGCCCTTCCAAAATTGGCATTGCTTCTGGCCTGGGTGTCCAGGCTGTAATGCTTAGTAAAGGTGTGGACTGATCTCCAGGTAGCTGCTTTACAGATCTCCAGAAGAGGAACATCTCTGGCAGCTGCAACTATGGCAGCTGTGCCCCTTGTGGAATGGGCCTTAAAACCTGAAGGGGGGACCTTGCCCACCTTTGTATAGCAAAACTGAATACATTGGACTACCCACTGAGATATAGTCCTCTTTGAAGCAGGAGATCCCTTACCTACTTCCCCATAGGTAAGGAACAATTGTTGCCTGTCCTGCCTATGATCCTTGGTATTGGCTATATAATAGCTCAATGCTCTCTTCAAATCCAAACTATGCAGCCTACGCTCACCAGAACTGGTGTGTGCTGTAAAGAATACTGGTAGAGTAATAGACTGATTTAAATGAAAGTCAGAAACTACTTTGGGAAGGAATTTTTTATTAGTTCTCAACACCACCTTGTCATTGTGGAAAGAAATATAGTCCTTTTCCACACATAGGGCTTGTAACTCACTTATCCTCCTAGCAGAGGTAAGTGCCACAAGAAAAACTACCTTCCAGGTGAGGAACTTTAGCTCTGCATTAGCCAGGGGTTCAAATGGTGGAAGCATAAGCTGGGTAATACAAATGTTGAGGTCCCAAGCTGGCACTAGTTCCCTATGAGGGGGAAACAGGTGTAGAAGGCCCTTAAAGAACCTTCTAAATATGGGGTTCGAGGCTAATGATACCTCTTTTCCTACAGAGAGATAAGCTGAGAGTGAAGCAAGATGAACTTTTAGGATTGAATGTTGCAACCCCAGGGAATGCAGGTGGGACAAATAATCTAGGAGGGTTGGAATGCCAGCCTGTGCTGGGATTAAGCCCTTTTCTGTGCACCAAATAGAAAATCTTTTCCATTTTAAAGCATAAGTGTTCTTAGTAGAAAGCTTTCTATAACTTTTAAGGACTTCTAAAACTGTTTGAGAGTATTGGGAGTCTGGATACTCTAAATCCTCAAGAGCCAAGCTTTGAGTCTGAGAGACCTGAGATTGAGATATACCACCCTGCCTTGGAAGGAAGTCAGCAGATTGTACCTCTGAGGGAGGTAGATCAGTTCACTCACTGACATTGAGAGTAACAGGGAGTACCAAGGCTGTCTTGGCCAGTCTGGTGCTATCAGAATCATTGAGGCTGGCTGTGACCTGAGCTTGATGAGTACTCTGAAAATCAGAGGAAAGGCATAAAGGTATTTCCCTGTCCAATCGAGAATCAGGGCATCCATTGGGACAGTTCCCTTCACTGGGGCCCTGCAGCAACAAAGAGGTAAATGGTGATCCTGGTGGCAAGCAAAAAGATCCAGCTCTGGGGTTCCCCACTGCCCAAATAGGACTTGCACTACTTGACTGTTCAGTGCCCATTTGTGATGGGCCTGGTTTATCCTGCTCAAGGCATCCGCCAGTATATTGTCGTTCCCTGGCAGATGATTTGCTTGTAGGGAGGCATTTATGGAGTAAATCAGCCTCCATATTTTCATTGCCTCTGTGCACAGTGGAGTGGATCTTGTCCCTCCTTGTTTGTTGATATAGTACATTGTAGTGGTATTGTCTGTTCTGACCTGAACCACTTTTCCCTTTATGAGATGAATGAAAGCCTGAATGGCTAGGTACACTGCTCTTAACTCTAAAAGATTTATGTGTAGAAGTGACTCTGCACTGTTCCAGGAGCCGTGAACTGTGTGGTCCCCTAGGTGGGCACCCCATCTCAGGAGGGAGGCATCTGTTGTGAGCACCAAGGAGGGGGGCTCTTGTAGGAAAGGCACCCCTTCCCTTAGATTGTCTGGATCCCTCCACCACTGGAGGGTCTGTAGAAGAGTTTTTGTCACAGGAATTAGTTTTGAAAGTGGATCTTGTCTCTGGGACCAATGGGCCCTGAGGTGAAACTGAATGTCCCTCATTTGGAATCTGGCGCCCATGACTGTGGTTGTTGCTGCAGCCATGTGGCCTAGCAGCTGTAAAAACTGAGAAGCTGGTTTCGGCCTGCCCAGGACGAATGAGCTTGCCAGAAGCTGAATAGCCTGTATCTTTTCCAACGGTAGGAAGGCCTTCCCCAGAATTGTATTGAGTTCTGCCCCTATGAACTGCAATACTTGGACTGGGGTAAGAATGGATTTCTTGACATTTAGAAGAAACCCCAGAGAGGAGAGAACACTTTGAGCTAATAGTAAGTGTTCTGACACTTGTTGGGATTTTCCCACAATCAGCCAGTCATCCAGATATGGAAAAACTGTGACACCCAGTTTTCTGAGCTTTGCCACTACTACTACTGCTATGCACTCTGTGAATACCCTTGGTGCAGAGGTAAGGCCGAAAGGAAGTGTTGAGAACTGGTAATGGCCTGAGGGGAGAGAGAATCTGAGATATCTTCTGTGCATTTCTCTGACAATGATGTGAAAACATGCATCTTTTAAATCGAGAGAGGCCAACCAGTCCCCTTTTTGTAGTGTTGGCAGAATTATTGCCATTGTGACCATTTTGAATTTGGGTTTGACCAAATACTTGTTTAGACTTCTGAAGTCTAGTATAGGCCGCCACTCTCCAGTCTTTTTTGTTGTTAGGAAATACCTGGAGTAGAACCCTTGCCCTCTTTAGTCGGATGGAACAGGCTGGACTGTTTTTAACAGTAGTAAGTGTTTTACCTCCTGCTCCAGCAGCTGTCTTTGTGAGGGAGGGACTGATGCAAAACATTTTACCCTTAGAGTGGGAAGGGACTTGAAACAAAGGGAGAGACGCTGACCCACTATTTCCAGGACCCACCTGTCCGATGTTATTTTTGACCAGTCCTAGAGATAGTGGGAAAGTCTGCCCCCTACTGGATGTGGAGAGGCAGCCTGAAGGGAAGAGTCAGGGATTCTGCTTTTGCTGTTGCTGAGGTTGGATAGCATGGGACCCTCTGCGGGAGCCCCTTCTGCCCCAGGCCCTGTAGAAACCCGTCTGCTGGGGTTGGTACTGTATCTGCGGAGCAGCCTGCACCTGAAAGAAAGGTCTTCTAAATGTAGACCTGCCCCTGCCTCCCCTAGAATAAGATGTAGAGGGAGAAGCTTTGTCCCTGGTGGAATTACTTCTGAAAGCAGTCTTGTATTCGTCTACTTTCTTCTTGTAAGCTTCAGTTGTGCACCAAAAAGTGAATAGCCCTCAACTGGGAAATCCATTGCTTTGGTTTGAGTGTCCTGGGTGAGGTTAGTAGCCCTCAGCCAGGCAAACCTTCTCATGACTATAGTACCAGCCAACCATCTGGCAGCGGTGTCATTTGTATCTGCTGCCATCTGGAATTGGTATTTGGAAGCCTCCCAAACCCAATTTGGCTGCCTCTGGCAATTCAGAAACAGTGAGAGAAGGATTTGCTTCTGCATTATCCACCACAGACTGCCATAAAGCCTTTTGGTAAAGAGCAGCATAGGACTGATAAGAGGCTTGCCTGATAGCAAAGGATGCTGATAGGTGCCCTCTCTTAGCCATACTGTACACCCTTCTGGAATCTTTTTCAGGTGGATAAGAAGACAAGGGGGTTTTGGCCTTCTCACAGGCTGCCTGCTGCACAATGCCCTGATGATCAGGATGGCTGAATAAAAAGTCAGCACCAGATCTTTCCAGTTGGTACTTTTTGTCACATTTTTTATCAATAGGTGTGACAGTCTGAGGAGCTTTTAATATTTCCAGAATATATTTTCTGAAAAATTTATAAAGAGGAAGGAGAAGTCGTTTTGAGGGAGTTAGTTTATTAGTTCCATATATTGAACCTCTTCTTCATCCTGTACCTCCTCAATTGTCTGGAGGTCCAGGGTTTCCACCATTTTCTTAATGAAAGAAAAATGGGAGAAAAAATCCTCTGAAGGCCTGGGGGGAGCCAAAGTCTTGCTCCAGTGACATCTCAGGCTCTATTACTTCCTTCTCCTCCTCATCATCATCAACCTCAAAACCCATAGTGAAAACAGACACCAGAGGGGTGGCAGTAGCTTTATCAGGTGGAGCAGTTACAGGTTGCTGGGCAGGAAGCAGGCTCTGCAGCACCTGTAACAAAGCCAGGGCTTGTGAAATATCAGCAGGAGAGGGAGTATGTAATGGCACCTGAGGGACCCCTTGAGGCATTTCAGCCAGGGTGTCAGTGTGCTTACTTTTTTTAAGTCTCTTGGCTGGCACCGGAGAGTCAGCTGGCTGATTGCCTCTCTTTCTAGAGCCCTCACCCGTATCAGGGGTGGATTTTGAGGCTCTAGAAGGAACTGCCACATTTTTTGAGGGGGTGGACTGGTCAGAGCCCAGGGACCCCTCTTCAAGCCTTCTTTTCAGTCTCTCCCTGTGCTTCTCCACAGTTTTTTTCAGGAAAAGACTTGCAAATCTCACAGTCTTCACTGAAATGCTTTACACCAAGACAGAGCAGACACAGATCATGTTTGTCAGCTCTAGCAAAAACCTCTGCACATTTAAAACAATTCTTAAAACCTGTAGGTCCTGTGTTCTTTTTAGGTTTATCCAACATTGTAAGAAAACAGGAATCAGAAACCACTAAAATATGGAAATATTAAAGATTTAGCGGTTGGTTTCAGTAATAAAGCGGTCAGTTCAGAAACTGACAATTTTTAAACAGAACTGCGGTTCCGATCAGTTCAGGAACCGAGAACCACTATTAGAACCGGAAAACCTTGGTTAAAAATGAGAAGATTTGAATGTTTTAAAAACAAAAACACTCAGAAACTTACCTAGAGTTTACTTTTGAAATTTACCAAGAAATCAGTTGCCCCACGGTTCAAAGCAACCGCGAAGTACCGATAAGAAAAAACTAAATAACTTAAAATTGAGGTAAAATTGCTAAACTCAATAAGAATAAGGCAGTAATGAAAAAATAAGACAAAATACTTCAGTTTCTTTTGTTCTAATGCACAATTTAGACGATCTTGATAGAGAGATCTCCAGGGCATCTGAACTTTGCAGTGGAGACAGAAAATCTGAGGTAGAATCCAGGCAGTTAAAATAGGGCAGTTTGAAAATAAATGCACGAGCTAAACATTCCATAATTAGCATAGCATTCTATTTGGCTCCGGGGCAGTGCTGATTTAAAGGGGCACTGCAAAGAGTAATAATATTAGTGGATTCCTGGGGTTAGAATTAATCAGTACCTCAGAAATCCAACTCAAAAGCCATTTTATTTCCAGCAGTCGCAGCTCCATTGTCTTCTGAAGTGGTCGTCGTTTTCCTCATGTCCACTCGCTTGCCAATTCGTGCCACTCATAATGCTTACGATAGTGTATTGTTCCTCCTAAAATCTATGGGCCAGATTTTCAAAGGGCCCTTAGATCCACGCAAGCTGCGGCAAACAACCAGCTTGAGTCAGATCTAGGTGCGCCAAACACTGTGACCCATATTTTGCAAGAAAATTGTTCTCTGTGACAAAGTCCCCCAAACTGACACAAGAGGTCCACTGCGTCAACAAAATGGCATAAGGGATGAGAATGACACAAGCTACACCAAAATAAATAGTGCAAGTTGAGTCAAAAATGGTGCAAGCTGAGTAAAAAAAATGACAAGGAATGAAAATTATGCAAACTGGGCAAAAAATGGTGCAGACTGAGTAAACACATGGTGCAAGCTGAGTTAAAAAAAATGGTGCAGTTGAGTAAAAAATGACACAAAGGACGAGAATGACGCAAACCAAGTTAAAAAAAACCAGCGGATGAAATGGCCAAGACTAAGCCCCCAAAATGTTCTAACTAGTCCTGCAGGACAGTACTGGCCCTTAATAGTAGCATACTCAGGTTTGACCATCTGTTGTGGGTCTCTTTATATGTGCTAGTGTCCCTTAGACCAACTATGGCTGGTCTAACAGTCTCATGCATCTTAGGGCAGGAAATGCAGTCTTTGAAAATCCCAAATAAGGGGATGGTGCATCATTTTGGTGAGACAGACATCCTTATGACATGGCGCAGGCATTTTTTTTGTTGCAAGCATGGCGCAAGCCACCTTGGCGCATGCAGACCTGTTTTTGATGCAAGCACCATTTGAAAATTAGAATTGGTGCAAGGTTTGATGCATCCTGCTCCTTGCATCAGTTGTTTCTGATGCAAGCACCCTGCGTCGTTCTCTGGCCTTTGAAAATCTGGCCCCATGTTTCCATGACTGAATAAATAAACAAAAATCAATAAAAAAAAAGTGCTTGAACACTTTCAAGCGTACGTGTGTGTTTGTGTGCGCGCATGTGTGTGGATGGTAACCATGACAACCAACTCCAAACTTACAACTACAGGGGCTCCAGTAGGACAAAAGTACTGAGCTCAGGAAAAAAAATACAGCATTTCAATGCAGGCGGAGGAACTGTTTTATTACAAAATGAATGAAATAGTTTTAACATTTAAACATAAAAATTAGTTTATTTCAAACGTGTATGATATAGTATCCCATTTTATAAGTACAACATGACACTCTGGGTATGTACATTAGACAGTTCTAACGCATGGCCAGTGGCTGAAGTCACTCGGCCTGTGGCCTTGTGCCTTACTATGCCCAGGATCATGTGTTAGAACTGTCTAATGCACACTCCATCACATCTTATTGCTTACACATACAATAGGCGTCAGTCAACATGGTAAGAAATGATAAACCAGTGCAAAGGTGTAAAAAGGGGTCATGCAGGACAGATCAGTTTTAGGGAAAGATAAGAGTATAAAAAATAGCATCGATTGGTGGTGAGACCCCACCTGGATTACTGTGTCCAGTTCTAGAGATCACATTTAAAAAAGGATACAGACAGGGTAGAGGCTGTCCAGAGGAAGGCAACTAAAATGGTGCAGGGGTTGCTTCAAAAGCCCTATGAGGACACACTGAGGGATCTCAATATGTGCACCCTGGAATAAAGGGAAAGGAGAGGGGGGGCATGATAGAAGTCTTAAGCACCTCACCAGAGTTAAACAAGACACAGGAGGGAGTATTTTTTCAGAGAAGGTGTTCTAGGACAGGAGGGTATACAATGAAGCTGGAAGGGGGAATGTTAAGGAGGTCTATGAGGACGTACTTCTTCACTGAAAGCATAGGCGTAGGAACTGGGGGGGGCGAAAGGGGCGACAGCCCCCCCCACTTTTTAATTTTGTATGGAAAAAAATAGTTTAGAAAAAGTGACTTTGTACCCTCATAAGTGCCCTTCTGATCCTCCGCCCCCTCAGCTTTTACTGTCTTCCGGCATCCATGACTGAAAGAGTGCCAGACACCTGGAGCAGTCTACCAGCAGAGGTCCTGGGAGAGAAAACAGCAATGGGCTTAAAGCAGGCTTGGGATAGGCACAAAGGAATCTTAGTAGAAAAGCAGGGGTGGGGGAGGGAAGTAGCCAGATATCAGGTAGGGTCTGTGGTGACAGTATAGCAGGAACAAACTGGGCAGATTAGGTGGGCCAAGTGGTTCTTATCTGCCAACAAATTCTATGTTTCTTTGTTTCTGGAAAACTGCTATCACCCAAAGAAGGGCCCTGTGAAAAGTTGAAAGCTTGTGCTCTGAAATTAAAGGGACACTGTCAGCCCCTCCCAAGGTGTCCCAAAATTTTAAAAACACATTTTATGATTGTCAACATTCTGTAAAGATTGCTGATGTAGCTGGTAGTTTGATTCTGACTCTTTTCTTAAAAAAAGTTAAAAACATACTGCCTGCCAAACTGGTCTTACTGCACAAACACATGTTTGATTGCATTCCTTGATCACCTCCAACTGCATCTTTCCTGGACTCGGGAACAACCACAACACAGTCTAGCCCCTCATGATGCAGTGGGAGTTTAGGAGGCTACTGCCTCATGAGTGACTGCACTATATGGGTGTGTTTCTAATACTCAGGAAGTATGCAGTAAGAACAGATCTAGGATTGTAAACAAAAACAAATTTGCTTATAAATATACATTGCCATGCATTTCAATTCTGCTAAACAAGGAGACAGACAAAACAAACAGCAACATCAATGAATTTTAGAGAAGGCAAGCAATCATAAAATGTGAGTTTTTAACTAGAAATGATATGAGGAAAAAGAGGTTGACTGTCTCTTTAACATGTTAGCCCAAGTAGGCAATAATACACAACAGGGCTTGTGTTGTGGTATTCGCCCACGCCTTATGTGGTACGGCACAAGGCAAAGACAAGTGTTGTAAAACACATGAGAAATAGGTAAATCCCACAACACATGCCCTGGAGTGCATTGTTGTGATTAGAAAATGAACCCAAAGAAAACCAGATGAAAAAACTTCTAATTAGATTAATGAGCACCAGTTTCTGTGCTACACCTTCAGGAGAACTTTAACAAAACATAACATTTACACAGTTCAGCTTGCATTTCACATTAGTTTTGTATTCTTCTTCCCCATTATTTATTACTGAGGTCATCTGCATGAAAACAGGATCTTTGCTCCTGAAGAGTTCATCAAGTTCCTGTTGCTGTCTCCCTATCTCAGTTCATAATGCCCTGCTTGTGACATAAGAGTTACTCCCATGGCAACAGATTGTGATGTCACAACAGAATATTATGACTTGAAGCAGGGAGTAAGCTACAGAGGCAGATAAACTGTAAGGGATAAAAACTATGTACTCATGCACATTTACTCAGTAATAAATAATGAGGAAGAGAAATAAAATAGAATACATATGAAATGCAAGCCGAATTGTACCCAGTTATTATGTTTTTCAAAGTTTTCTGTTTGGCGTCAGTAGCTCTTTAACTGAACTTTAACAGTCCATGTTTTGAAATTTTCTAAGTTGTAGTTTTATTAAGGGAAGGGATTGTTATTCCACGCACAGAGACGCTGGCTGCCAGATCTCTTCCTGGGGACAGTTTCAGAAAGCACCGCCCTATTTTCAGATGTTTTTTGACATATGAGTTTGTAGAGCGCGGGGCACACTATGTTGCTATCAGTGGGGTGAATTTTAAATTGCTTTTCTAAAAATATATTTTAAAGGTCCACTGGGGGTCAAATCCAAAGCTACCATGGAACTAACAAAAACCTATCATGGGGCAGTGCTTTCTGAGATTGGCACAAGAAAGGGGAATAGTTCCAGTGGCCAGCTACTCTAAGTGAGGAATTGGATCCCTTTCCCTTCACCTAACAAAACTACAACTTAGAAAATTTCAAAACATGGACTGTTTAACTCCCATTAAGGTAAGCCACCAGTGGAAGGGCTTTCAGGATTTCAATGCTTCTTAAGGCTAACAGAGGGGACTTTACCGGTGTGTACACTGCGAAATTTACTCTTGGGTGAAAGATAGAGACTGACCAATCAGATGGCAGGATTTGTCTTGTCTATTTTATAATAAAAGGTATCACATCGCCAACTTTGTCTATCCATTTTTTGTAAACAGATCAATATGGCTTCAAACATTCCTGGCAAACAATCAATGCCATCGCATCTCTCAACTGTTCCCAGCGACATTAAAACATCTGCTGTTCCCCTCCAAGCTAACATTTCAGAAGTGCAAAATAATGTCGTTTAAGTTACAGTCTCATTCTCATTCAACACAAATTAATTGACCCTATCAAACTCCTCAGTGGATAAATGTTCCATTGGTTGACATGGCATCCTTGCTTAATGTTGTTTGTTCCTCCTTTACGGACCACAGGGTTGGGAAGAAATGGACTGCAAAACAGGTAAGAGAAAATAAGACCAGTGATTGATCAGATGTGAGCACATGACCGTGTGTTATTCCAGCTCAACAGCACAGGTCAGAAATACTTAATTTTCTGGACCTCATTACTCGGCTTTTTTTTTCTTTTTATAAAAGTCAGAGGCACCTTTTTATACTCACAAGATGCTCCAGGGTGTGCATAGTTTTGGCATAACAACATTTCTCGGGTGTGTAAGACACTCCGCCTTGCCTCAAGCCTCACTTCCCAAAGCATGCCATTACCCCACAATATTGTACACCCTGTCATGCCTTATTGCTTAACTATTATTCTCTTTCTTTATAGCAAAAGACATAATGTAGGATAATAGCAATACCCAACAGTATCAGAGCTCTGCCTGCTGCCAGACAAATGTCCTCCCACTGCTAAATACATTTATATGCTATAAATAAGCTACGCTTTGGCCTCAGCCTTTACAACCACGTGGGAGGATACTTATCTTCAGCAAATCGAAAGCTACCTTTATTTATCATTGCAGATAGTGGCTAAAAGAGCCACCCCTAGCATGCTAACATTAATTGGAATTCTGTATTGAACGTCTAAGTCTTTGATCATATATTGTTGCTTTATTTAAAAACTGCTAAATGGGAGAGGCACGGTGAGCAAAACCTTGCTTCCAGGTGTGAACCATGGGGGGTACAGAATGGGAGAGAAGATTCAATACACAGAGGTTTTTCCTATATAAGTTTTTATAAAGAGCAACTCTACATTTCCACATGTTCTTACATAAGATGTTTCTGCAACAGTCTGCTTTGACTAGAATTGTACTATGAATGTATGTATACATAACATACCAGCCAATTGCTGTCCTCTGTTGTGTCTGACCCTAAACCCTTTGAAAATAGGCAAAGCCTAAAAGGGTTTTGTGTTTAATAAATAAATAAGGCTGTAATAAGGTGTGTATACATATAAATACTTTTTTTCATTTTCTATGTTCCTTACCAAGGTTTACAGCACATCTTGGAGGTATACCCAAAAAGTCTGTATAAAAACCATTTGTCTCTCCCCAATTAACTTCACAGGGCTTTTGTTTATGGCATCATAGTGCTCACCATGAAAAGAGACTGATGTCACAAACAGTAAGTGTGAGATCAGCAGGGGAGAATTAAGATACATTTTGAAAGATTCAGTGAAATAAGTATTACATGGTGTGCAATACTTAGTACACCATCAGGGTAAAGTAAAACAATAAATAATAAAAAATTAGAAAACAATAAGGCTAAAACATAACTGGTGTAAACCTAGTAGTTTTCAACCTTTTTTATTATAGCAGAGAGTTGCTCTTTGGTATCAATTCTTGTAGTGTTCCTCCTTTAATAGCTTTTTTGTTAACTTAGCATGTATTTCTGATTTATGCACTGAGTAAGCAACAATACACAACAAGGTGTGGGTAGTTATGTGATAAACGCACACCCAGGTGTATTGTGAGACATGAGGCATTAACACCAAGTGCCTTCTGCACCTGGAATTGCATCTATCACATAACTACCCACACCACGATGTGTCCTATCATGCTTACAAAAACTGAGATATCTTTAAAAAATGCCAACTTTTTTTTTATTTCAAAACAGATATTGTCTTTTGTTAAAACTGTATAACAAACAAATATGTTAACTAATTACGAATTATAACATTAATAGATTAATCATCTTTTTAACATTCTCTGTCTTTTTAATGAAGTAACCTGGAACCTGGTTCAAACATTATCAATTATTTGGTTATCATGGGCATGTTCCTTTTTTCATATCACAATGTGTGATTTTTATTGTCAGAACCATGTTCTTGTAATTCAAGGTAATATTAAGAAGCCTGCATGCTGATTGTTTTTCGAGCAAAATGTGTTATTGCATACTATAATTTATACCTTTGATCACACTATCTCAATCTGATGTTAGTCGCAGTAGGAAGATAATGGACAAACTTCAGAAAAAGAGAAGTAGCTGTATTTGTTGTTCTAAGAATTTGGAAGACAGGAGATGTTAAATTAAAAGTGTAATATAATTTAGCTATAATTTATAACATAGAACTTCAATTCTGTTTTTAGATTCTTAGATTCTTGTTATTTTTCTATTGGTCTATTCTTGTATTATAATAATTGGCTTAGCCTTTTTCCCGTTATAAAGGAGCCTTTATAAACGGCAAACATGCGCACGGTTTCCCTCGCTCTGCGCATGCTCCACTGCAGCTTTTCCCTTCAGAATGCTCGCTGCACGATTTCCCCCGGAACACTGAACTGCCACTCAGAATAGGACTCGGCGGTAAGTTTAATTTCTAAACAGAATTTGCAACGTTAAAGAGAACCTGTTTCTACTGCTTACCCCCCCCCCACAAAAAAAGTTTTAAATTAATTGAAAATGGCACAGCGAGTCACAGAGCAGATGTTCAAATCGAACCAGGCAGGCCGCGCAGCAACCTGCATTCATTTTATATAATTGCTGAGGTGAAAAGAGCAAACCCAGCAGTTATATAAAATAAAACATGGAGTCGAGAATTATGTAAACTAAAGTTTACACACACCCTCGAGGAGATAGATGCTTTTAATAAACCCCTCGAGCTTTGCTCTTGGGGTTTATGTAGCATCTAACCCCTCGGGTGTGTGTAAACTTTTCGTTACACACCCCGTCCAATACTTTATTCTCTATGTTCTTTATATGGATGTACATTAACAGCTCATTTTATAGTTCATTGTTTGCAACGTTATGTAATGTAATGTTAATGTTAGTTATTTATGATCCTTAGTGTTGTATTTCCAAGGGAGTTTTCTCCTGGCTAGGACACTATGTTATAAATGTAAATCTTAATTCTGTTATATTTGAAAATCTAATAAAAAAGGTTTTATTAAAAAAAAAGAAGCTCAAAAAAGTAAAGCTATGAGTAGTACTTCATTTTTTTAACTGGTGTACAGGTATGTGTATAGAAAGGGGATTATAAATGGAAAGAACATTACATTATTTTTTTAAATACTTTGTGGGAGTTTCATTTTCGTGCCTAGCTGACTATTTTAGCGAGAGTAAAGGTGGCAGCCATATTTGCAATGGCAGTCAGGATTTTTTTTTTTTTTTTTTACAAGAGGCATTAATATGTTAATGGCAAAAGAAGCACTCCTGGACCACTGGATAGTGTTCACGTGAAAAAGGATGTATTCCATAGTGAGTAAACACTGGGCAAATCAGCAGCATACCCCCTAATTAATAAGTTAGTGCGCTGTGTTCTGGTTGCCAGCACTTTTTTTAGACAGTGGTACTACTCTTACATTACACAGCTGCTGACCAATCAGGATGTAGTAATTTCTCTACCCATTTTTGTAATGTAGTTTATGTCCCTTTCAATCACAGAGTTTTATAGCAGAAGACAGATACATTATGACAACAGTGTCAGAGTTCCAAAATGGCACTTACGCTCAGTGTGTGAATGAGAAACACCCACAGCAGTAATAAGGTTAGAATGATTATCACTTATGTAAATCTACATGATCGTTGTTCTGATGCAAGGGTGGCATGATGATTTCCGTTCTGTGCTCTGTTTAATGGCACCAGAACTGGCAGAGACCCTAGTGTAGAAAGCAGAAGCATGATGTGTTTGGACCAGTTCAATACGTCACCTTCTGCCATTCTAGCCTGACTACTTCTATGCGAAACATCCACTGAATTTGCTAAAAGGCCTGTGGAGATGGAATGGTAATGGAATGTGGTCCAATATTTGTACAACAGCTGCTACTGGAAACACCTGCATGCGGGTTAAAGGCAGTTGTCCTTCAAATGAATTTTAAAAATGTCATGAATACATGAAAATGAAAAGTTACACATATCCCCATAATGCAAAGCATCATGGGAAGTATCTGCAAATCACCATGAATGAGTTTAGACTGGTCCCACTCTAAGCAGGAGTGTATGGTGTCAAATGGTTTCTCACAAGTCTGCAAAGGCTGAAAACAGAAGACACATGTCTATTTACCATTAGAAACATGTGGTAGCACCATTCTAATACAGTAACAGTACGACTCTAGTATGCATATTCATAAAGTAACCTCAACAGATGTGATTTTTAGAAATTGCAGGTGGCAGCCATCTTTAATAAATTGAAATATTATTATTTTTTTTTATTTCTTTTAGCCTTACCTCCTTGGCTGGGGTGTTCCTATGTTGCCCCATATCAGGTCTTCGGCTGGCGGCTCCTGCATCGGACACTCTGCCCGAGCTATCACCTCCTTTCCCTCACCCTCTCTCTAGACCACATCACTGTCCCCAGTCCCGGAAGGTCAAGGGGTCAGGGCCAAAAGGAGCTCCTAGGAGTGATCAGCGCAACGCCACAGCTCGACTCTCATGCACCAGAGGATTCAGCAGATTTTTAACCCCAAAGTCCCCCTCACAGCACAGGTGTGCAATGATGCAGCAGTATGCGCTCCGTGCACCACTCATCGGACATCTGCCATGCCAACCCTTTCTTGCTCCGCAACTCACCCTAGCCCCCAGCCACCGCTAGGAGCCAGCATGTGCACAGGTGTCCCTCCCCCCCCTCCCTGGGACACTAAATCCCCGGCAGACCCCTGATGACCTGAGCTCATTCCTGAACCCGGGTCGCCAGTATGGTGAGAGGTGTGGCATCCAGCACCTTAACCCTCAGTGCCACCAAGCCGGCAAATAAATTGAATTATTAAATAAAAAAGAGTTAAAAAGCTGTTAGAAAAATACCTGAGAAAATTAAAACTACACTGAGGATGAATCTAAGCATGTCACAAATACATCTGTCTTAAAAAAATATGATGAAAGTTGTTGTCAACTAACAAATACTGCTGCTTCAATGTATGTGTTTCACAAGAAACAACATTTTTGTTTGCAAACTGTTATGATTGAATCCAGAGTGAGTTTTCAAATTTTTCACAACTGTAAGAGCAGCATGTGATGAGATGGTTCAAGAGTTCCCATGCCAGACAGTTCATGCTTCAGAATTTCCCAGGAGCACTTAAAAAAGTACCGTGCATCTTAACCTTGGGTGCATACGTCAGGAAAGAATCACCTGCGTTTACAAATGTTTTACTGCACCAAATGAGAGTTAAGACTTCTAAAATCCTCTTTTTGATGTAACCCCTCCACCCCCCCCCAAAAATAAAGTTACATGACAGAATTCTTTACACAACAGTCAAGGTTTGTCCTCAATTCAGCTGCTTTTATTTCCTTTAAAAATAATAATTAAAAAAATAACCAGCTACTTCTGCACTGCACATCACCACTCGTTCTTTCAGTATCAATCTGGCATTTTGCTCTGACAAGGAATGTTGCATCCTCAAGAAAAAAAATGTTGATTCACACAGATCAAAGACAAAGCAAGTTTTTTTGTCTTGCTGTAACCCATTTTGCTGAACTGCAGCCGAAAAAAAACTTGCATTTATATAGCACTTTTCATACACACTGTATATATAACAAGAGAATAGAAAAGCCTCCCATTCTAGAATAGGGATAACAGCACCCTTGGGAGGGCTAGGGCCGAGGGGTCAAGAAGTTGTGACCAGGTTAGCAGCACAGGGAACAGAAGGATGGGACAAAGGAACAGAAAGTGGAAATGGACAGATGAATATGGGAGCGTGTTTCTTTGCTGAAAGAGAATAGATGCTACATCAATTCATACTGAGATCTGAGGCTTGAAGGCCTGTTAATGGATTGGGTGGCACAGCAGGGGTCAGGGGTCATGAGGGCACTCAGGCAAGCTAATTGGCAATTTTGTGCACATTAGCCATGATAACTTAATTAAGTGTGATGCTGTTGGGAAAATGATGCTTTGATTGTTTCAGTGAGAAATTAAACCACTCTCATATCAGTTACGAATTAGAGTTTAGCAGGACCTAACAGGCTGAATCTGACTTGTTTTCATATTTGTTTTACTTCTGACCCTGTGTTTATGGAGGGGATGCCTACTGCTGAACACCTTATGAGTAAAATGTTACAGCAGCCCAAAACTAGATAAATATTACTTGGGCAACCAAATTGCCAAAGATGGTGCCTGACTGTCTTGTGTCAGGAAGCCATTGTGTTTAAATTTATTGTTTGGGGAAGCAGCCTGTCTGCTGCCACCAGCTTAGCCGTCTGCACCTTTGTAAAAAGATTAGGAGAAATGTCATTGTTCTGATGCCTGACGTTAGCCTCTCAGTATTTGAGCAGTTTTGCTGCTTTGATGAGTTACAGTGTTTTACGGTCCCTGAGACACCCTAATGTTGTGCTAGTGGTGGGCTACTGAACACACTGGGTAGGTGACTACCAGGAAAAGGCAATGTCTAGTCATTATGCGTCTCAGTGGCAGATCAAGAATTGTTAAAAGTGTCTCAGGTCAATAATAATAATTAAAAAAAAATGGGTCAGGACTGGAGTGCAAGCAAGCAGGCAGCATCCTGCATATCTCTGATTTTATTTAGAAAACCTACAGGACACTTGCTCTTTAAAAGAGCTTTTCATGTGCTTTCAAACTACAAGGAGCAATGTTCATAAACATTCCCCTTAAAATTGTATTACTTTGTTGTTAATTATATTTTTTGCAAACACTACAAAAGTAACACCTTTGTATCAGGATCTGATGAACCTGCTGGGGTTGGACTGATGGATGGCTACTGTACTGCTTGAAATTAATATTAACTTTTAAAAATAGTGAACTATTACTTCCTATTTCTTTTATTTATTCTTTGGTAACTGGGTATGGCTCAATAGGAACACAAGTGCCTGTTTTCAGGGGTGACCTGGGAGCACTGGGGCACTTAAGTGACTTGCCCGGAGTCACACACTATGCAAGTGGAGGTTGTGGGAATCAAACCCAGGTCTGCTGGCTGTACCAAGCTTATTTACAGCTTGTTACTCTAACCTCTAGGCTACACTGCCAGCCCAAGTCCATCTGAAGTGTTGTTTCTTTTCCCTTTGGCTCGTTAGACTATTTCCTACCTGACAATGCTTGGTGAAATGTGGGACGCACTACATGAGGTTCCAGCAGCTAACATAACCCTTTTACAATTCTACCAGCCAATCAAAATGCTGCATTTACAGTTATTGTTTTATAATAAAAACGAATAGCATTTTCTGCCAGCTATTTTTGATGCTGCTAGCTCTTTAACAATAAAGTGCTTACTCTGCCCTAGAGGGCACTACTGTACCGATATAAAACATTGTAGTGGGTCATGCTAAAGTTTAGTTTAGTTATTTAAGAAACATCAGTTATAGTATGTTGGGACGCATTCATATGTAATGTGTCCTGTAACAGCGACAGCTTTTAATAATGCAGCACTGATGCCCCTAAGTCAGATCACAGTTGAAGTCACATAACCTACAATCCTCATCCACACACAGGGCTGAGACTGCCTGCTGACAAGTCATCAAGTCTGTCCAGTCTCTATCTCTGTCATAAGACCTCATCAAAGTTTATGACAGCACTTCACATTTAGGCTTCCTCATGGGTCAGTCTGACTTTACTTCCACAGGACACATTTTTTTTATCTGTGTTTGTTCCACTTAGCCCCTCCCCCACCCATATTTTATGGCCACAGCAAGTGAACCCATTCTGCAGTCAGGAGACAGAGTTAGTAGGTGCTTGAACTCTGCCATCCACATCAGTGCCACTCTGTGGCAAGCCCAGCAGCAGCAGCAGATGTTCAAGCAATCTTAGGGCTGTCAGTATAGCCTAGAGGTTAATGCAGTGAGCTAAGAAAGAGCTTGGTGCATCCAGCAGACCTAGGTTTGAGTCCTACAACCTCCACTTGCATACTGTGTGAAACTGAGAAAATCACTTAACCTCCCCAGTGCTCCTGAGTCACCCTATAAATGGGCCTTGTCCCCAGTGAGCCTTTCCCACTTACCAAAGAATAAACAAAATGTACTGGGCAAAGGTTGCCTTCCTTACCCCAGGGAGGCCGAAAGTCTCACCTCTAGGGCATGCCCAGCCTTTTCCAGACTATAACCCGAGATCCAATATCTGTTCTCGAACCCAGGCCTGAGTTCTATCGGGCTTGTTCAAGAGGAAGCATAGCCAGCTAAGGCCTTTCGCTGCAGCAGTTTTCTAAAGCTTTCAGCAGTTCCCAAGTGTCTGCTTGTGATACCGTTCCAGCCAGCTCAGCACTTGACATATCTTTATTGTTCATTTTAATACCGCATTCCAGAATTTACAACGCTTCAAAGCATTTTTTCTTACTTCAATTAATGGCAAGTCATCTGGGCTTGGACCAATTCCCAGATGCACGTGAGCATTGCTACTCGGGAGAAACACTAAAAACTGCAATGCTGCCCATACAGCTTACTCTATAAGTTCCGTTTTGTGGCATAGCTGTTAGTACTGCATGTCCAAGAGGGCATGGGATGTAGAGGTCGGAATGCAGTCATCTCCTAGACCATGAAAGGGTTACTGACTCCTCTGGGGGAGCTTTGGAAAACACAGACTAATGAACAGGCAGCTGCCAGTAACAAGTCTATTGGCACACAGAGGGTTCTGCTGACATCAGAGAGCCACAAGATGTGCTAATAAGCTCGTTATTTAAAACAATCTGGTTTCTAATTTTTATATTACATGGATGATAAGTGTTTACATAAATCAACCTTTGTGTTAGGTGTGGGAAGGTCTTTCTGTGAGAGACTCGAGGAGCACTGTCTGGAGAGCACAGGATAGTGGCTCAAGGAAGTAATCTGGAAATTTAAAAAAGTTATTATTCATACTAGTGATGTCACAGTCATGCATAACAGTATGTGTGATACCACTGCTCCAAATATCAACTTTGGAAACCACTGTGAGCATACAGAAGACACTAACCATATAGCACCTGATATTTAAAAACAATTAATCTTGCATGTCTAGTCTCTCTTGGAACTACTGACCCCTGCACTGTCCCTAATACTCTCCATTCAGGAAGTTTGTAACTTCAAAAGGTTCCACCTTCCCAGTTAAAATCAGTGGGAGATTGACCAGTTGCTGTGGCAGCCCTCAGCGTATAAAAATTCACTACCAGAACATGGTAGAGCAGCTCCAATGTTAGCCAATTTTAAACACTTCTGAACTTTTTACTGTTGAAAGATGTCTGATGTCTTAGAATGACGTCATGTTTCTGAGTCTGTGATTTGAATCATGGTTTTAATATTGTTTTAAACATAGAAACATAGAAGTTGGTGCAGAAAAAGGCCCTTTGGCCCATCATGTCTGTCCAGTCCCACCTATGCGGAATGTGGGAGTCCTAGTGGCTCCTCACTTCTCCTCTGTGATGTTTGTATTATGTTTTCCTTTGTTAAAAAAAAGATGCTGAGCCAGCCCGTTGGTGCAGAGGGTTGAGGTGCTAGATGCCACATCTCGAACCACGCCGGCGACCCAGGTTCGGGAACGGACTCCAGCGCCGAGGGCTGGCAGGGGAAGGAGAGGATTGAGCATCCAGAGGACTGCTCTCCTCTCCTGGGGTGGGTTAGGGATAGCCCCGCTATGTAGCTGCTCCTGGTGGAGACAAGTGGCACTACAAACAGCGGTGCAGGAGGGACTCAAGAGGAAAATGGAAAAACAGCTTCAGAGCATGCCAGATGACGGCTTCCATCCTCCATGCCACAGGAACCTCTGGGAGTCTCTTCCCCCACAGCAGTGCCCCGGGCCATGAAAATAATAATGTGCTGGGTTTTCCTCCCCGTGCCTTCCCCTCGAAGGAGGGGGACCCACCCGGCAATGAGTCATGCCGGGACAGAACTCTGGGGTCGGCTGCAATATGTGGAGTGAGAACTCCTTAAGAGGATCGCCGGAGGTTAGTGGAGCACTAGGAGGCCCGTAGGAGAGGCGGACTCCAGAGTGTCAGTGGGGTAAATAAAATAATACAAAAAAAAAAAAGATGCTACCCTGTTAATTTTTTTTGTATAGTGTATGGTCAAGTATTGTTTCTAGTTATATACTGATGTGTATTTAAACTCCTGTATAATTTTCTGAACTTTGCACAGTGCTCAGTGCTCTTTGGATGGGTGCTTTGTTCGAAAAGCTGGACTGGATTGGATCAGATTGGATCCTATAAATGTGTTTCTTTGCTACAGAACTCTTTGCCCTCCATTGTCTACCATATACCTTTTCTCAACAGGCCTAGCTCGGTGACTCACAGTCCCTTCTGCTGCTCCCTCTTTTCTTGTGCTGGCAGAGATCCATACAGTGCAGGGCCCAAGAACTGTCCTATACAGCGATGCAGGGGCATGGTGTGTTTCTCTGGCTTTTCCCCATACTCCCTGGGGCCTATACGATACAGTCATGCATGTGCATTGAGGCGCACATGCGTTCCAGTACCAGTGACCCTGCTCCACTCACCTGGCCTAGCGCTAGTCCCCCATTTGCTAGACTCCATCTCCAAGTCTCCATCCAGTGGCAGCCAAGCACTGGGAAGACTCAGCTCCCCAATCTGGGAGAGAAGAGCTGCCAAGTGGCAGCTCAGTCCTCTTCCAGCCACCCCCCCAGCAGCCCAAGCTTGTTCCCAAACCCTGGTCGCCAGCATGAGAAAAGTTAATGTGCAAGGTATCTCACCCCTCTTCACCACTGGGCCAACTAGGATTCTATAGTTTTGTCCAGGAACAAGCAGCCACACTAACTAACCTAGCTATGTAGTAAAGAAGTACCAACTACCCCCTCAGGTCAGCAAATGGTAGCCGGTTGAGTTTAATCTGCATTTTTTTTTCTGATTATCTTTCACTAGAGTCACGGTCCCAGGAGACTCTCTCAGGCATCCAACTTGTGTCCTGCCCTGCCTGAAGCCCCCCTCATCCGTACCTTTCCCTACCTTTGCCCCACCTCGCAGCTGGCACCCCCAGCTTAACTCCTCCAGGGTGGGACCGCCCCTCCTACCTTGGGTGCACTTCAAACCTTGTAGACTCCAGCTGCAGACGTGGGCCCCGGGCGGAGGATCTGTGAAGGTCGGTGAGGTCGGGCCCGGCAATGGGAATGGGATATGGTGCCGTTGCCTACCCCAGGGACCAGGTTTTTGCATGTTCTTGTCCCCTCCCCACGCATGGGCACGCCCCAACGCTTACTGGTGCATGGCAACCCTGCCAGTATCGGCCACGTTAGTACGTGCCTGCCCGGCTTGCTGTAGTACCCCTGGTCTCCATCAGGGGTCTCTGGCTCACCGGCTGTCCCATCCCCTTGATCCGGGGAGGAGAGCACCACACAGGCGCTCAATCCTCAACCCTTCCCTGCCAACCCCTGGTGCCCGAGTCCGTTCCTGAACCCGGGTCGCTGGTGTGGCGCGAGGTGTGGCTTCCAATGCCTCAACCCTCAGCACCACCGGGCCGGCCTGTTTAATCAGCATTTTAACTGGGAATATGTACCATGTTCCTAGGGAAATCGCTACCCCCAGTTAAACAAATTCTGTATCTGCCACCTATCCAAAATTAATTGACCCCTTCAGAGACCAATTCCTTGAAGTCTGGAATCAACATGCACCACTACGCCGTGTCCGAGGAAACCACCTCCCCTGGATCTCTCCAGAGTTCATTGCTTGCCAAAGAGCACTTGACTTAGCCTGGAAGCTCCATAAAGGTACAAAGCTTCTTAAACACTATGAAGCATACCAGGGCCCTCAGAAAAAAATGCACGAAAGCCACTTGCTTGGCTAAGGCCGAGTACTTCAGCTCTGCTTTTAACTCCAATATAAATAACCCATCCAAATTCTGAAAAGTAATTCACTCAATTTTCTCCCCACAGGCTCCTCCTCCCTCTCCCTCCTTAAAATAAACAATACCGTCATCTCTGACCACCCAAGTGTAGCTGCAGCGTTCAACTCGCACTTCACCTCATGCACATCTGCACTACTAGGCTCCCTTCTAACCATCAGCCAGTCGTCTACTGCCTCTACAAGTTGCCCACCTGCTCCACCATACAATTTCTCCTTCTCCAAAATCCGGACACTAGATATGCTGGCTGCCTTAAAAGCCCTTAACCCGTGCAAAGGTAGCTCCCCTGATGGGCTGGATCCGAACCTACTAAACCTGTCCGCCGCAGCCATTGCTCCTCCACTGACTGCCCTTCTCAGCCTCTATTTTCAACTGGCCGAAATACCCCAGGGTTTGAAACATGCAGTCGTCCTCCCACTTCCAAAGTGTGGTGATACCTCCTCCCTTGGGAACTACTGTCCCATCTCACTCCTCCCAACGTTAGCCAAACTGCAAGAACATCTAGTCCTAGCCCAACTGTCTTCGGAGCTCTCTGACATAAACTTTTTCGCCCAATATCAACCTGGATTCTGCAAACAACACTCTACTACTACTTCGCTGCTTCGGATCACGGACTTGACCCTGTCTGGTATGGACTGCGGACACATCACTACTGCCATCTTTATTGATCTTGCTAAAGCAGTTGACATGGTTTCCCACACCCTCCTACTCTGCTCCCTGTCATCTGCCAGTCTGTCTGAACACACCATAAAATGGTTCAGTGCATATTTAAATGGCTGCACACAATCGGTACAAATCTCCGACTCCGTCTCCCCTCCTCTACCTGTATGCACTGGTGTACCCCAGGGGTCCATACTGCATCTGATCCTTTTTTCCAGTTTTCTGAACGATCTTCCTTCCATCTGTACATCATCTTCTATACATATGTATGCTGATGATATGGTTCTTTTCTCCTCAGGACCATCACCCTTGGACGTTGCCTCCAGGTTTCAACGGGATTTCAATAATGTCCAGGGTTGGTTTCAATCTCACCAACTCTTCCTAAATGCTAAGAAGACAGTGGCCATGATGTTCGGCACTAGACAGAGAATGTCAAGGCTCCCATCCTTCCCCTCTTTTACTACCCTCAATGGGACAACTATTGAGGCCACGGTGTCCTTCAGGTGTCTGGGCATTTGGCTGGATCAACATCTCACTTTCTCGGACCATATAGATGCCATAATGAAAAAGCTACGCCCTAAACTCAGCACCTTATATAGAAACTACTCCTGCCTCCTGCTCCAGGCAAGGAGCGAACTGGTCCAAAAGATGATTCTCCCGATCATCGACTACTGCGATGTCGTCTGTTGCTCTGCTCCCACCACCTCTTTAGCTAGCTTGGATACCCTTTTCTTTTTTTTTTTTACTTTCTTTCTTTATCCTCCTTCCTACCTCCGGAGCCCCCTCCTTCCGTCTGCTCATGTCTCCCTTGCCCACCTTAGGGATCTGCCCCTAGAGTGCCCAACCTCCTCTCCTTGCACAGTGGGGTCTGTCCTGTAGGTGGTCCGGGTGGACTTAGGGCGGCCTTCATCTAGGGCTGCTGGAGGGGATTTTCGTTTTCTCCCCTTATGTCCCCTACCTCTGGGACGCCAGGCAGCTTGGGACGTCGTCCCGGTGATGGCGTCTGTGCTCACGCCAGAGCACTCATCGTCGGCGACGTCCCCCCTCCCGACTCCGTTAGGCGGGCCGCCTCCATCCCCTCTGTTAGTCGGTGCTTCCACGGCTCACGAGTGATGTAGAATGCGGAGCGTTCTTGGTTCCCACCCTGAGAGAGGAGAGCATCTGTTGGGGCGCTCAATCCTCCCTCCCCTGCCGACCCCCGGCCACCCGAGTCCGTTCCCAAACCCGGGTCGCCGGCGCAGCGCGAGGTGTGGCGTCTAGCGCCTCAGCCCTCAGCGCCACCGGGCCGGCTTTGGATACCCTTTTCAACTCCTTCTGCCGCTTTGCCCTTGATGCACCTCCCCTATCCCATCATTGTCACCTTTACCATGCTTTAGCTTTCCCATCTCTAGCTAATAGGCGGCTGCATCACTGTGCAAAAGTTCATCTCAAACTACTGGCTTGGTACATTCCCTCCTTATCTTTCCTCCTCCCTTTCCCCTCCACCCACACCCTCTCGCCTTCTCAGATCCCATGACCACAGAACCCTGTCAGTTCCCTGGAGATCCACCTCAACTGGCCAGTCCTCTTTTTCCCTACCATCTCCCAAAATTGTGGAACTCGCATCCTACACAAATCCGATTTTTCTCTTCACCCAGCTCACTAAATAAAGCACTACATAATTTCCTTTCTGTTAATTGCACCTGCCCTGAACTCCCCACCCCTCCTCATCTAACACCTTGTCTGCTGCCCCGCATGTCTAAGCATAACCTACTCGTAGCCCATATACATATATATATATATATATATATATATATATATACTTAATTTCTTTCCTCATTTTATGTTGTTGCAACTCTTTTCTGCTGTCTGTCTCCGCCTTGGAGTCCGAGTGTTTCACCAGGTTCTACTAGCTGACTCTGTCCCATTGCTATTCTCCCTACATGGAATTTTTACTAATAGTCTTTGCGTGTAGGCCTTAGTGTTTTCTATTCTCATGATGCACCTCTCCTACTCTTATGCTAAAGTGCTGTGTTAATTCCTTAAATTGTATTTGTCCCTAAAATTCTTACAAACTGCTACTGCTAAAGCAACAAATGTCCTATCTGTATATTGCTTGCATGTATGCTTTCGTAGCATTTGTACTGTTAGACACTATAGGCCATCCATAAGGTCACCGTATATGTTGAATCTACCTACCTTGTAAACTATGCTGTATAGGTTATGTGTGAATTGCTTGTACAATATTCTACGATGTAACTCCCCTCTACCCCCTCCCCCAGGTCGTACCGGGAGACAAGCAACTTGTTGTTCAGTGTACCTTACCTGGTGAAACTTTTCAATAAATAAAAATTAATTAAAGGCAGATCCTGCCCTGTGTAAGTGATGATTCAAACAGACCAAGAAGTAAATAAGAAGACTTTATGGCTTTTACGATGGGCTAAAGCAGCTAAAAACTGCACAGAGCATGCACACAGGGAGCAAACTAGCATATCCCTGTAGCACCAACTGCAAGTAAGTAGGCGTGTAGGAGTGGTGGGTCCAGAATTTTTTTAAGGGGGTAGTGATTTTGCCAGAGGTAGCACTTTCCTGACTAGGGATAATTTTACCTACGTGGAATTCCTGGGAGAAGAGGCACTTTATCATTAAACAATGTGTCAGGATCTTAAACGAAGCAGCATTGGTAACAGTGAAATCATGATAACTGACATTTGCAGCCAGCCCCCCAGTCTGACTGCAAAGAAAATTGACTTGCTTCATCTGTGAAATGCAATAGGTTAATCTGGTCTGTTTTACAGGTAGGAGTCCAAGTCTCCATCACAGATAATGGATCACCCTGCTGAGAACAATAGCTGGCTCTGTTTCAGATAAAACAAGACCAGGGAAATGCCTGCAAACAGGGAGCAAAGCGCTTTTGTCTGCAATGAAAGCGAGGCATCAGGTGATAGCAGCGTCACCCACTGCTGGGGTTGTGCAGTGTTGGAGATATCGGGGTCGGGGGAAGGCGTGTCAATAGCTTCAGGATTCCTATATTCTACAGGAAAATGGAGTCATCTACAGGGAAAGTGTTCACATAGTCTTGTATTGATCACACAGGAAAACTCAGCAATTCAACATCCACAAGAAATACAATGTAATCTAGATGAAAACACAGGACATCTGCCCTGGAGCTACAGAGACAATGTCAAACTGATCTGGGAGCTTCATATCTTGGAAGATAACCTCGGGAGCTCACACAGACACTCCTATTTACTTATTTTTTAACACACATATTTGCTACTTACTTTGTTACCTTCGGTGGACTCTCCTTTTACCAGCACAAGGTGTCTTCCATTCCTGGTCATGTAGCCCTGTCCAACAGTACTCTGTCCATATAAGCTCAAGCTTCATTCCACTGCCCTGAGACCCCTCCAGTTAATACCCACGGGAAGTGGGACCCTGCCACTTCAGTGCCACAGCATGTGTTGTCATGCAATGCAGCCAGCAGCCACGATGTGCTGGAAGTGTAGAGGTGGTCCGTGGGTGGAGGATCAGGACCTGGCTTGGCCATGGGAAGAGCAGGGCATGGCTCCATCCTCCCCGAGTAAAGCACCCCACATTTCCAGATTTTTATGTCCCTCCCTGTAAGAGCACACATCAGTGATGCAGTTGGATGCTAGACAAGCTTGCATCAACTGTGCTCCCTTCCTTCCCTTAATGTGCGCCTGTGTCCCACTGCACCACAAGCTGTGATCTCCCTGGGGACAGTAGAGCAGCAGGAAGTGCAATCCTCCCTACCCAGGGTAGGAGATCGTCCTCTGTGATGCTCAGTCCTCCTCCCCCTTGTCGGCACTTGATGACCCTGGACCATTCCTTAACTTGGGACACCCACATTACAAGCGGTAGCCCTACCACTGCACCTGCCATTTAGGCCCTGTTCAGACTGCAGGGTTTAAAAAAGGTTAAGGAGCTTAAACTGTTTTAAGCCGCCATAGCTCAGTTCGCATCCATACTTACAATGGTATTTAGTCCGTTTTTAAAAATTGTGCTTAAACCCTGATAATTTATTTATTTATGTATTTATTTATTAATTATTCGGAAACAACGTTTGAGCAAAAGCTCTTTTACAAAGGTTCCACGTCAGAGAATAAAAACAAATAGTTGAAAATACATAATATACAGCACATGATAATAAACAGTTCACTGAGGTGCAGCAATAACAATTAACATAGGGAGATAGTTAAGGTGACATTGATCCTTGACGGTGGGGAGAGTAGACGGGTTCAAGGGAGAATCTGAGGCAGATGGGAGGAAAGGGGTAGAGGTGAGGGGAAAGGTTAGCAGTCTGGTAGAAAACATTGTCAAAAAAGAAAGTTGGGGGTGGGATGTGAAACAGTGGGGAAGGTTGGAGAAAGCATGAGGGTAGCTAGCAACAGAGAGGGGGGTAAGGGGGCCAATGGTGATGGGTGATTACAAGAAGTTGGGGGGAGGGAGAGGAAGGATAAGACCTAGGCTTAGGCCCCTTTAACAGTACAGCATGGTAATTTAAAATGTTTTTAAATACAGATTAATTACCGTGCCATAGCATCCGTGTTGAAACGCCCGCACTGTCACTAGCGTGTTGTAAACCATCATTAAAAACGGTTTACAGCATCCGCACTACTGCCTTGGGACCAGATTAACTAGCAACCAGTTCCCATTCGGGGACATCCAGCTTCATGAAAGGGAAGAGTGCCTGAGCGTCTGCACTCCTGGTAAGTCCGATTTAACTCCTGAAACATTTTTAAAACCGTGTTTAAGCCTAGGTCATATCAGGGTTTAAACACGGTTTTAAAAATCGGACTACCAAGCGTGTTAATTGTGAATGTGAACCGAGCTAGGGCATTTTAAAATGGTTTAAGCTCTTTAAACTATTTTAAATATCCTAGTGTGAACAGGGCCTTAAACACGGTTTTTAAAATGTCACAGGAGTTCGTTCGGTTTTGCCTGTAAGGCGGACGGTCAGGCATGCTTCTCCTCCATGCAGCACAGTGTCAGCACATGGAACCAGTTGTTAGTTTGACTCGGTCCAGAGGCAGTAGTGCAGATGCTGTAAACCATTTATAAAAACGGTTTACAACACGCTTGTGGTAGTGCGGACGTAACAGCACGGTAAGTCTTAATCTGTTTTTAAAAATGTTTTAAGTTACCATGCTGTAGTCTGAACAGGCCCTTACTTATCAGGGTAGAGCAGATGTATGTAAAAGACATGATGGCTTCCATAGCTCCTAAAGCTCATAAACTATCATTCCAGCACTGAGGTTGTGTTAGTTTATACAGATCAGCAGCATACGCACATGCACACACACACACACACACACAGCTCAGAGTGGAAGGAAACCCATTCATTCTTCATTCAAAGATCACATTTTTGAACTTTTTAATATTTTTTAAATCCTTATTGTAATGTTTCCACAGTTTGGAGCACAGATATAAGTGCTTCTTTTGATTCCACCCTCTCTCATTCTTTGTCCTCCTTAAAGTATATTTTCTTTCTGATGTCACTGCATCATTTCCTAACTTACAGCAATCTGGGAATTTTTTTTTTTTACAAAAGGTGCTATATTATATAAATATTGACCAGAAGTGAGGGAAATAGTGGGAAAATATTGACCCAGAGGGATCAACTATTGCCTGAAGTTCAAAGCTGAAAGCTGAGGGCATTATGACTACTGGAAGGCAATAATTCATCCCTAGCAGTCTATGTTTTCCCATTATATCCCGACACAGCTTTGGTCAACATCGGTTTCATTAAACCGTGCCCAAATTATGAGGATTAGAATGGGCAATAGTTGAAAAAACACTATTGCCCACTTGTAATAAACTACTGTCTGGTTCTAATAAACTTTTGCCTGGTTATAATGAACTATTACCTGGTTCTAAACTTTTTATTTATGATATTTTTATCCCATAACATGCAGAATTCCTGAACAAGTACAACAGATTATGTAGATCAGGAAATACATTACAGAAGGATGAAGAATACAAGTTCTATTGATTCACTAGTTGCAATAAAGAATATTACCAGATCAATCAAACCACTACGGTTCTGCTAAAACCCCGGTTTGCAACTGTTAGTTCATACTTATTGATTGATTGGGTTATTTATTTATTGTTTGTTTACTAATTTGAAATTTTGCACACCGGAATAGTCACATTTTTAAGACGGTCCGGGGGGGGGGGGCAAGTTACAACAGCAATATACACCTAACAATAAGGTCCTAATTGATGGTAATACATACTCATCTACACACAGATTAACATGTCCATGCCTACTCAAGCATGATTCTAGTGACGCTAAACCACTGCCTGTCGACGTACTGAACCAGCTTTCCCCACATTGGTGAAAGTATCGTGACTGAATACTACACTGGGAATTTAAGATGAGTGGTGCTTCACAGGCATTTGGCAAAAGTTGAAAGTGGAAAGATTTGAAAGATACACATTTTTTTTTTAATTTAAGGAGTCATTTTCTACCTGACCAGTGAGTCCATGCATCCCCCAAGCCACTTCCTAGTGAGGAAGAACCCAATGTTGGTACATTACAGCAATAAAACAGTTTACATTTTTATGAGGCAATTTCAGTCTCTGGCCTTTTGTATATTCCTTATGTAAAGGTCATTAGAGCAACCTCATTTCCAACTAACCCTTCATTAAAATAAAAATCACAAACAATGCCACTGTCACTGTTTTTGTTTGCCCCTTGTCTGCGTTTGCATGATTTACAGGATAATTAGCAGGTCCCCAGGCAGTGATAACCCGCCCCCTTCCTATCAATCACACTTCATATAAATAGGGTCCTGCAGCTTCACTGGGGAAAGGCCTGCGCCCCTTAAAGTTCAACCAGTCTTGGGTAAACTCAAGGTGGGGTTCTGCCCTAACAAAGGACTAAGGACCATCCCAGACATTCCCCAGCTTCACCCCTGAAAGGGCACCACCAGAATGGGTTGATCCTTTCTATGGAATCAGTTTTCAAAGACAAGGTTCTGCATTCTGAAAAGAATCTTTAACTTCATGAGGATCACAATTCCAAGCCTAGGCTACACATTTAATCTACACTCTTACTGTAACTGCAACACTTCCGGTTGTTCCTTTTCCACAGCCATGCAAATCCAACTGATTTAGATGAATGGTAGCCATCAAGAGGCACCCAAAAGCCAGGGTCTGCACAGAACCAATAGATTCTGAATACAGAGTTTATAGCCAAAATTGACTTGCTAAGCATTTCTACAGCTACAGCTGATGCACAGGCTGATATCTTTTATTGGGCCAACTTGTATATCGTACAAAGATGTTACAAACAGCATTGCTACTGCTGTTCAGCAAGTTGCAGATCAATATCCAATAATTTATTTTCTAAGGTTTGGCCAATAGTTTTATCTTTCGGCTAAAAGGTTCATCAGACAGTTAGCCAATTGTCTTTAGGGATTAAACTTCAGGCTAAAACACTGAAATGGATTTCAGTAAAAGTGTAATTTCAATCCCTCCCTTGGTTAATTTTTAATTATGTGCACCCCCCAACAGAAAGTAGTTTGGTGTGATAGCCCTGGGTGGGCAAGCAGCTCTGTGCTGCCAATACCACTGTGTGGAGTGTCTGGGGGGCAAATGATAATGCCAGAAGACAAGACCCTCCTGCCAAGATGGATGGCGGCCATCTGAATGGCATTGCAGCACCCTGCACCGGACAGACTAGATGGACTGCTGGTCTTTGTCTGCCTGTTTTGTTCTCTGTTTCTATGTTCCTTAACTTTCCTGGGGGGAGGAAGCTGCTTGACATAGGCACAATGAGCAGCTGTTCTTGGGTCTGTAGTTCACTTCTGTGAAGCAGGAGCAGTGCTATCTGTGTGGCACATTAGCAGTGAACAAGCCCCAGAATCTCACACCTGGATAAGCTGGTCACCTAAAGCAGCACAGACATGAGGTGCTTGGCTGGGGGGGGGGGGGCTTCTAGCAGTGTAGTGTAACCTCTGCCAGCCACTCAGACTGCTGCATTGGCATTCGCTGCACAAAGCTGTTTTTGCACCCATCAGACAACAGTAAGGATGTGACCACAGTAGCACTGATTGCCAGGTCAGGGGGTGGGGATATATATGGTTGAATGGGGGAAAAAATATTTAAAAAAACTTTCAAAAGGATGCTTTGTCAGGGGCATGTGAAAACAGGCATTTGCTGGCCATCAATCTACCCAATAGATATACAAATACACAGACAGACAGATAGACACTGTCGATAGATAAATATAGATAGATAAATAAATAGGTAGATAAACTGAGACACTGCCAATAAATAGATAGCTAAATAGGTAGATAGGTAGATAGATAGATAGATAGATAGATAGATAGATAGATAGATAGACAGACAGACAAATAGACACAATAGATACACAGATAGACAGAAAGACAGACAGATAAACTGGCAGATGGACAGCTAGATAGGCAGGCAGACAGACAGCTAGATAGATGGCTAGATAGATAGATGCATGTCTAAAATGGGTTAAGTAGATATTATACAGCAGTGTAGGAGTGCTGAGCTAAGCAGAGATCAGTAGCTGGATTACATACTTGATATGTGTAACCTGTCGAGGTTTGATCTCAGAACTGAAAACTGTTGTTTTTGGGGGAAGATATCATAGGCACAGCTTTGCCTGAGACAGAACTAACTGGATTGAGGACATAGGTGTCCCACCTTCTACGATGTTTAAAAATGAGGTCTAGCATCACTCAAGTTTAGAGAGAAAGTCCATTTTGGGGTAGGCATTGTAGCCCAGAGGTTACATCACAGAGCTGTGAACCTGAACTGGGAGACCCAGGTTTGAATCCCACCACCCCAGCTTACTCAATGTGTGACCTTGAGCAAGTCATTTAACCACCATGTGCCTAATCTCCCCCCCCCAATTCTCTACCTCCCACTAAGCTTAAGCTTTCTGAGCTTTCCATAACCTCTTTCAGTCTCACTTAACTTCCCTGTGTTCACCTAGTGAAAGTTGCAACTGTTTGTGGCTTGTAGAGCACTTTGGGATACAGTCGTGTTTGAAGGGCACTGTAAAAAAATTCCTTTCTTTTCCTTTTTTATGTCAACACAATCAAAAAAAACAAAAGAATGTTGAGACAGACTCCCTTATTTGGTTTCAAAAGAAGGGCTTATATTAAAAAAAGGAGGCATGGACCAGAATTTTAAATGCACGGGAACACAAAGCAAAAGTGCTGCAAGCCTCTAGGACAGGAAATTCTACCTCTTTGTAGAGCAATTTATTTCCTTATAGGTTTTTATCCTCTGGCCAGCACACCCCGCCCCCCCCATCTGTGTCCAGTGATTTTCCAGCTCCATCACCCACCTTACCTTCATCCAGTGTCATGGGGTTGTGGTGGAAGCATGGGGCCCCAAGATGCTGGCGTTCTCATCCCTGTAACTGCCATCTTCCTCCTGTGTTTTCTTCCCACCAGACAGCCCCCTTGACCTTCCCACTTCCTGTCTGGTGCCGAGCAACACACCTGGCAAACACACACAGTGAGCCCCTGACGAGCAGCAAGAGTCACTGTGGCAATGGAACTCAGCACTGCCCTTCCCGAGGCTACAAAACACTGCCAGTGGTAGCACTGCCACAGCCCTGGACGACCCAGCTCTGCTTCCCAAGTTTGCTCTGGACCCCAGATCACCAGCATGGCAGCATGTTTTGGGCAACTGAGCAAACTATTTAATAGAAAAAGTAATCACGGTACTTACCACACACTTCCACCATATAAACGAATGTCCAAACCAATTCAATTGCTGTGCAAAAAGTTGTCTGTTTACTGGTAGTAAAGAGGTAAAAGTCCCATCTTGGCATAGTACGTGGAATGCAGAAAGCTTCTTATGTTTCACCCTATCAAGGGCTTTGATAGCAAAATATTTATTTCACACCATACATTACATGATGGAGGCACCCACACCATATACCACATGATGGAAGTGCCCACTCCATATACCACATGATGGAGGTGCCCATACGAAGTACCAAATGAGGGGTATGAATTTTGGCTGGTGCGAAAACAGTCAGGGGACTCAAGCAGAGCTGGGATATAATGAAGGGAATAGTGGTAATTGGGGGTGACAGGACCAGGGAAGAGAACAGAGAGATGACGGGGAGGGCAGCTGGCCTGGTGGTGCTGAGGGCTGAGGCGCTAGACGTTATGCCCTCGACCTGTGTTCAGGAATGAGCACGGGCTGCAGGGGATCGGCAGAAGAGGAGAAGGATTGAGTGTCCAAAGGACTGCTCTCCTTCTCCGGCGAGGGAAGGGTGCCAGTGGTCGGCGTACCATTGGCCCCTAGCAGAGGCTGGGGGGGCAGCACGGCGATGCTGCAGATGGGGGCGGAGATGGAGTAGATGCCTGGAGGAGTACGTGCGGGTGCATGCAGGCTCCCTCCACCATGTCATGGCATGCCTCATCTTCGCAGGGAGAAAATGGATGAAAAACGAGTTGCTGCGGTGCATGACAGAGGGCACCTCGCAGGTCCCTCTCCCAGCTAGTCACGGCACTGGCCACACTGAATCTGGTCTCCGGCGGGGGTTGGAGAACCCCGCCAGCCCTGCTGGGGGGGTAAGCCCTGGGGGTAAGGGTCAGCGCTGGCTGGTGGATGCCAGGGGATGGGCCTGGGGGTGCCCTCCTGAGGTAGGGGCCGCAGCAACAGGAACATAAAGCAGTAACAACAACAAAAAAAGAGATGGCGGGGAGGGTAGGTACCCTGGGGGAACAGTAGGTTCCAGGCATTAAAGGGAACCTGGGCTGACTGGATGGACCTCTAGACTTTTTCTGCCACCACTGTCTATGTTTCTATGTACTGTACTACAACATACCACCTGATGGAGGTGCCCACACCATATACTACATGACAGAGACACCCACACCATATATCACATGATGGAGGCACCAACACCATATACCACATGATGGAAGCACCAACACCATATACATGATGGAGGTGCCCACACCAAGTACCACATCATGGAAGCACCCACTCCATATACCACATGATGGAGGTGCCCACACCATATATCACATGATAGAGGTGCCCGTTCCACATACTACATGATGGAGGCACCCACACAAAATTCCACATGATGGAGACACCCATGCCATATACTACATGATAGAGTCACTCACACCATGTACCACATAATAGAGGCAGCCACACCATATACTATACATGATGGAGGTACCCACAACATATGATACATGATGGTATATCAGTGTCAGTGACTCAGTAGGTAGCACACTCGCCTCTGAGGCCGGGAGATCAGAGGGCTGTGGGTTCAGTTCCCACATCTGGTACTTATGTTAATATCCCAGTACTGACACTGTAGTGCAACGTGAGAGGGGTGCTGCACTTCTGAGGTGCCGTCTTTCGGATGAGACGTTAAACCGAGGTCCCATCTGCCTGGACTGGTGGTAGTTTCCCCGGTGTCCTGGCCAAATTTCCCTTATTCACTAAAAATACCATCAACAGCTTAATCTGGTTCAAGATCAGTTGGCATTCATCTGTATTCTCCCCGGTCGTGCCTGAAAATAGGCAGGATTTGTCTAGTGCACTTACCCGGTCAACAAAAAATAAATGATGGAGGTGCCCACGTCATATACCATATGATGGAGGCACCCACACCATATACCACATAGTGGAAGCCCCCACACAATATACTGCATGATGGAGGCACCAACACATATACCACATGACAGAGGTACCCACACTATATACCACATGACGGAGGCACTCACATCATATACTATATGATGGAGTCACCCACACCGTGTAACACATGATGGAGACACCCACAGCATATACCACATGATGGAGGCATCCACACCATATAATGGGGACACCCACACCATATACCACACAATGGAAGCCCCCACACCATATACTGCATGCTGGAGGCACAGATACCATATACCATATGACGGAGGCATCCACACCACATAATGGAGGTGCCCACACCATATACCACATGATGGAGGCATCCACACCAAATACCACATGATGGAGGTACCCACACCATGTACTACATGGTGGAGGCACCCATACCACATACCACATACCACAAGATGGAGTTGCCGACACCATATACCACATGATGGATGCCCCAACACCATATACCACATTATGGAGGTACCCACTTGGTGAAGACGCCCACACCATATACCTCATTATGGAGGTGCCCCCACCATATACCACATGATGGAGGCATCCACACCATAAACTACATGATGGAGGCCCCAATACCGTATACATTACGATGGAGGTGTCCACACACTATATATCACATAATGGAGGCACCCACACCATATATCACATGATGGAGGTCCCCACACCATATATGACATGATGGAGAGTGATCACTTGGCAGTAGGGAAACCTTGGAGGGACACCACATCCAGCACAATGGTTTGAGAGACAAGCCCAGAGCTGGGTCTTCATGTGACATCGGCATTAGGTGCTGGCCCCATGACTATGTCCCACTGAACATCAGGGGAAGGGTCAGTAAGGTAGGCTACGGTGTACATAACCCTTTTCCCAGGCCAACATGGGGCAGCACAGCTGCTGTAAGCCCTCCACCAGAAGCAGGGTAAGAATCCTGGGGCCTGCACTTAGCCTCTTGCCAGTCCTGACTCAAGAATACATACTTATTACATGAAGAGATTTTCCTTTCTCAAGCCAAAAAAATTCACAATTAGTATCAGCAGAAATAAGGTAAGAAAAAAAAACCAAAATGCGAAGTTCAGGACCTTCCATTCTTCATTACAGAATAAATTCTCATTAAAACAAGATCTCTTCTCTTGCATTTCATCAGTTCACATGACTTAGTCCTGCCATGCAGTCATAATCCTCTGCTTATGATATACTGTACCTGTTGCCATGTAAATGATCCTGATGTCACAAGCAGAGGACTGAGGCTTTGGGGCAGGAAAAGCAATGGCATTAGATACAAACATACGAAATTTGCCAGCAGATAAAGGCCTAGTGGCCTATCAAGTCTGCTCGAATGTGCAGCTAGCACCCCTTATTCTGCAGCTGTTCCTCCATCCCCCTTCCCTTCCCCATACCCTGTCCCAGCCCACTTTTGAAGCAGCCCACTGTTCTACTGGATACCACTTACGCTGGTAATGCATTCCGCCCAGCTACCACCCTCTCCGTAAAAAAGGGTCTCCTCATCTCCCTCCTGAACCTTCCTCCCTCCCTCCAGTCTCATATCATGGCTCCAGGTGTCCCTCCTCTCGCTTACTTTGAACAGCCCCTCTGTACCTGTCTTGTTTATTCCTTTCATGTACTTGAAGGTTTCAATCATATCCCCCTGTCCCTCCTCTCCTCCAGCGAGTATATGTTCAACTCCCTCAGTCTCCTCTCATACGCTAAGTCCCCCAGCCCCTGGATCATCTTTTTCGCTCTGCGCTGCACCTCCTCCAGTGACTTAATGTCCCTCTTCAGACATGGGCATCAGCAGTGCACATAGTACTCCAGGTGCGGTCTAACTAATGATCTATACAGTGGCAGAATCACCTCCCCCTCCTCAAGGATATACCCCTTGCAATACAACCCAACATTTATTTGGCCTTTGCAGTTGCCTTCCTACATTGTGCTGAGTTGTTCATTAACCCCGTAATGAGCACCCCAAATCCTTCTCTTCCTCTGTCTCGGCTAGCTGCACTCCCCCCAGCTGGTAACTCCTCCTTGGGTTTTTCGCCCCAAAATGCAGCACCTTGCACTTTTTGGCACTGAACCCCAGTTGCCAGGTGTCTGACCAGGTTTTCAGCTTTGCACGATCATCTTGCAACCCCTGCCATCCCCCTAGGTCATCCACCACCACTCCCATCTTGGTGTCGTCAGCAAACAGACTGGTCATGCTATTGATGCCCAATGATATGTCTGCAATGAATATTCCAAACAACAACGGTCCAAACACCAAGCCCTGCAGAACACCACTCATCACTACCCTTGGGGATGAGAGCTCCCCAACCACCACCACCCTCTGTTGCCGTCCCTGAAGTCAGTTACCTACCCATCTCACCAGCTTTGCACCCACCCCTGTTCCTTCTAACTTACTTTCCAGCCTCCCATGTGGCACCGAGTCGAATGCCTTGTTAAAGTCTAGTTACAGGACATCCACTGCATGGTTCCCATCCAATTGCCTAGTTACCCAGTCAAAGAAATCCACCAGGTTGGTTTGGCAGGATCTCCCACTTATGAAAAGTCTAAGGAGCACACAGCCTGTTTTCATGCAACTGCCTTTCATACTAATAAAAGGAATATGTTTAAATTCAAATTTTTTGGAATGTTAACACATTGAGTCCTGCCTATACTACCAACTGTCATTCTTTTGCAGGAAATGGAAAAATCTCTTTAACTTTAAACCTTCTGACTAACCATGGCTCGAAACTGGTGCTGTCCCAATAGCCAAATGTTGGTAGATTTTGACTTAGGCTAGTAAAATTTCCCTTTAACTAGTCCTGCTGGCTTGTATTGGAAAAAGTAACATTTCAATAAGTGCACCAGCTGGACTAGTGAAAATATTTGTGGGGCCAGTGGATTTTCTGGGTTACTAGCCCTGCACATGGCTAGTGGCTGCACAACTTAACTTCAACTCCTTCTTTTTTTTTGTATCTTCTGTTTATCACCCTCTCCCAGGAACTCTCTCAGACTGCTCCTGCTGGCCTGTCGCCGCTCTACCGCCCACCTGATCCCCCATCTCCGACTGCCCTCCACCAGCTGGTGGACTCCCCAGCTCTAAGCCCCCTGGGGTAGGGCCGCCTTCACTCTGGCGCTCTATCTGGAAATCGAGTGTGCCTGCAGGCCTGTCGCCGCTCTACTGCCCACCTGATCCCCCATCTCCGACTGCCCTCCACCAGCCGGTGGACTCCCCAGCTCTGAGCCTCCTGGGGTAGGGCCGCCTTCACTCTGGTGCTCTATCTGGAAATCGAGTGTGCCGGCCAAGGTGGCGGAGGACAGACTGGGATCCGGAGACAGGGCCCAGTATTGGGCGCGTGGCAGCGTGGAGAAGAGCCATCAGCTATCCCAGGATTGGTGGGGTTTCCATGGTTGGCTCCCCCTAGGAGAGCGAGCGTGCAATGACACCCACATGGCTGAGCCGTAAGCGTCTGCCATGCTCCTCCCCTGAATGTTCCAACCGCTAGTTGTTCCCTTGGTCTCCAATGGGGGTCACCACTGCGCTGGAATACCCGGGATCCCTCCCCAGGGAGAGGAGAGCAGTCCATCGGATGCTCGATCCATCTCCCTCCCCTGCCGACCCCCGGCGCACGAGTTCGTTCCCGAACTCAGGTCGCCGGTGTGGCACGAGGTGTGGTGTCCAGCACCTCAACCCTCAGCACCACTGGGCCAACTAACTTCAACTCCTTCTTACCAGTCAGGGGCAGCACTCAAAGAAACATAGAAATTGACGGCAGATAAGGACAGCTTGGCCCATCCAGTCTGCCCAGAAAATCAAGAATCAAGGCAACACATCAGTTACTACCTGTATAACAGAGACAGAAGGTTAAACTTAATGGAATCATGTCTGGTCCCCATGCTGTAGCATGAGGCACTATAGCGTAGTGGTTAAAGGCACTGAGCTGCAAACCTGGAGACCTGGGTTTGAATCCCATCATCCCCCACTTGCATACAGTGTGACCCTGAGCAAGTCACTTAACTTCCTTGTGCTCCCAGGTCGCACCTGGAAACAAGCTCCGGCTTAGTGTGCCTTTCCTGATTAAACAATTTCCTTTTTCCCTTTCCCTGTAGCACAGGGAGCACCACTGGTATGGGTGTAGGAACATATATGCCAACTAAACCACGGCTTACAAGATAACTGGAGAAGGGACTGGCATTCTGGGCCTTGATCAGTGATTTTGGTTATTCCTCCTGTCTGATAGCCACCCCCGCCAGTGTTATAATGTGATTGCTGTGCTCTCTTTAAATTGAATGTGATAAATGCATAAAGCTCAGTACTGCTGTATGTTTTTGCTCTTACTATGCAGTTCCTAAAGTACAATATGGGGTGTACAAGGGGACTGGGCAACAAATACAGGTACATGTGCAACTGAGGTGGGGCGTAAAAGAGGCACCAAAGAGTCTGACTTGCATACTTTATTTTCCCAGCTACACTACTGCCCACAGGGTTCGGTCCTTGAGCCTAGTATGTTCTCCCTAGTCACCAATAAACTCCCAAAGAAACTAAAGCCATTTTGCATGAGGATGGTGCAGCACTGCAAATGAGTTCAAATAATCAAAGATATAAACACCACCTTGGGGGAAGGTTTCACTGCACTAGAAAAATGGTTGAAAGAATACAGACTTACACTCAACAAAAAGAAAACCATAGCTATAATTTTGGGGTCAAGGGCCAAGTTTAGTAAAACTCACAACTCCTTCCAAACACTAGCCAATGACCACTTACTAACTGAAGTGACTAAAACTTACAACTATCTGGGCCTGCACCTTAATCCTAGATGAAACTTTGAGCTCCATCTATCTGTAATCACCAAAAATGTTCACCGAAAAACAGGTGTACTCTGCGGGTTAAAAAGTCAAATGACCAGGGTCACCAGACAAACAGTAGCCCAATCCAGTTTACTGCATGTGCTGAACCATGGTTCACCTGTCTAGGAAACTGCCTCCGTCATCATGCAACATAGCAGAACTGTCCTTTATAACCTGATAGGGCAATTTGCAATAGATGCTAAGCAGACCCTCACCCCCACCACTGTGACTCACAGCGTCAGCTAAACTGGCTTTCCCTGAAATCCTTGGCTAGACTGAACTTAGCCACAACTGCACACAAGATACTATCGAACAAGAATCCCTGTCTACCTACTCAACCTCTTCACGACCCCTTTTCACAACACTAAACTACTGTAATTACTACCGCATTTAGCTTTGTCCCTGGTTGTGATGAACCTCCGTACCTTGTATATCAATTATTGTACTTTTACTATTGCGTCCTAGTCTATGTGCTCTCCTGCGTCTTCTGTACCACTACTGTATTTTGCCATGTACTGTACACATTTTGTATCCCTACTGCATCCTTCTGTATCTTATGTACACTTGATTCAGCATTGTAACCACCTGCATTAACACTGCTGTATTGACATCCGGGTCACACCTGTAAGGAGCACTGGTTCCAGGGAACCTACCCGGTGAAGAAATGAATAAATAAAAAGAATGTTAATAAACATGAACAAAAATCAGAGACTTTGTAGAAGTATGACTATGAATATATAAATATGAGACACAGTTACAGATATTTTGCTACGTAATAGTGAAATACCAGGGAGTGTGTTTTTTGGGTGAATGCTGGGGACTTTCAACTGTGCAGTGAATATAGTGTTTTACTGCCACCTCCTGGTCAGGTTGTGTTCTGCAGCAACTTCATCATTGCTAGATCTCTTGTCACTGAGAAGAAACTGCTTATAGATTTTAATTTATTTTTATTTATTGTAATTTTTGACTGGTAAAGACACACTAAGCTATGATAGCTTAGCTTGTTTCCAGGTGCATCTTTGGGATGGGCTGCAGGATCCTGTTTTATTGACATGTAGATGGTAGAGGCTTACTATAAAGCTAATTGCAATGTCAGTTACAATTAGTTACAGCATTTTTTTTTGCGCAAACTGCAGGGAGCTCTAATTCAGTCAGTAGTACAAGGGTTGAACTCAGCAATCTTCTCATTTCCTCTGCATTTAAAGCCATAAAAGAAACTAGAGGTCTTAGCAGAACTATTTAAATAATACTTGGGAGTTTTCAAGGGGAAAGCCTGTTGCAAGTGTACGTTAATCATGATTCAAAAAGGTCCTGGACCGGTTCTGCTGCTATGCAGGAGACTTGGGTTTCATACATCTAGCCCCACTGCACATTTAGGCCAGAGGAGTCCAGACAGTTCTGCAGTGACAGTGTGTGGTTGCTGACACCCTCCCAATCTGCAATCTCCGGCAGCTGGTAGTTGGCGTGGCCTGGATGTGGTGCGCAGCATAGGAGGAACCTAAAAAAGTAGGTGTGCCAGGTATGCTAATATGTTTAGCCTTGCCAATGTTTCAAAGGAAAAACCTTCTTCCTCAGGGCAAACAGTTACTGCACCAAAGGTTTCCATTCTTCAGGCTTTACTACAATTTTTTTTTTAATTCATTAATAAGAAATATAAAAAAGAACTGAAACTTCCATTATCTCCAGAGGTGGCTTCGATTGCAAGATCAACCAGATAAAAATTACATTTAACTAAAACCATGTAAGTAAATATGTTATTTTTAACAAAATGAAAATCAATTGCTGTCCCAAGCTTCTGAAATTCTTATTTATTTGTTTGCCAGGTAAACCAACAGTCTCGTTTACACATTCTTCATTGCACTGCTGTTTTAAATCCTGTCCTACACAGGCTTTGCAGAAAAGTAAAACTGCCTTTAAGGGTATGTTGTGGTTTGACAGTGGGTACTCACAGATTAATCCACAGAATTAGTAAATTACACATAGAAACATAGAAGTTGACAGCAGATAAAGACCGCAAGGCCCATCCAGTCTGCCCATTTTTCCTACCTTATGAGTGTGCCATAGACATTTACTCTGTCAATGGTCTGTCTATTCATACTCATCTGTATTGCTCCCGTATGCCTATCCCATGCCTGGCTGAAGCCCTGCACTGTATTCATATCCACCACCCTTTCTGTGAAAAAGAACTTCCTCACATTACCCCTTAATCGGCCTCCCTCTAATCTCATGCTGTGTCCTCTTGAACCTTAAAGGCCTTCTGTCTTTATTCCTTGCTTTCTTCACATTGTTAAGGGGTCGATTCTTTATTTTTAAAGTAGAGTTACACAAAGTTACTGATTTCTCAGAGAAAACTATTTGTATTTAGATACAGTTTGGCTTATATTGTACATAAATTCTATATTTATTACCCCTTCAGTATTGATAAGGAAGTGTGCCTGAAGACTGGATTTTCATCCCTTTGACCTAATCCAGGGCTAGAAATGAATGTAGTTATGCCTAATTTTGCAAGCCAGTTTTCAAAGCAGAATGCCATTTTCATCATGGTTATATTCCGGGCTGGAATACCACTTCTCTATGCCACTGTAGCACAGCTCTTTTGTCTAAGTGGAATACTAGATATTGAGACAGAATACCAAATTTGAGATTTGGGTTACTCAGATTTCAAGCAACCCTAAAGTAAACCCAAACTGTTTGAAAAGCTATTTTAGGAAAGCCTGTTGCTTGTAAGTGAGCTTTTAGAGAAGTAAAAGCAAACTGTTTGAAAAGCTGTTTTAGTAATTGATTTTAAAATCTGCTTGTTTTGGGGGGACTCAAACTGTTGAAAAACACTTGTTAAGGGTATGGGTGAAAACCGGACCACAGGAGCCAGAGAATGGCAGATCAGTAAATAGGGACCAGGCACAAGTTACATGAATTTTTTCGGTTGCCAGTTTGCACCGATACCCGGGGACTTGGTGAACAGCATACAAGAAATGGACCACATTGTTAAATGTCAGACCAGCAAAATGTACACAACTTGTGCTCAGTGCATCCCAACCAGCTTTTACTAATCTGGTTCCAGTAACTTTTAAAAACTTAAATGTGCCTAGGTGGGGATGGGGAGGTGAATTCAAACTACTGTGAAACCCTTTTCTTATGAACATCTGGTTTTGAGGTAGAGGTCAGAAATTTTAAAAAGTTGTTTGTGATCCTGATTGATAGTGTTGATGGAGTCATAAAGTACAAGTACTTTGTATTTAGACACAATTTGGCTTATATTGTATATAAATCCTATATTTATCACCCCTTCAATATTGATAAGGAAGTGTACCCAGCAACATGGCTTCCGCAGACTACATACATAGCACATGCACAGTTGAGTATACTGGTTATCTCCATGAAGTCCTAAATAGTGGTCAGCTAATTGGCTCAGTCTATGTCAATTTAACAAAAGTGTTTGACCTGGTCAACCGTCATCTCCTTATCACTAAGCTGCACTCCCTGGGACTCTCAATGGAGACAGTGGCTTGGATTAATAGCTACAGCTCTGAAAGTAAGCAAAGAGTTAAAATAAATGGAGTGCTATCAGATTCGAAAGATGTAACAGTTGGCATGCCACAGGGCTCGATTCTGGGTCGTCTCCTCTTTAGCCTCTTCGTTAACAATCTACCGGAGGCCTGTCCGAGTTCTGAGGTACGACTATACGCAGATGACTCTAGGATTTTTACCAGCGGTCCATTCTAGGACTCCCTAACAGAAGACCATCAATGCAACTTCAGATCACCTGAGGGCTGCTTTAAGAGAAATAGACTGGTCATGAACTATAAACAACCAAGACGATCCTATTCTCTGGGCCTCACATAAAACACAAGACGCAGCCGCTGATAATAACAGATGAGGAGGGCAAGCCGCTGGAACAAGTTACAACTTTCAAGTATCTGGGAGTAACATTGGATAACACCCTCTCATCCAGCCCACATACTGACACCATTGTAAACTCGGGCAACAGAAAACTGGGGTCCCTCTACAGACACAGGCACAACCTCACTATGGATGCTAGATAAATCGCTGTCACTAGCTCACTCCTCCCTATCATTGACTGTGGGATCACTGTATATGGAGCAGCCTCAGATACCACTCTAAACAAGGTCAGGTTACTCCTCGGCAAAGCCTGTCATTTCATTCTAGATGCAGATAGGCTCACACACACCTGTACACTATACTCCTGCTCCAACATGCTCCCTTTACAGGACAGAATTAAGTTCCACAACTGTGTACTTCGGGGGGGGGGGTGCTGCTGGGCCTTGTACATAATGGGGCACAGAACAAACTAGTATCTTACCGAAACCGTTACCCCCACTAGGGCCATGACCAAAAACACCCTTAATGTTCCTTTTCACAAAACAGCACAGGCGTCATGAGCCTTTGCTGTTACAGCCCCTCAGTGGCTAAACGAGTTCCCGGAATCTATACTAAGCCTAGTTAGAAAATGGGTAGAGATAATAAAGGAACCTGATTGACTGGTACCCCTTGCCAACTATGTATTTTATTTTGACTATACCACAGCAAAAAACAGGTGCCACCACAAGTGACCCAGTCACCCAGGGTATCTTTGTGCCCTGTCACCTGTGGGATCTCGAATCCCAATCCAAAGGCCCCAACTGATAGTGGCCCAAACAGTAAAAACACAGTGCAGTAAGTGCAGGCATAAAGTGAAAAAAGTGTGGGTGGTTGATTTAACCACAATCTTTCTGTCTGCTCAAAGCAATGTAAAAACTGTATCGCTGTCCCTGCCGAACTGCTGCCTTGTCTCCCTCGCCTAAACGCTCCACCATTCCTCCGAAGCCCCAAGCAGATGGACCAGCAGGACTTTTACAAAACTTGCTACCGCAGAGGGTAGCCTGCCACAGGCAAGACCAAAAACAACATCGCGGTCTTGCCTGGGGCCTGACTCGGCGGCTGTCTTCAGCGCCCCTAGTGACAGCACTTCACATAATAGCGCCCCTTGCAACCTACAGAAAGCGGAGGGACTATTTCACATCAATACAGATTTTTTCTTTTTTTTTAAATAATATGACAGTTTCTCAACACCCATTTTATAAGCACAATAACACAGTAAGGCATAATAAGGTACTCAGCTGCACCTCGTGCCTCACTACACCCCTAGGCATGCATGTATGCACATTATACAATGACAAGAAAGAATCCTGGCTTCTGATTGGTCAGTTGGCTATCACAGCAGGGATGTTATCCTGGCATAACATCCCTGCTGATTGTTTGGATTTGAATCCGCATTGTTTCTTCTTCTCTTAAGAAACAAAAATATTTTTACACACTAACAAAAGCATTCTTTAAAATTATTTGGTTTTTATTCTGTATAAAACAACAAGCCATTGTATAATAGAAATAATGCCCTCCAGGGTGGGTGTTAAGCTGGGATAACATCCCTTCCCTTCTCGGGGGTTGGACGAGGACCCAACCACCCGAGGTGAGATGTTATCCCAGCATAACACCACCCTGTCGGGCATTATTCCTTTACTAACCCACACCCCCGTTGTGTGTTATTGTTTACATACGATTGGACTAGTTAAGAAGCAGTTTAGGCATATACTGGCTCATCCCCGCCATCTGTCAATGCCCATGAACCACCCTCTCCAATCCCCAAGACCAGAGCTCGTTGGGCTGCCTAGAACTCCACTCTCTGACAAAGCCAGGGTTGCTGCCAACTCTGTAATAAAAATAAAGTACGCGTTATTGCAATGTAACTTGATACATGGCTGTTAGTTACTGTTTCGTTGTTACTACTCTTACCATTGTGTTGAACTTAGATGTTGCTTATATCTTGTTTCCTCCATGAGTGTAGGCAGGCATACTCCAAGCACTATATGGTGTGCAATTTTATTTAAGGGGGGTAGCAAATAGGCTCTGAACTGCTTCTTTTTTCCACGAAAACTAACAAAAAAATTACTGAACCTTTCTGTAATTTTATTCATATGAGTTGAAACTAGAAGGACTGGTCACTAATACTCTCCTTTGCATCCCAAGGACAATACAACTTTACAGGCTCTGGGCTGGTATGTGGGTGTCTTAGGGACAATGCATGGCATTTGTATTTACCCATGCATGGCAACAGCCATTGTCATGGGATACAAAAGTTGTATTTATTGCGCCAAATGAGGCAACAAACACTGTCCTGGTGTACATTTGTTTGTAACACGGCTCTCAGTCGGGCGGCGGAAAGGAGCGCGACGATTGGCCCAATGGCCACAGCTGACTGAAACCGAGCGGGTATTAAGCCACGAGTAACGCCCGCTCGGTCAGTACCAGCTGTGGCCATGGAGGCACCCCAGGGTAGCGGCCCGCTGGGGCAGTACCTGGAGTGGCCAGGAGGCAGAGGGTGCAGCACTGAGCAAGGAGGAGTCACGGCAGAGATTGCATCGGGAGAGCCCCCCGCCCCCCCCCGGCCGCAGCTTCCCAGAGAGGCTGTCCCGCACGCCTGTCGCTACTTAACACCCCTCACAGATGCACAGCGCGGGTCCCGGGAGCCTGCAGCACACGCTGCCCCCTCAGTGACTGTGGCACCCCACCTACGCTACAAAGCCGCTCGACCCAACAAGAGGAGGTGCCTGCCCACTGTGTGGAAATGGGTGCCGAGCATACAGGTCGCCGCAGGTGAGCGCGCAACCGATCCTGGCTGCCAGAGGTGATGCGGTAACATAAGCTGTCGCCGCCGACTAGCCTATAGTTACAGCAAGACACTTCCGGCTGGGTTTCACCGCTGATTAATGCCCGCTGGGGGCGCCCGTGCACGAGCCCCAGCGGGCATTAATCCACCGGTAGAGCCCTCGGCTGGCGGTGATTAATGCTTACATATTGTCTGGCTACACCGGGGTAGCAGTGAGTCCACTTGGTGTGCAGATCTAAAATCTCTGGCTACGCCCGTTTCCTAACATGGAACTTTTGCAAACAAGCCTATTTGCTCAAAGGTGCTTGTCAGAATTAAATACATCAAATATATAGTTCCAGAAAAAATTGCAAAAGACCCGAATGAGCTCCCTAGCACATGTGTGATTTTCGCCCTACTAGCGTCTCGAAATCTATACACAGAAATGTTATATGGTACAAGTAAAGGACTCGTGTTGTACCACTCCGCGGGCTACCCGTTACTCGGGGTTCCCACTATACCATTTCGGACTGCCCTCCCACACTTCCGGTGAGGAGCATTCTGGGTAAAGATGGACTCCTACGATCTGTTTTGCCGGCTAGGAGCAGGAGCCAAGTTTGATCTAAAGCGCTTCGGCAGGGATGCGGAGAAGTTCAAGGTACGGGCGGCAAAGGGAAGGGGTTGAGCTGGTGCCATCAGTGCGGGAAAGGAAGGAGGAAGAGCGGCGGGTAAAGCGAGTAAATACCTGCGGCTGGCATCCATGCTGTCCCGATGTGCAGGGGCATCCTTTAGGGACAGCATGCGTGCCTCACGTGCGTTATTCTGTACAACAAATAGTCGAAATATACGCCGCATCCTTCCTGAGCGCAGTGAATATGTAACACGTCATAAATGCCCAGAGAGAGGGTTTTCGGTTTGGCTTGTCGGCTAAACTGGCATTCTACTTCCTGTTTCTTCATTCTATGTATGCCTCTTGTCATCATACTGTACCTAGGGTCACCACCTGTCCTGATTTTCGCAGGACAGTCCTAATTTGGGAAGCTGTGTCTTGCGAAAAAACATGAAAAATACTACATGTCCTGACTTTTTATTTCAAAAAATATTTTCTAATTTTCCACTAAATGTTGCGGAAAACTATACCTTTACTAAAATATTGTAAAATGATTACAAACAATAGAAGCAACCAAGAAACTACAGTACTTTGCCTTAATTCTGATTATATACAGAAACCCAGTCTGTTGCATTGGTCGAGGTTATGTACTGTCCTGCGAAAAATGATGTTTCAGTAAGAAATGTTCCACTTTGGGCTTCTTAAAAGGTTGTAACCCTAACTGTACCTCTCAGCATTCAAAATAATAGCACTGACCTTCAAAAATCATAGCAAAAGGACAGCCTGTGTAGCACTTTCTTATTGTAAACACATTGTATGCAGATAGTGGGAACCATGTAGCTCATACAAAATCACATATTTTTTATTTTTATTTATTACAATCCAGGATTACAATACTTTTGAGCCGAGGATCTTTTACAAAGGTTCCTCGTCAGCATGTGCAACAGTCATCATTTTTAGTTACAAAGATAACGTCACTGACTTATAGACATGTAATAACCAGTACAAAGACTTGATATGCCCACACAATGCAAAGCATCATGGACTGCATATGCAAATCACCACAGAATATTATGCTGGTTCAACTTTAAGCAGAATTGCATGGTGCCAAAAGGCCTCTCACACAGTTTGCAAAGGGTGCTAACAGATGACATAGACACGTGTTTCGTCCTACCAGGACTCATCAGTATGCCTCGTCTGTTTGACACCCCAGTGGAATGAACCAGCTACCGTAAGACTGTGTGACCATGTAGCTTATACCCCTCAACCTTTCTTAACCAAAATGTGTGACACGATGTGTGACAAATGAGCAAAATGTGTGACATATTGTCTAACGTGGCACTGGAAGCTCAGACCACTATAGTTATCCGTGCACTAATGTTTATAATTTTTTTGATAACTTAGCATAATAGATTATTATGAATTTCTGCTTCAAAGTCTCAGTGGGGAATGTGGAATATAACCTTCCCCATGATGGACAAAGGGTTTCTGAGAGGTAAAATGAGTGATGTACCTCATAATGTGTGACAGTTGAGAGGTATGATGGAGCCAGTGGTAAGGAGTGCTTCTGTCAGCTTAGTGCAATGATTTGTTAGTTTCTGTGTCCAGAAATAGCTCTGACTTTACCAGGAACAAGTATGCCATAACCCAGGACAGACTGTGGGTGTATTGGGGCATTATACAATGGTGTGTGAAAATCGTGTAGCCTAATTGGTCAAAACATGTCACATGACTGTGGGTAAATCCTGCATAACCCAGGGATGAGGAATGGCATTTATAGAAAACATAAACACATTTTAAATTTATTTTACACAGAGGCCCATTATATAATCACAATAAGGCACTCTAGGGTGGGAGTTATTAGGTGACTTACCCCACTTAATGCACACCCTGGTTGCGATGTGAGGCACAAGGGTTTGCCCGAGTGACTTCAGCCAGGTGGGAAGTGTATTAATGCCCCGATAAACCCACTGCCTTGAGTGAGTTATTGCACTTATAAAATAGCTTGGTAACTGTAAAAAGCAAAAAATGAAAAGCATTTTACAGTCAGCATGCCAATTGTGCGTCTACCGGGGCATTAATGCATAGTCAGGTGACACTTTCTGACCAATCACAAGTCCTCATTTGACCAAGCATTAATGCCCGTTTTATAACTTTATGAGGAACATCAGTAAACTTATACAGAACAAGGGTAAATTTGAGTATGAAAATCATAGCACTATGCAAAATTCATAGCAGTTGAGAGGTATGCTTGTCATTTGTGCTGTCCTCTTCAGACTTGACTCCCATGCCTGACCCATCCCAAGGGTTGAGCTTGGCACCTGCTCGCTAGCCAAATGCTGGTAGATTCTGTATTGGGCTAGTAAGATTTTCCGTTACCTAGCCCTGCATGCTTGCGCTGGAGAAGGTAACATTTCAAATAAGTACATCAGCTGGGCTAGTGGAAAAATCCGTGGGACTGGTGTTTTTTTTTTTTCCAGTCACTAGCCCTGCTGGCTAGTGGCTGCTAAACTTAATTTTGGCCTCTGCATCCCATCTATAGATTTTTTTCTCCATTGCTACAGGTTAACTGCTGCCCTGGGGGGTTCAGCTAACACCCTCCAACCCAGTAGTACGGGAGGTGGAGTGGCCAGTTGGGAGGCCAAGGCTTAAGGGCACCATTCATCATCCTGCATACATACTGGTGTATTACACTGTAATCCTGTTGTTCCTGTGTTTTGAAACCTTGTTCTTCACGTTTCAGAATGTAGAACCTATTGTTAACGTTTCCGAATGTGAAGAACAAGGTTTCATCCCATCTTCCAATTACAAAACAGCGATCAGGCATTTGGATTCTCATAAGCACGAGCAGAGCAGACACAGACAGCTGACATCTTTGCACCCCGATTCAGAATTTGTCATTTAAGCACAAGCTACCACTACAGGTGTACATAATAGAATAACCCCACTTCATTGAAAACTCTTAGATTCTCAACATCTCATTTGTTCGGTGACATCAGGAAGACTCTTGAGCTTCATTCTCCTGCCCCTGCTGTCACTGAACTAACTCGGCATTGAGAATATGCTGGTTCTCAATTCTATATTTTCTTGCTTGTTGCGCCCTTCTCCTTGGTCCACAGTCACGAGGGCGCCATGTGCGCATGCTTCTGCTGAAGTGTGGCTGCAGTGCACATCCTACCAGTTGGAGTCCTATCTCCACAAGCTGCTCCAGCTGAACTACCACCCGTGGTCACCCAGGTGGCAGTAGCACAGCGGAGCTTGCTGTCCTTCCTCCCTCAAGAAGGAGAGCCTCCTCTGGAACACTTGGTCTCCTCCCTCAGCCTCCGATGTTCGGGGCTCATTCCCCAATGGTAGCCCTACTACTGCAGTGATGGGCCTGCCTGTAGTTACCATTCTTTAAAATGTAATACTGGATGGGAGGGGTTAGACTGGCCACTGCAACAGAGGAGAGGGATCTGGGGTCATGATCATGACTCAAGTCACTGTAACAAAGCATTAAGCAAGGTGTTGAGGGTTCTAGGCTTTATAGGGAAGGGCAGATGGTCCCTGCCTAGTCTGTCTTTACAGACCCTAACTGGCCTATGATAACCCTTCCTCCTGTCTTGACTATTTACTAATATTCCATATGTCTCATGTATGCTTGAAGCCCCTTCCTGTTTTCACCTCCATCACTTCTGCTGGCATTCTATTCCAGGTGTACACCACCCTTTCAGTAGTATTTCCTCACATCTCTTTTAAAGTTTTCTCCCCTTCCAGCTTCATCATATGCTTGCTGGTCCTGGTGCTGTTTCTCATTTGAAAGTGACTCCTATTCCTGTACCCTTTTCACTCCTGTGAAGTATTTGTAGCTCTCTATCTTGTCTCCTTTCACTCTCCTCTCTTCTAGGGTGTACTTTATTTTTTTTTTATTTATTCTTTGGTAACCAAGTAAAGCCCACTAGGCACGATGCCAGTTTTCAGGGGTGACCCGGGAGCACTGGAGAGGTCAAGTGACTTGCTCAGAGTCCCACAGTATGGAGGCGTAGGTTGTGGGACTCAAACTTAGGTCTGCTGGGTGTACCAATCTCATTCACAGCTCGTTACTCTAACTTCTAAGCTATACTGCCAGCCCTGTTGCATGTTAACATCCCTCAGTCTCTCCTTGTAGGGCTTTTCATACAACCCCTGCACCATTTTAGTTGCCCTCCTCTATACTGTTTGTCCTTTCTGAGGTGCAGTCTGCAGAACGGGGCACAATACTCGAGGTGGGGTTTCACCAGCAAGCTATACAGTGGTAACACCACCTCCCTCCTCCTGCTGGTGATACCTAACTCTATGCATCCCAGCATCTCACTGGTCCTACCCACTACCTTGTCATACAAGATTGTCGGATATGATAACCCCATTGTACCTTTCCTAGTTAGTGACTGTCGGTACCTCCTGCCCCATCCTGGACTCCTCTCCAGTGTTTCTGTGCCCTAGGTGCATGATTCTGAACTGTTTGGCATTGAACCCCAACTGCCATGCTCTTTGCCACTCAAGTTTCCCGTGATCCCTACGTATTCTCGTCACCTTTCCTGAGTATCCACTGTATTACAGATTTTGGTGTCATCTGTAGAAAGGCATGCCTTCCAGTTCTTCCACAGTGTCACTTGTGAAGATATTAAAGAGGACCAGTCCCAGTACTGAGCCCTGCTGCACCCCACTGGTCACTTGCCCCTCATTAGAGTGAGTGCCGTTGACTACCACCCTCTGTTGCATGTCCATTAACCAATCTCTTACCCAGTTCACCACTTTGGATCCCACCCCTAGGCTGTTCAGTTTCTTTATCAGTCTCCAGTGTGGCACAGTTTTGAAGGCCTTGCTAAAGTCCAAATAGGCCAAGTCCACTGTCCTCATCTAATCTATTTCCCTGGTCACCCAGTTGAAAAAATCAGATTCATCTGGTATGATTTCCCTACCCCGGGAATCCATACTGCTTTTGATCTTGTAGCCCACTGGATTCAAGATAACTCTAATAACCTTTCCTTCGACAGGGTTTCCATTAATTTATCCACCACTGATGTGAGACTGACCAGCCTGTAGTTGCTAGCCTCCTCCCTGCTGCTGCTTTTATGAAGCAGGACTACATTTACTCTCCTCCAGTCCTCAAGAACACAGATTACACAGAAATTTGCCAGCAGAAAAGGAACACATGGCCCATCCAGTCTGCCCTTATACTCTCCCCTGTTCCCTCCCACCCCCCTTAACATGCTATCATCCCCTTCCCCAACCCCTTATGTCTGTCCCATGCTCTCTTGAAGCCCTCCACCGACTCGGCTCCCACCATCTCCGCCGGCAAATGTTCCAGGTTTCCAGTACCCTCTCTGTGAAGAACTGCCCTCTAACATTGCCTTTGTATCTCCCGACTCCTAATTTGAGTCCATGCCCTCGTGTCACGGCTCCTTTTTCATTTAGACAAACTACATGGTTCACCCTGTTTCACCCCTGAGGTGTAAAGTCTCAATCATGTCCCCCCCTTCAGTAGTCTCCAGCAGGTACAGGTTCAGCTCCCTCAATCTCTGCTCATTCGGTATATCCCACATCCCTCGTACCATTTTGGTCGGCCTCCTCTGCACCCTCTCCATCATCTCTATATCCTTGCGCAAGTGCGGTCTCCAGAACTGCACCCCATACTCCAGGTGCAGCCTCACCATGGTTCTGTACAAGGGCATTAGCACCTCCCTCTTTCTACTAGTAAAACCCCTTGCAATGCAGACCAACATGCCATTCGCCTTACCCACCACCTTGCTACACTGGTTCCCCTCCTTAAGTTTCTGTGATACCACAATCCCCAGATCCTTTTCCTGTTCCTTTGCCATGATTCCCCCGGGAGTAAGTTGCCCTCTTGTTTTTTCCTCCCCAGGTGCATCACTGCGCACTTCCCTGCATTAAACTTTAGTTGCTAGGTTTCTGACCACTTCTCTAGTTTCTCCAGGTCCCTCCTCATGGCCTCCACTCCCCCTTGTGAATCCACTCTATTGCAGACCTTCGTATAATCTGCAAACAGGCACCCCTGACCCTCCAAGCCCTTCGCGAGGTTACTAATATAGATGTTAAAGAGTAGTGGGCCTAGTAATGACCCCTGTGGCACCCCGCTGATCACTGCTTGTTCCCTGGAGTGTGTCCCATTTACTACCACTGCTTGTCACCTACCCATCAACCAGCTCCCTACCCACCTTGAGATTTTGTGGCCCACACCTAGGCCGTCCAGCTTATTCAGCAGCCTTCTGTGCGGTACGGTGTCAGAGGCCTTGCCGAAGTCCAGGTAGGCCACGTCCACCGCCCCTCCCTGGTCCACTGTCTGCATCATCCAGTCGAAAAACTCTATTAGGTAAGTCTGGCAGGACCTACCCTTAATGAAACCATGCTGCCTTTCATCCTGCAGACCATTTTCCTCCAGGAATGCCTCCAGACTTGCCTTTAGTAATGTCTCCATTACCTTCCCCACCATCGAGGTGAGACTAACAGGGCAGTAGTTTTTGACCTCGTCCTTCCTGCTTTTTGTAATGCAACCACCTCCGTCCTCTTCCAGTCCTCTGGTACCATGCCTGTGTCCAGTGACATGTTAAACAGTCTCGCCAAATGTGGTGCCAGTAACTCCCTCCGCTCCATGAGTACCCTTGGGTGTAGGCCATCAGGCCCCATTGCTTAATTTACCCTAAGTCTACGCAGCTCTTTGCTTACTCTGTCAGCCGTGAACACTATAGGATCCACGTGCCTGTGGGTTCCCCCCCCTTCCCTTCCCGTAGTGGTCTGCTGCCCTCTCCCTCCTTCGTGAAGACTGAACAGAAGTAATTGATCAAAACTTCCGCTTTCTCCAAGTCTCCCTTCAGAATAGTTCTGGTTTTACCCCATAGTCTCCCGATCCCCTGCTGTGCCTTCCTTTTTTTTCTCCCACATACCTAAAAAAGGTTTTATTCCCCTCCCCAGCCTGCCTTGCTGTCCTCTCCTCAGTGACCGCTTTACCCCTCCTTATTGTCTGCCCTGCCTCGTTCCTCCTTTCCCTGTTGGCCTCCCCATCCTCCGTCCTTTGTGTTGACTTGTACTTCATGAAAGCCCTGGCTTTCTCCCAGACCACGTTTGCCACCTCTCTGTTAAACCAAAGAGGTCTTCTCTTCCTCCTGTGCTTCTCGACTCTCCTGAAGCATGAGTTCGTGACTTTCAACACCCCTCCCTTGATGGCTAGCTATAAATCCTCAACCTCCTGCTTGTTCCCCATCCTTGACATTTCTTCAGCGAATACCCAACGCATCATGCTAAAGTTTGCCTTCTGGAAGTCCAGTATCCTGGTTTTCGTCATGATGTTCTCCCTGCCCGTTGTCACCTTGAACCTGACCGCTGTGTGGTCACGTGTTCCTATTTTATCCTCTACCCCCATGCCTTTTTATGGTGAGCTGTTTAAATAAAGCCGTCAGAAGTGCAGCTAGCACCTCTGTGAGTTCCTTTAATACCTTTGGGTGTGTCCTGTGTGGTCTCAGGTCCTTGACCACTTTCAGAGTTGCACATTTTTTCAGGACGCTTTCCTCTGACAATGGACTTGTGGCACACACACACACACACATCGTTTCTTCTGCTACCTGGGTGTCCTTTCTACCTTTCTTCACTGTGAATACTGAGAAGTACCTGTTCAAGATGTCTGCTTTTTCTTTATCCTTTTCTATGCTGTCTCCCTCCTTATCCTCCCTGTTTCTCACCTTGTTTTCCTCTTCTTGCTTATGTACCTGAAGAAAGTCTTATCCCTTTAAGCTACTGCTTTGGCTATCCTTTCCTCAGTCTGCACCTTTGCTACCCTCACTGCCTTACCTGCTTCCCTCCTTTTACTTGGTTCATCTCCCTGTCTTACTCCCGCTGCATTTCTTTGTACTTCCAGAAAGCCACGCATTTTTCCCCTCAACACCATGGTCACTTCCCTAGTGTACCATAAAGGTATTTTTTTTCCTTTTGCTCACTTCTTTCACGCAGAGGCTAGTTGCCTCAATTATGCCCTCCCTTATTTTTCCGCACTGTTTCTCTACCCTCCCTGGCAGTCCTGCCCTATTAGGCAGTCTCTGAGGCAGTCTCCCATTCCTTTAAAATCTGCCCTACTAAAGTCCAGGACCCTCGTCCTCATTTGGTTTGCCTCAGCTCCCATCTTAAAGTTGAGCTACACTGTACGGTGCTCACTGGTACCTAGGGGACTGCCCACTATGACATCTTCAGTGCTGTCCCTGCTTGTAAGCACCAAGTCCAGCACTGACCCATCCTTAGTGGTTTTGCTGACTGGCTGCCTGAGAAATGCCCTTGTAAGGAGTCCAGGATGGTCCCTCTTCTATAGAAATAGGGTGTGTAGGCAGGGAGGGTTTGACAGTAGGAGGAAATGAGGTGTTGATCTGCCCTAGAGCAGACCCTAGTGAGGCCTTACCTGGAGTACTGTACCGAGTTACGGAGTCCACACCTGAGGAAGGACATGGATTGGAGTCTGTTCAGAGGAGGGTCGCCAAGCTTATCCAGGGCCAGCAAGGCTGATTGTGAAAAACGGCTGATAGCCTTAAATATGTACTTGCTGGATGCCATTCACGGGGGAGGGGTATGACAAAAACATGGACGTTTTTGAGGGATATAAACAGTGAACAGCAAGGACTTGTTTGTAAGGAATAGAGAAGCTGGCACCAGGGGGCATGATTGCAGATTGGTGGGCGACGAGTTCAAGAGAGATTTGAGGATGTTTTACTTCACAGAAAGGCTGGTGGACCCATGAAACAGCCTGGCGGCAGAAGTGGTGGGGGCAGCTACTGTAAATAGGGCAAGGGTGTACATGGTTATGGGGGTTGGGGCAGCACAGGATTGAGGTGTGAGAAAGCAGAGGAAAAGCAAGACAACCCACCAGTACAGTAGGTCGAAGGGGTGCAGTAGTATAGTATGGGCAGACTTGAAGGACCCTCGGTCTCCTGCAGTCAGATTCTATGTTTCTATAAGCGCTTGCTGACTTGTCAATATATATTGAGTTTTGTTGTTTTGCAGCACTCAGAATATCACTTCAGTGCATACAATAGAAAACACACATTGTTAGGGCCATCACTACTGCCACATATATAAGCTTTGTATTTCCCCTTTATGAATTTGTCCAGTTCTTAGGCACCACCGGTGACCTCTCAGCTGACTCACCTCATGTTCTTTGGTGGCTTTCTTGGCTATGGGGTGTCCCACTACCCTTCAGCCCACCCAGATTTGGTGGAGAGGTGAGCTGACTGGTCAGGCTCTGAGAGTGCCAGTCATCAGCTATCATCCCACTGCAGAGGGTACTAGTAGTATATCTGCATGGATTTTGTCTCCTTCAGTAAGCAGAGGTCGGAAATTAAGTTTTGCAGCTACTAGTCAGCAGGACCAGTGACTGGCAGGGCCAGATTAAGGCAACCTGGGGCCCTAGGCCTGAGAGAAATTTGGGACCCCCCTCACCACAGCCATGACACTTCACCACAACTGTGCCCCTCTGCTGTGACCACACCCTTGGCCATTGCATACCAGTTACAGAAACTTGCAGAGAAATAGAAACATAGTAACATAGAAGTCGGCAGAGAAGGACCTCTTAGCACATAGTCTGCCCTTTTTTCCCTACCTAATGTGCCACCGCAGATCCTACTCGCTCTTTGGTCTTCATCCTCCTCCCTTATTTCTAAGGGCCCCTTTGTGTCTGTCCCATGCATGCTTGAATCTTGTTACTATTTTAGCACCCACCTCCTGCACTGGGAGGCTGTTCCAGGTGTCTACCACCCTTTCCATGAGAAGTGTTTCCTCATGTATCTTTTGAGTCTCCCACCTCCAGTTTCATAATGTGACCCCTTGTCTTTAAGCATGTTTTTCTATGTAAAATGCTACCTTCATGTACCTTTTTAATACCTATAAGGTATTTGAACATTTTTATCATGCGCCCCCCCCCTTCCTTTCTTCTTGCGAGTATATATTTAATTAATTGAGTCTTTCCTCATAGGGCTTCTGATACAGGCCCTGCATCATTTTGGCTGCCCTCTTCTGTACTGCCTCCACCCTATCTATGTCCTTCTGGAGATGGGGCCTCCCAAACTGGACACAGTACTCAAGGTGGTGCCTCGCCATCGATCTGTACAGGGATAGCATAACCTCCATTTTCTGCTGGTTATGCCCCTCTCTATGTTCTTGCTATGCCACAAAAGTGGCACAAAACATAAATAACCTAACTAAAATGCTTTTAAATTAATGAAACTAATAATATCAGTATGGAAAAGTAACAATAGTTTCTGTTTTGATCATTTAGAGAACATAATTACTAACTGGCCTGTTTAAAAAAAAAAAAAAAAAAAAAAATTGGATGTGAATTGTTATGATGTGCACTTCTCCAAAGGTCCCCCCTTACACACATGAATGTGCTTGCAGCCTGGGTGTTATCATTTCATCCTGTCAGGTAAGGTCCAGAACAGTGTGGCACTCTACGATAACCCCTTGGACCATAGAACCACAAACTGTGATGTAAGCTTGAATATAAAATAAATATTTTGAAATTTCATCTACAGTTGTTTGAATGTTTTCAACTGTTACTGCAGAGTACTACACTTAGAGTTAGTGACTGCATACAGATATAGGGCTTATGGGCAGACTAGATGGGCACAGCAGTCCTCATCAGGCTGGCACCCTGTTTGTGTGCACACCACCTGATCCTAGCAAGTCACATCAGCTGCCTTTTTAGACTTTGTCCTGTATTATGAACCAGGATGTGGGTCTTTTGTGGGGTGGGATAAAAATCCATCTCTAAAAGAGACTAGGTCCTCAAGCGGTGTAGGAATTAAGTTGGTAGTTTACTAGAGGAATCATGCACTTTAGAGATCATATTTCAAAGCGAGTGACTGTTGGAAGAAATCATTCCCAGGATCAAAAATTTCTGCTATTAATAAGTAAGCTAGGATAAATAAATGGCAAGATTTATTGATGGGATCCTGGAAATATATTCATTTTTATTCACCCTGAAAAGAGAGATATATCAAGGCCAGAATTTCTATATGAGTGAGATGATGGAATAAAAAAAAAAGTACAATGTTTAATTGTACCACTGACATGCATTAAGATTTCTTAATTTTAGGAAAGAGATGAAATATAAAGTACACCCATTGAATTGTACTGTTAACCTATTATATTTAAGAGTAAGACTTGTTTTTAAGTAGGGTTGGGAGACAAAGCAAAGGAAATGGGCCTGTTCACACCTTAAAGGTCACCTTGGCCAGGGCCCCTTAAACTATCATCTGCATTTAACACCTAGTCAGGGAGATGAAAATAATTTCACAGTTAATCCCGTCTTGCTCAGATTACTCAGTGGCTGAGTCCTGTACAAAACAAAACAAAAAAAAAATGCAGCTCTGGCAAAAAGAAGAGTATATAATAGTAAATATATGTTGGGGATTGGAGGTGGCCCCCTGCAAGGTTGGGGACCTAGGCCTGTGCCTATGTTGCCTATGCCTTAATACAGCCCTGGTGACTGGGAAAATCTGCTAGCCCTACAGACTTTTCCACTGGCCCAGCTGTTTTACTTATTGAAGTGTTACCTTCTCCAGTACAAGTCTGCAGAGCTAGTTAGAAGAAATTTTTATTAGCCCAATACAAAATCTACCAGTATTTGACTAGTGGGCTGGTGCCAGTTTCGACCCCCTTGTAAACATTTCATTCCCCTTCACTATGATGCCACGGCATGCTTTTGGTTCACAGTACCCACGTGGAGGGTGCACAGCACACGAGTCGTTTCTTTGGCCCAGCTGTGGTGGTTGCTGTGACAGTGACCAACGTGGCATCTTTTCCCAGGCCAGGAAGTACAGCCACCAGTAACACTCCAGCCCATGGACCACCTGATTGCAGCCCACCTGCCTCGCAGCAGAACCAGGGTCAGCAATAATGGAGCACACAGAACTTCCACTGAGCCATCCGGTATCCCCCCAATAAATTTGTGTGGGTGAGTGCCTCAAGATCTTAGTGTGTCATTGTTTGTATTTTGCACATATTATCTTCCATCACCTGTGAAAGCATGGAAGATTTGGTACTGGGGGGGGCAGAATGGAATGTTTGACATGCAGTTTAACTAGGCATAAGATGCATGTTTATGGGCATTAGACTGATGCAGATACTAATTAAATCACGGGGACTTGTATCAAAATTCAGAAGGGGCCAAAATGTATTTAAAAAAAAAAAGATTTTTTAAACCCTCGTGAAATGTTCCATGTTAGTATTTAAAAACGGCATCTATATACTTTCCAGTTATGGGAAAAGTACATCACCAACTTATATTTTATATTTAAAAAACTGTTGGTATGTAAATATACATCAATATAATTAGAAAAAAACATCTGTTTCTATTTTGATACATATGATAACCATATAATAATGACTTTTTTTTTTTTGAAGTACCGCTTTCTTCCATTCTCCTGACCTGGCCACACAATTGGTCTGCATCTCCACCCAGTCCCATCCCCGGCACTTACCATTTGCTCCCTGTTCTCCCATAGGTGACCTCCTCCCATGGAAAAGGTCTGCCGGGGGCTACCCCTTACCACCCGAACAGAGTTGAAGATTTGGTGTGGAAATGAGAGCCCAGTCAGTGGTCCAGGACCTGTAGCGGATGGCATTCTGCATGGTCGGGGTTCTGGTCTTTTTCTTCCTGCCCTCATGAACATTGTGGAGGTGGAGATGCAGGGTATGTCAGAACAATGACATCCCCCTCCCTTACCACTGGCTTCCGTCTACACTACCACATGTGGTGTGACCCAGGTGCCAGTACTTTGATGGAGACCAGAAACCCTCCCTCCATGAGGAGGCAAGCATTCACAAGGACGCTCAAGCATCCTCCCCAACCAGCCCTCCAGCGACCCAGGCTTGTTCCCGAACCTGGGTCTCTAGTGTCGTAAGCAGTAGCGCTACTGCTACAACTGGCGGGCTGGATTGACAACATTTCTTAATGGCTGGACTCCAAGCTTTCACTTAATAACAATAATAATTTTAAATAAAGAAAGGTCTCATATTCAGACCCAGGTGTAATTGCAGTGCAGCTGTTTGTGCTGGTCTTGCAATGGCGCACGATCAGCTTTGAGTGATATTTATATGGTTAACACTTGCTGATAAAACAGTGCTGATTGAATATCGGCGCAATACTAAGAGGATCTGCACTGCGTTGACACAGAGCAGGGCTGCATATGGCCTACAGGGAACAGTGTTGCCTGAAACAGGATAGCCCCATGTCTCATGTGGGCCATATTCAGCCTGAGCATACAAAGAGCTAACTGGGCATGCAAGGTGCTAAGGGGCATTCTGCATGCTCATTATAGGCTCGGCTGCATGTGGTGCTGCAGCCCGCAGTGCCTATCCCTGTGTTCTGCATGAATCACTGGTGGTGTAGTGTTTCCCCCCCCCCCCCCCCCCGAACACCCATTTGCTGTCCAGTACAGACATCCCTAGTAGGCTAGTGCCCCCAAATACCCATCTGCTGTCCAGTACAGCTGTCGCTGATGATTTAGTGACACCCACCCCTCTATCTGTCTGTTGTACATAATTCCCTGGTGGTGTATTTGTCCCACCCATCCAATTGCCTGTCCTTCTGTTCTACATGAATCCCTGGTGGTGTAGTAACCCCCCACCAAACCGTTCACCAACTCTCCGCCCTGCACTCCCCGCAGCCCGATCACCCTGCTCTGTTAAATTGGCAGCCAGTACAGCCCTCCTCTCGCCGCCTCAGCCGACCGGCTTCTGATGGCCCTGGAGCATGATCACAGGTATTGTGCTTCATGACTGTAAGGCAGTGGCCAGCTGAGGAGGTGAGCGGAGAGCTGTGCTGGCTGCTGATCTAACAGAGCATGGCAGTCAGGGTTGGGGGGGGATGTAGGATGTGGTCCTCAGTGGTTGGGGAGTTGGTGAATTGAGGGGGGGGAATCATTACACCACCAAGAATTCACATAGAACAGACAAATGGGCTGTCGGGTGGGGGCCACTGCACCACCTGAGAGTCTTGTAGAACAGACTGATGGGCAATTGAGTTGTAAATGTGTGTGGGGGGCAGCTTGGCACAGCCGCCTCACGATCAGGGGGGTGTAACGGGCTTACGCCCAGATAAGACTTGGTTTTTGGTGGCGGTAAACAGCGCCACTGTGGTGCTTTTCGCCACTGCAAAAATGTGAATGTACCACTATGTTATACATGAGGAACCCCTCATTTGTATGGGCATAGGTAGTGCCTTGGCACGGCCAGGTTTGGGCAGCACTTCAGGGGCCGCTGAGTATGGCCCCACCCAGAGTGCCAGCGTAAACTCAGGTTAGCGCTCGCACTAACCACATTCGTACCGGGTGCAAGCCTTTAAATGGGGGTCTGAGTTTCAAATTCTAAACCCAATAATCCTAGCATTAGACCTTTTAAATGATATTCTCTTTAAAAGGACAGTGTCGACTTTTCAGGCAGTTCCTGGTCCTCAGTGACCAGTTTGCTTCTCGGCACAGACTTGTCACACTAACTCTATTGAATGCCCCACCATGAAATAATTATTTTACCTTTTAATCACATTTTTCTTATCATGGTCAGACCGAGTATTCCTCCCAAATTCTGCTGCTAGAAACATATGTACTTTGCAAACGTGTGTGTCTAATGGCACCTCATAGACTCAGTAAACTTGTGCATGTAGCTTTCCAGTGTTTTTCCTTTATAAGGTATTGGGTTTTATAACCCAATACCTTATATCGTCCTAAACTGACGTGCAAAAATTTTAATGTAAAAGTTCTTAACTTTTTGTTGTGGATGGGATCGTAACTGGCGCCAGAGCTTTGGCCAGCTGATCCCTTCCAGCTTCCTGGTGCCCCCGCACTCTCTGAAATTGTGATGGGTGGCCAGAGAGAGCACGGGGGTGAGCCTCATGCAAGTCTATAGGGGCTATTTTTAAAGCAGCAGTACTATGTAAAAAAAAAAAAAATTGCGCTTTTTCAACAGTTTATTCCCTGTGCTCTGTTGAGCATTTCCCTGGTACTCTATCATGCCGGCATTGTACTATCACCCGTCATTTGCTTAATTATTCTTTGTCTTTGTTTACATTTCTGCCACCCTACATGATGCACTGGAACACCCTCTGCTGCCAACTGCAGATGCATTTGACTGGCAGTACTACACAGGGACGTCGGGACGGTTCAGCACAGGGTACCACTGCAGTAACCAAAAGAGGTGATGCGATCTGAAGGGGGAGCGCAGCTGAAAATTAGTCAGACGCCATATTTATTGTGACACCACAACAATTCAAATAAATTGCAAATATCTAAAAAAACTAAAGACTGGAAAAAAAAAATATTCACAGATATGGAAACTGGAACTATGGCCGCATGCTTGCAGCCAAAAAGCAGAATTTTGATAAATCACTTCCTGATTTGGTAGTACTGCTGCTTTAAAGCTGTTTTTTCAGCTATTTTAAACAGTCTTTTGGGGGGGGGATTAAAGCAGTCGCTTAACTAGTAGGGACACTGGAGAAGGTAACATTTCAGTAACTACACTAGCTAGGTCAGTGGAAAAGTCTGTGTTGCTAATGGATTTTCCCAGTTACTAGTCATGCTGGCTAGCGGCTGCAAAACTTAATTTCGACCCCTGTCTCCAGTAACCCTCTAGCGCGCCCCCAACACACACGCGCGCACACACACACACACACACACACACACACACACACACACATATCTCTGGAAACAAGTTGCCACCAGGTCAGTATGCTTTTGCTGGTGGAACTTGTCAAATAAATAGGTGGTGTGTCTGGTGGTGGTGGTGGTTACTACTACTACACAACAGCTTTGAGCTCACATGACTTTAATGTTTGTTTTTAAGGATATTTGTGTAAGTATAGGTAACGGGAGTGTCCCGGACCAATCACAGCACCCCCTTCTGTTTTGGTGAGGTACTGTTATCATAAGAGTACCTCACGCACTGAGCCACAGTAACTGGCTACTCGCTGACTGCTCATGCTGTCAGCATTTTAAATAAATTTAAAAAAAAAAGGATTATTTTTTAAATTCGGTAAAGTGACCAAAATATGTTAGTTTTATGTGTCCGTTTGGAGGGTTTCTTATGGATCTAAGAGTGTCGCCTCTTGTGTCCTCAGGGCTGTGGAACTGCTCACCTTCAATTCGCAGTCTTCTGGTCCTAAGAACGCAGGAGGCAACACTCTTTCAGCCATAAGAGGCCCTCCAACCGGTCCCATAAACTTATGGACCAGAACTTTATTTGGATGTTCCGTTGCTACGGATTTCAGTCTGAATTGTTGAGCCTGTTGATTTGTCTAAACTTGTTTTAACTATATTTCCAAATACAGGTGGGAAGGTCCAAAGACATTGACTTCAGTGAATCATCAGAACCATTGAAAGGACTTGATTTCTTTGGAACTAAGCAGAAGCATGTAAATAAAAATAAAAACAGCCTTGGGACTGGCGAGGAAAAGACTGGACCTAAACCTGTGTTACTAAAAAATGACAAGAAAGAGGAGGAGGATTCTGATCAGGAAGTGGAGAATGAAGCCTCTGCTTTCCCAGGGAAAAGAAAACACATGGAGAAGTCTAAAAAGAAAAGGAAGAAGAAAAAATGGGAAGGTATTGATATAAAAAAAAAAAAAAGAGGGTCTCAATGTTCAAAGACAGCCGTTAGCACAGTGCAGAAAATAGCACAGAGCAAGATAGCACATGGCCATCAGGATGCCATGTTCATACAGGAAGCATGTCCTGTCCGTCGTCCACTGCTTGGATGAACATGGGGCCGTTTTAGTGCTATGTAAGGTGCATATACATGGTGGAAACACTGCTGGCAACAGATTCCCCAGAGCCAAGGCAGGGAACGTGTTCCAAACGGGATAGTGCCTTTGTTCCAGGAAGCCATGTTCAGTCACTGCTGATAGCCACATATGGCATGCAAGGCACTGAAAGGGCCATTATTGGCTTGGCACAATGTCTCTTCTGCCCCCTCTCATCCTTGGTACCTATCAAAAACCCAGTATCGGTGTGGTGTTTATGTATGTGACCATGTTGTAATAGCAGTCTTACTGGCAAATAAAAACCCTAGTAGTCTAGTGGCTCCCTAATCCCTAGAACCTATCAGTACCTGGTAATCCACTGTCTTCCCCTCCGATCCCTCAGAACCTGTCAGATGTCCTGGTAGTCCAGTGGTACCTCCCACCTGATCCCTGTCCTACGGATCCTTCCACCCTCCACTGCCCATCTACTCGGCACCGTCCACCCCCAACTTGTCTACAAAGTGATATCTTGGTCTGCTGTCAGATCTGCAGATGGTGGCTGGCACATTCTCACCACACACCACCTCTGCTGGCTGGCATTGGAATTACGGGGAGCCAGTACACACGTACTGTGGAAACATGGATGTTCATCTGCTTTTGATCTGAGCCGGGGTCCACCGCTTTACCTGTGGCAGAGGCCAGGACCTTTGAATCTCTGGCTATTCGGGGTAAACCAGGTTCAGGGTGCAAACCTTTCCTTATCTATCGTCCTTTGAGCAGCAAGGGTTAATTTTTGCAGGAATTTGTGGACTTCAGCATCAATCTGGCCTTGGAGTACCCCAGATTATTAGTTCTAGGAGAATTTAATGCCTGGATTGCTGATGGGGCCTCACAGTTTACCAGATTCCCTTCAGACAGTGACCACTCTGCATTCAAACAGGTTTTTTTTTCTGGATTGAATATATATATATTTTTTTTGAGTACTATGCTTTATATTCTGGCGGCATTCCCTCAGTCGCCCTGCCTCCGCTGAGGGACCCAGCATCTTCCTGGATGCATTACCTCCCAGGGCGGAGCCTGTGGAGCCTCCCAGTGCAGTTCTGTCTGTGCTCATTAACGAATGTGCTGGTATACCCTAGATCTGCTACAGGGAAGGAGGTGTCACTAGGCATGCTGGAGTCACCTTTTCTGTTGTGGGCGTGTCAAGGTGGACGCTGTGACACGACCACGTCATGCGTTCAACAAGCCACAGAGGAGCAGCGGTCACAGGTGCTCCAGTCGCGGCATCCCTTGGTCACCAGGGAGCACTGGACTGGAGTCCCTCTACCCCCTCAGAGGTGGAGAGGGTGCTGTGGCCGCTCAATCCAACCCCACCCCTGACCGGCCCTCTGGCATCCTGAGTTAATTCCCGAACAAATCTGATTGACTTCTTTGACTGTGTCACTAAGACAGTAGACAGGCCAAGCGGTAGACATCTTCTGTCTTGATTCAGTAAGGCCTTTGACTCTGTGCCACACAAAAGCTTGATCATGAAGTTGATGGATCTCGGGGTTGGGGACAAGATGGCCAAATGGGTGGAAAACTGGCTGAAGGACAGAAAGAACCCAGAGGGTGATTGTTGGGGGGAGAGTTATCTGGAACCAGACAGGTACCTAGTGGAGTCCTGCAGTGCTCAGTGCTGGGGTCGGTGTTGTTCAGTGTCTTCATCAGTGACATTGGAGATGACATTAAGGAGAAAATGTGCCTATTCGTGGATGACACCAAACTCTCTGGGAGAGTGGACACAGCTGAAGGGATACAGGACCTACAGGAAGACATGGAAAAGCAAGGGAGGTGGTCTAGGATCTGGCAGCTTGGCTTCAATGCCAAGAAATGCAAAGTTGTGCATATTGGAGCCAAGAATCCTAGGACAGAGTACTACCTGGATGAAGTCAGAGTATCTGCATCAGAGGAGGAGAAGGGCCTGGAAGTGATGATCACTAGTGACCTGAAGCACTTCACACAGTGCAAGAAAGCAGCAGCAAAGGCAAACAAGATGCTGGGATGCATATCTAGGGGGATCAGTAGTAGGAGAGGGGAAGTTATACTGCCCTTGTACAGGTCGCTGGTAAGGCTGTATCTAGAGTATGCAGTTTAGTACTGGTGCCCACACTTCAAAAAGGACATTATCCTGCTGGAGAAGGTCCAGAGGAGGACTAACATACTATGAAGCCAGCAGAATAGGCCCTATGGTCTATCGAGTCTGCTCGATGGTCAGTGCCTATGCCAGGCACTGATTTTTAGCCCTCCCACCCACATAAGGACCTCTATTTCTCAGTGGGGCTCTTGGAGGTACCCTTCCCCTGCACCTATCCCTGTCCTTCTTGAACTCCTCTACCGTAGTTGCAGCCACCAGCTCTCTGGGCAATGCATTCCAGGGCTCCACCACTCTCTCCGTGAAGTAGTGCCTCCATGTTTCCCTCCCCCCAATCCATCTTCATGGGGTGCCCCTGGTGGCCCCTGGTTCCCTTAGCTGTAGGACTCCCTCAGGGCTTACCCTATTGACCCCCTTGAGAAACTTGAAAACCTTTATCATATCTCCCCGTCTCTTCTCTCCTCCAGCGAGTATAAGTTGAGCTCCCCTGGTTGCTCCTCACAGGGCATTTCCCCTAGCCCCAGTACCACCCTAGTCGCTCTTCTCTGTACCCACTCCAGTAATGCAATGTCCTTCTTTAAGTAGGGATGCCAAAACTGCACGCAGTATTCAAGGTGTGGTCTAACCAGAGTATTGTACAGTGGAAGGAGTCACTCACTACTCCTTGAGGTTATCCCCCTGGCTATGCACCCAAGCATTTTATTTGCTTCTGCCGCCGCCCTTCTACACTGCTCTGAGTTGTTCATTTTGGTATCCACCACCACCCTGAGATCTCTTCTCCCCCTTCCCCCAGGTGTATGTATGAGTTGGGTTTTTGGATCCCAGATGAAGAATCCTGCATTTTGCAACATTAAACTTTAGTTTCCAGATTCTTGACCACCTCCCTAGAGTCTCTGGGTCCTTCTGGAGGTCCATCTTTCCCTCCTCCTCATCCACCATTGCCCACAGTTTAGAGTCATCTGCAAAGAGTCTCATCCTGCTCCTGATACCATTTCTGATGTCCATGACATAGGCATTAAATAGGAGTGGACTCAGCACCGACCCCACTTGTGACTAACCTTGAGGATGAGACCTCCCCCCCTCAACTCTCACCCTCTGTATCCACCCCGCCAGCCCGTTTCCTCTCCACCTGCCCATCCCCCCACCCCATACTCTCCAGCTTCTCCAGTAGCCCATGATGTGACACAGAGTCAAAAGCCCTGCTGAAGTCCAGAAAGAGGACATCCGCTGACTTGCCCTGATCCAGCGCCCATGTCACCCCTTCATAGAACTCCACCAGATTTGTCTGGCACAATCTGCCATTAACAAAGCCGTGCTGGTGAATGTCTGTGTGACCCGCGCCCTCAGCACCCCCTCTATCCTTTCCTTCAGGATGCTCTCCATCACTTTGCCCACTACCGACGTCAGGCTAACTGACCTGTAGTTACCCGGCTCCTCTTGCGGGCCTGCCTTGTGGATAGGCACAATGTGGGCCATTCTCCAGTCCTGAGGTACCCACCCAGACTGCAGGGAGGAGTTAAAAAGATCTGCTGGGGGGGGGTGGCCAGGGTATCCGCCAGCTCCCTGAGCACCCTGATACCATCAGGGCCCGGTGCCTTGTCCCCTCTTAAGGCCTTGAATGCATCCAACACCCTACCTCTGGGTATTTCCTTATCCTTTTCCCAATCTTCGACCACCATATCCCCCTCCTCCTCTCCTACCGGTGCTGCTCTGCCCCCTTCTTGGTGAAGACAGATGCAAAAAAGTCATTTAGTACCTCTGCCTTCTCCCCCACCTCTTCCACCCACCTCCCCCATGCTGAGCCGACTGATCTGTCCCTTTCCCCGGTTTTCTTTCCTGATATACCTAAAGAACCCCCCCCCCATCCCTGTGCCAATCTCAGCTCTGCCTCCGCCTTAGCCAAACTCACCACCCTGGTAACCATCCTGGCTGCCATATCATACTCCTCCTCCTTGGATATAGCCCCCACCCCCAGAGCCTTTATAACAGCTGTAAGTAGCCTTTTTCTCCCTCACTGCATCCTGGATCCCCTTTGTCCACCAACTCTGCTTCCTAGCTTTGCCCCCCTTACGTCTTTCCCTCGTTCAGGCCTTGGTAGCCTCAAGGAACCCTTTCTTTGTTAATTCCCATCGTGCCTCCGTGCCCATGCTTGGCCTGATCCCATCTAGATAGCCCCTCAGGATCCATTCTATCCCCCCCAAACTCCGCCCCTCTGAAATCCATCACAGTCATTCTTGTGTGCTCTACCTTGCCTCTTAGTTCTAGAGAGAACCAGACTGTGGCATGGTTACTGCCCGCCAGTGGGTCCCCAACAGCCAGGTCCCTGATGAGCTCTCCATCTGACAAGACCACATCCAGGATGCGCCCCTTCCTTGTCGGCTCTGTCACCAGCTGGGTAAGGAACGCATCCTGGAAGACGTCCAACAGGCGCTGCTCCTTGCTCGATGAGGACGCCATGGTTCCCCAGTCTGCTCCTGGCATATTCGGGTCCCCCATCACCACAGTGATGTTCTTACCTCCACCAGAGTAGTCCTTAAGGTTGGCCACCAGGCCATCCTCCTGTTCTTCCTCCTGCCCGGGGGGGGGTCTATATACCACCCCCATCGTCACCAGTTTTCCACCCTGAGCATGCAGGGTGACCCAAAGTGCCTCTACCTGTTCCTCTGCTTCCTCCACTTTGCTTATCACTATGTTACCCCTGATGATAAAAGCCACCACTCTCCCCTTCCTCCCCCGTCTGCAAGTGGTGTACCCAAGTATGTTTAGGTCCCAGTCATGTCTGGATGAGGACCACGTCTCTGTGACTGCCACTACATCCACCCTCCCCCTCTACCATCCACACTTGCAGCTCCGGCATCTTATTTCCCATGCTCTTAGCGTTTATCAGGACCACCCTCAAACCTATCCCCTTGCCTTCTTTTCCCCCACCCTGAGGCCACCTTGCCTTCTGCCTACCAGGGCCAGCACTTGCACTGTCTGTTGCTCCTGCACTGTGTCCCCTCCCCTCTGCCTGTGTGAGAAGGCCAGGACCTTCCCTTCCCTTCTCCCCCACACAAGTTTAAACCCCACCTGGAGTGGATGAACTCTGCCAGTCTCAGCTGCAGGACCTCTTTTCCCTCACTGCTAAGGTGGAGCCTGTCCTTAGCGAACAGATTCTTGGCCTCCCCGGTTGCTCCCCATTCCCCTACCCACCCATGTCCCCTGGTCTCGTGCCATCTGCAGAGCCATGCATTTATATCCTGTATCTTCTGCTTGTTTTCTACACTTGCCATGGGCACCAGTAGGATCTACAAATATGATAGCCGGTCAGCAGGATAAGGCATATGAGGAGAGGTTGAGGGCACTGAACATGTACTCCCTGGAAGACAGGAGAGAGAGAGGAGGGGGGCACGATTGGGACCTTCAAGTACCTAAAAGGGATAAATCAGTTTAATAAGGAGAGTCTCTCTAAGCTGAGTGGCAGCCATAACATGAGGGGGCACAGTTTTAAGCTGGAGTGTGGGAGGTTTAGGAGGGAGGTCAGGAAGTACTTCTTCACAGGGAGGGTGGTGTGCACTTGGAATGCGCTGCCAGAAGAGGTAGTCTCGTTGAAGACAGTGGGCAGCTTTAAGAGAGGCTGGCACAGGCATATGAGGAGGATGAGGGTTATGGGGAGAGAGGGCATGGACATTAGCTCAAGCTGTGGACCCTGCAACACGCGCAGGCTTGATAGACCAAATGGCCTTCTTCTGCTGGCTTCTTTGTATGTTCATATGAACCTGGGTCGCCCACGTTATAATGGTTGATCTATCCAGTGCACTAGCAGGCCGGCCATGGATCTAGTATTCAAGTCGGAACTCAACATAATGGATGTCAAGATTGATCTGCTAGCTTGATCGACTCATTACACAATGAAATTTAAATTCGAGGACCCTGGGTAGTTCCTAGCCTGTAGAGATGATTTAGTACCACTCTAAACAGAACCTGATTCCTGATAGGTTTCGGGAAGCACTGAACATCTCAAGCATCTTGGCTGCTTGTGCTGTAGCAGGTTACTGCCATGGAATGCTCTAACACTGAGAGTTTGAAAGCTGTCAACACCCTCGCACCTCTGCGTGTACTTCTTCTGGTCTGCTTCCGAAGCTCACCTTGGTATAGTGATGAGCTGAGGCTGTTGAAGACTGCTGGGTAGAGTTTGGAATGTCCCTGGTTGAGATCACGTTCTGTGGATGAGAGTCTGACTCTAAAGACCCATTGTGGGTTCTCTCGGATTGCAGTCACCTAGAAGAAGACCGCGTTCTTGTCTGGGTTGATTACAGCAGGGCGAAATAGGCCAACTCAACTATTCATTTTATTTATTTATTTTTTTTTTTTAATTACTCTCTATTCTTCCGCCATGAGCCCTGCTCTGTCGGGAGACACCATACTGCCCACTTCACCTGCCTTATCTGGATCCCGGTGGACCCCCATGGAACCCGTGGCTGTACCCCCAGGTAGGTACAAAGTGGGGCCCAGTCACCCTAGACAATTCAGATTTCGTCAGGTCCCTCCGGTGGTCAGGCAGGCAGGAGTCATTAGGGTCTGTGCTTGGCACTCCTTCCCCTCGGCACTTCGGCGTCATTTTCCCTGTTCTGGGGGAGTGGCATGTGCCCTGACATCAAGGCATCTCCGCTGATGTCAACCATTCCCCAACCCTCTCTGTATGCTCTGCATCCGCTGCGCCCCGGCTTCTACCAGAGGCCAGTGAAGTGCCAAGCCTGTATCCCCCTCCCTCCTGGGAGAGGAGAGCGGACCTCTGGATGCTCAGTCCTCTCCCTCTCCCTCCCCGCCGACCAGGGCTTGTTCCCGGACCTGGGTTGCTGGCGTGGCGTCCAGCGCCTCAACCCTCAGCACCATCGGGCCGGCACCAGCTCAACTGTTCTGGACTGTTGACAGATTCTTGCATCTGAAGCAATAATTTCCACAGCTAGGTATGAGCAATTTGGGTCCTTGACAAGGTGTCCTCCATTAGGGTAGCAGTCTCGGGGGGCCAGCAGTGATGGAGCGGTTTGTGCAGGGGTACTCCAACTCTCTGGATATGTTTCCACCACTTCCACTAGAGCAGATACCAGTCATGATGTTTCCATTGTGACCTACTTACTGTAACTTGGCTACAGATCCTGTGTGACTGTTGATAGACAGTTGGGAGGCTCTGGTGCCTTTTGCGGCCAGGATCGTCCGGTGCTTCGTGGGAGTTAGACTTTTTCTTCTTCACTGAAGAATAAGGTGATAGTCCCTCACTGGACCTGGAGATTTTGGCTAATCTGAGACCTGTCTCAAACTTCCCCTTTTTAGGGAATGTGATTGAGAAGATGGTTGCATCACAGTTGGAGCGCACCTGCTACAGTATATCATCTTTAAGTCATTCCAGTCCAGTTTCAGATCTCGACACAGCACACAGACTGTACTGGTGAAACTGCCACTAGCACTAGTGATGCTTTATTACTGTAGATGGGGTTTGGGGTGGGAGAGGGGTACCACTAGTACCAGGGAGGCAGTGTTGCTGTAAATGGGGATTGGTGCAGAAGGGGGCATACCTCCGCACATGCAGTGGCACAGAGGCATTGCACAGAAGTGCTAATAGCCTCATACTGACATGCAAAAGTCCTCTTAGTGCCTTGCGTACCTTGTGTGGTTATAAGAATGCTGCCGTTTGAATATGGCATCCGCGAACAAAGATGCTAACCCATTTGGGGTGCACTCTCCCCTTTTGCTCCTGGGTGTCTGTTTCCAGCAAGTGACTGTGGTGCGCCGCTTCTCTGTACTTTGTGTGCCACTACCCCAGTCCAATATCTGTAGTGCACACAAGACCAGGCTCGCTGATTGTGTGGATATTGCAGCTTCTAGGCAGTGAACAAATTAGCACGCTGCGCTGTCAGTTGTGCAGCACTTGGCCAGCTTTCAGTATGGGGCCCCTTGTGTTTTAGTAGCTGGAAACGGAGGTTGTTATTTTAAGATTACTGGTTTCTTGCACGCTGTTCCAATTTTATTTTATTTTTTGTTCTTTTATTGTTTCGGAAAAGTAGACACTGAGGCAGACTCATTGGGCAACCTTATAGAGGATGATGGAATACAGTGGATGTCCTCTCCGCAACCAAAGCTTAAAGGTATTGGAGAGAATGGAGACAGGAAACTCACTGCAGAGAAACTCGAACAGCTCAGACAAGAGAAGGTCAGACAGTTCCATTGAGCTGTGTATTTATTTTTGTTAAGGTTGCTTTCCTTAAATAACTTGGTCTGTTTTATTGTGTGCTATTGCAAGTGTGATTTGCTCTTTAAGGCATGTATGCAACAATAGTAAATTAATATTTTTCTTTGAACCCATCCAGGCTGTGCTGTCCACCTTCATACTGGCCAAATGGCATAACAAGCCAGAGTCCAAGAGGGATAGGAATCCCAGTAGTGATTCACACAGGTGGGGAGGGAGCAGTTTTCACCCCCTTTCATAAACTGATTTGTTTCCTCCCTTTTAAATTTCTCTGACTTCATCCTCAATCTTGAGCGGCCAGGCCGTGACCTCTGACCCGTCGGCTGATGTGCATGCTCTTCAATGCCACACATCAAGCTTGATAGGGATGGCCAGGAAGGGGAGGTGGGGTACTGTTTCAGGATGGCTTTCCCACCCTCCCCAGAGCCCTAGGCTTGAGATCACACTGCTGTCATCATTCTCACCCACCCTCTCCAAAACCATAGGTTTGTATCAATCCCAGGTGTCCATTCTCACTCATTCTCCCAGGTTTTCAGGTTTTAGATTGCACACAGGTCTCCGTTCTCACCCACCTTCCGTCAGATCTGTGATCTCTCTCAAACACACACACACACACACACACACACACACACATATATATATATCTTCATTCTCACCCACCTGCCCCAGGGCCCCAGGTTTGAGATCACGCCTGATTCTTTATTCTTGCCCACTTTCCCCAAGGCCCCAGGGTTGAGATCACGGCCAAGTCATTCTCGCCCACCTTCCTTAGCACCCTTGTTTTGAGATCACGCTCAAGTCTTCATTCTTGACAACCCTCCCCAGGTTTGAGGTCATGCCCAAGTCTTCATGCTCACTCACCCTCTCCAAGGCCCCAGGTTTGAGATCACGCCCAGTTAACCACCCGCCCCAGGTTTGAGATCCTGCCCAAGTCTTTGTGTTTGCCCATCTTCCCCTGGGTGCCAGGTTTGAGATCACCCCCAAGTCTTCATTCTTGCCCACGGTCCCCAGTGCCACAGGTTTGAGATCACCCCCAAGTTTTCATTCTCACCCACCCTCTTCAGGGCCTCAGGTTTGAGGTCAGGCTTGAGTCTTCATTCTCACCCACCCTTCCCCGAGGCCCCAGGTTTGAGATCACGCTCAAGTCTTTATTCCCGCCCTGCCCAGGGCCCCAGGTTTGAGGTCATGCCCAAATCGACCACCCTCCTCAGGACCTCCAAGTTTTCATTCTCACTCCCCCTTGTGAGGGCCCCAAGTTTGCTATCACACTTGAGTCTTCATTCTCACCCACCCTCCCCAGGGCCCCTGCTTTAAGGTCACACTCGAGTCTTCATTCTTATCTACCCTCCCCAAGGAACACTGTTTTTAGATCACCTCCAAGTTTTCATTCTCACCCACGCTCCTCAGAGCCTCAGGTTTGAGATCACACCCAAGTCTTCATTCTGTCCCACCCTGGGACCCCAGGTTTAAGGTCACGCCCATATCGCCCACATGGCTGCACAGTACTTAGCATCAGGTCAACCTTTAAACAAGTGTGAGTGAGAAAACAAAAGGAATAGTGGTTTTTTTTTTTTTTTTGTTTGTTTGTTTTTTTTATTCTAGTTTTCCCCTATTTTTCTCTGTTTCCCTCATTCCCTTATCCTGATATTTTTGGCTTTATGGGCATCACCTTTCCTCAGGCCGGGATGGCATCTTAGTAGTTAACTTCACAGCCGACACCAGTATGACTCTTTGATTGGCCCACTGTGGTGTGTGAATGCTAGGTGTCCTACTTTCTCCAGCAAGGATGTAGCCAGACAAAAAAATGAGTACAGCAGGACTGTGTACAGTGTGGGGTTTTGCCTATGGAATGATTTGAGTATTTGGTTACTGAGGCTATTCAGCAGTGCCTGTTCCCTTTGTAGTGTATTGTTTAGGTCGTCCATGTTTAGAATATCCATCACCCACTCTCTTCTGCCTGGGGAGGTGGGTATTAGGTGATAGTGGAGTGTGTTGAACCAGCGGTGGTGCTGCGCGTAATGCGTAACTGACAATGCACAATCATCATGTTGCGTAGCTTCATTGATTGTCTACGATGCCCCCCAACGAAAGGTAAAATAAATTGATTAAGTCTCCTATTCTGTTTTCTTTTATTCTTTTTCATATTAGTTACTTCACTTGCCCGGGTAGCGTTACGTTAAGCTTACGTTTATAGCGGCATGCGATTCCTGTAGCTTTTGCGCTATGCAACATGGGTGGTCAGACTCTCTCCACTATCGCCGGGTATTACAGTGGCAACCCCAAATCCTCCAAGCATCTGTATTTACAGTGTTTATTTCTGGTTAAGAGGGACCAGTGTACTGTCTTGTACTACTTTGTCTTGAACTATACAGTCTGTATTTGTTTTATTCGGTATGTCAACCTTGTTTGCAAAATTATGCTTTTAAAAAGGACCATGTTTGTTGCCCCATTTGGCACTTTAAACACAACTTTTGTTCACTGCTGCACTCTTTGATGCCCCCACCCATGCACTGGTAAATTTCTTCCTCAGACACCCACATACTACCTCGGAACCTGAATGTGTTGTATGGTCCCTCACCCTGGGATGCAAACACTGTCTATGTGACCAGCCCTTCCAGCTTTGACTCCCAGGAATGAAATTCCAGAAAGGATCAGCTAGCCCTGTGTTGTGTTGCATGCAACAAGGGCAGCAGTACAGAACATTGTTGTTCCTAAGGTAAAACTGTACAGCACAGAGTACATGAAGTATGTTTTTCTACACCCATACCTCCCCAGGAGCTGAGCGCCTTACCATCGCAATGTGCCCAACCACCTCCAGTGTGGGTTCTGTGGTTTGCATGGTGACCCCAGTCTCACAGGTGGCAGGACAATGCACTTTCGCCACGCCACTGGGGCGAAACCAGAAAGAATAGCTATGCCATGAAATGTAATAACTTAGCAGCCCTAACATATTACTGTAGTTTGCTTAAAAGTGGCTTGATTGCCAGTTTAATGAGATTAAAACCCTGTATTTAGTAGTGTGAGACTGGAGACCAAAAAACAAAATCTGAGAAGAGAGTCTTGTGAAAATAACACTGTTTGTGGATAGTAATATGTTCCTTTTTTGTTTCCAGATTAATCATTTCAGAAACAAACACAAGATTTATGTCCATGGATCTGATATCCCAGAACCCGTTATCACGTTTGAGCAGCTACAGCAGGAGTATAAGGTGCATCCCAAGATTATGGAGAACATTAAGGAGGCAGGCTTCCAGCACCCTACACCAATCCAAATGCAGGCTGTCCCAATCATGCTGCATGTGAGTTTCTTTTTTAATTTTCCTGCTTTCTGCGTTCCTGGGATGCTCTACTGTAAGTCAGAATGTTGGTCCTGGATACAAAGCTGAAAGACAAAGAACCTTAGCACAAGAGCACTGTGGCAAGTATTACCCAGAAAAGTGTATTGGCAATAAAGCCAAGTTTCAGAGAAATTCAGAATCACCTGTACCCATATAATGCAAAGCATCATTGGAAGTGTATACAAATAATTTAGACTGATTCTGCTTATGGTGCAAAATGATCTCTCACACAGTTTGTAAAGGCTGAGACCAGGGCTGGAAAACAAGGGCAACTAGGACATGGATGTCTTGTAACCCTGGTGATCTGTGGCTTTGCCAGGTAGAGCACCTCGCTTTAAGTTTCTAGGGATTAAAAAAAAACAGCCCATGCTATTGTCATTATGTTGTTGTGCCATTTAATTGTCTGTTTTGTGCCCCCGTGAGGCTGCCCTTCCACTCAGGGCTCCAGCTTCCATTCCGACATCAACATATCTTTGTGCAACTGGTGCAGCTACCGGGGACCCTACAATTCCATTTGCCTCCATATCTTCACATAAAGCTGGGGAGGGGGACAGGTCAGCAATAGGGTCATGGGTGGGTGTGGCTTCCTATTGACATACCAGTGGAAAGGGATCATGCTGCCAGCCCCTCGGGGGCAAATTATGATCCCTTCCCTTCCTGTGGGGGCAAATAGAAAATTTTTTTGAACATCATTGTGCAACTCTCATTGCGGTAAAGGAGTCCCATGTTTCTACTTTTAGCATCAAGAAAGGCACTCTATAAGGCCTGCTCTCTTCCCCAGTTGTTTGGATCTGTCATCGTGATACTTGGCATGATGATGGTGGGTTTTTTTTGGGGGGGGGGGCATTGCATGATGACACAGTGCTTCCACAAAGTGCCCAATTTTAGGAGTCGTTCACAGTGCCAGCCTCTTGTCTCCCACGTTATAATGCACTGCACTGCCACAGTGTCACTGGATTGAGCTTGAACAAAGCATGCTGTGTAGACTGTCTTGCAAAAATATCTTCCTGGAGAGTGGAACTTAGACATTAACTTGTTCTGACCTCACAGAGGTGGTCAGGTTTTGCCGCTTTTTCTTGTATTAGGTTAAGGGTCTGGGAACTCTGCAACTTCTGGAAAAGAAATCTATGTATTGCAGAACAAGTAGTAACATTCTGTTTAATGAGGAAAGTTACATGGAACCACGACACATGAATGTTTTGGCTAAAGCCTTTATCAGTACTAACAAAAAAACACTTTATTTCTATATTCACAATTTTCTGTTCATCTGCAGAATCGTGAAATTCTAGCTTGTGCCCCTACTGGTTCAGGAAAGACTTTGGCATTCAGTATTCCTATCCTGATGCAGCTGAAACAGCCAATGAATAAAGGATTCCGAGCACTGATCATAGCTCCAACTAGAGAGCTGGCCAGCCAGGTAAGGCTGCTTCTTTCTAACGCAATACAGAAATTTGGTGTCTGAATAGTTCCTTCAGAGGCACATACTAAAGGCCTTATTGGGAACTGGGAACCGCTTAGATAATGCAGCAGACTTTTAGCTGGGAAACGTTTGTGTGTGTCTAATTTCTGTACACTTGGCAAAGGCACAAACCCACATTATAACACTATCTCAAACAATCTGACACTGTTCTCCACATTTGGCAGTTTCATAAAACAGACTGAGGAGTACCCAAGACTGAATCACCCATAATCACCTAGGAGGGGTTGTCCCTCAGTTTCATAGTTTTTCTCTCAACTTATCTACCTAAAAAAACCTAAACTGAAATATATCTGTAACAGTAATCTGAGGTCAGATAGGACACTTAATACCATTAAGTGCCCACCCCACCCCCACTTCATGAACAGGGGACCAGCAGGTATACTGTGCAGATATGTACTAGTTTCCCACCTACCCTGCTAACCAGGGTACCTTGCGATTCCCTTGGTAAGCAGAGATTCATGCAGGCTCACCCTAACACCCTATACTGTTTTAATGTCCACTGTCTCTGCTAGTTTGTTCCGGAAGTTCACCACCCTCTTGGAGAAGAAGGCTCTCCTGACGTTACCCCTGAATTCACTACCTTTGTGTTTCAGCACATGTCCCTGCATCCTGCTGGAGCACACCTGCTCAAACATTTTGATCTTGTGAAATGTCTCAGTATGCAGAAGACTGTTCTCATAACCCCCCACCACCACCGCCCAGCCATCTTTTCTCCAGGATGAACTTGTTAAGGGCCTTCAGGCTTTCCTTTTGGCTTTTCTTCTCCATACCCATGTTCATTTTGGTAGCTCTGTCTAGCACCCACTTTACTGCTTCTGTGTTGTTGTTTTTATATATTGGGGAACTGAGAACTTCACACGGGTGTGGCCTGACCAGGTTACTTCCCCACCACTTAGTTGGTCACCGGCCCCCTTTATGCACCCTAGCATTCTTTTAGCCTCCTTGACAGAAGTCTCACAGTGCTTATGCTTCAGCCCCTTATCATGTCCTCTCCCCCAACCCTTTCTTCTTCCTCTGCATTAAGAGGAGCCCCACAACGTGTGTAGGTCCAGCCTCCATGTCTCCTCCGCAGTTGTAGCACCGTGCATTTGGCTGCACTGAATCTAAGACTCCAAGAATCTGATCAATTGCCCTGCTTGTTCAGCTTGTTCTGAGGTCGGTGCCTTTCTTCAAGAAAGTCCACCATCTTGGGCAGCTTTTGTCCTCGGCAGACCTCAGCAGCCGGCTGCAGACTCCCAAGTTCCAGATTATTCAGGAAAGTCTTAAAAAGCAGTGGCCTCAGCTGACCACTCGGCACAGCAGTAGCACAGCCGCTTAGAGCACCGGTTGCCTGGAATTGTCAGCAGTCTCTGTTCATTTTGGCCGGGGAGGAAAATCGTTTGTCCCAGAGGATGTTCCCCTGCTCCTCTGGAGAGAGAGGGATAATGCCTCCACCACTGCATTGCCACCTGGTTGACCACAACTGGTAGTGCAGAGGTGGCCCACTTGGTGGTAGAGGAGGAAGGTGCAGACGTTGACGCACCACACACGCATATGTGCGTCATGATGGCATAGACCTATGATGCTTGGGAACGGGTGGGGGGAGACAGAAAACGAGAAAAGTCAGGGCCCTGGCACCAGGGGCTAGTAGTAGCCATGGTATATATCCAACCCCTAACCTCAACAGGGGTTGTCTTCAAAGGGACAGAATCACGCGTCTGTTTGGGGGGGCGAGATCCAGCCATCTCTGACCCTGCCTGGGAGGGGCAAACCAGTGCTACGAGGCCACCAGAGACCACCCTTAGATAAGTGGCAGTGGGAGTCTGGTGCCAGAGAGAGAAGGGAGCATAAACAGAATGGGGGAGAGGGGACAGTGGCCCTAATGCTGAACCCTTAGGGATGCCACTGAGTACCCCTCTCCATTCGACGTGCCAGTCCAAGTCCACCACCACTGTCTGCTTCCTGCCCCAAAACAGTTAGCACTCCTCCTCCTCCTTGTGTAGGTCTCGTGTATAGTGTACTTGACCAGAAGGTTATCATGCTCCACAGTGTCAAAGGCCTTGCAAAGTTCCATATAAGATGTGTCTGCAGCCCTGCCCGTTTGTTTCTCTGGCCACCCTCTCAAAGAATGTGATCAGGTTGGTTAGACATGATCTGCTGGTCATAAAGCCATGCGGAGGGGGGGTGAGACCCTTGATCTATCCTGTCCTTGATAACGGATTCCGGGTCCTTGCCCAGCACTGATGTCAGGCTGAGTGGCCTATAGATGCCCAGGTCTAAGCTTGCCCCTTCTTGAAAGGGTGGACCACACTGGCTTTATTTCTGTCCTCTGGCACCACATCTGAACATCCGTGCCCCTAAGCCCACACCTAAGTGTGGGGCATCCCTGGATTTACACTTTTGAGTGTGTGAATATCTTTTTAATTACAGTTTGTTGCCTTTATTTGGTTGATTCCCGCACCCTGACATTACAGACAGCCGCTAGTCTGGATGGCATCCTAGAACTCCTCTGTGGCAAATGTTATAGCGTGGATCAGTCATGAAGATTCAATTAGTCAGTCTGTTTATTGGAGCTAGTTATGGTCTCCACAGGGCAGTGAGACCAGCGACCGGCAAAACCAAGCTATAAATATCTCTGATACGTAGCTTACCAGATTGAATCTTCTGTAGCTGATCCCGACCAATAAGTCAGTCACAGGTATATTTATATATTACATATACAGTTTTTTGAGATCATATGTCTTTGGTTGAATGTGTTGTATTTTTACTTGTTTAATTGTAATAAAAAAGGAAAAAATATGACCTAAGACTTGAACATAGGTCCACGGAATACTGTCAGTGTTCAGCCACCTGTTTAGCCTGGCGTCTCGGAGTCAATTTTGTTCTCAAACTGCAAATCCTGTAGCTGGAAACAATTAAAATGTTAAGGGACTGAAAGCAGAACAGAGAGAACTTTACAGAATCTGTGCACCTGTTATGCAACAATTTACTGACCAGCCCTATGTGTGTACTTCTTGCAGACCCACCGAGAGCTTGGAAAACTCTCTGAAGGGACTGGCTTTAGGATACACATGATCCACAAAGCAGCGGAGGCAACAAAGAAATTTGGACCAAAATCTTCCAATAAATTTGGTAAGTTCATCCTTTTTGTGCTTTCAGATATAAATTTAGGCAGGACTACAACTAGAGTTCATTGGTTTTACAGCAGAGCTTTTTTTCTTCTCTTTGTTTTTCTTCTCATCCCAGATATACTGGTGACTACTCCCAACAGACTGATTTATTTACTGAAACAAGATCCTCCAGCAATTGACCTGAGCAAGTATGTTCTGCAGCAAATGTATACTGCACCGATGATGTGGCTATGCTTGGAGTGGAGGAGATGTCAGATTATTAGGAAGTTATGCTGTGCACTAAGAAGAGGTGGTTTTGGCACCCAAAAAAATTTTTTTAGGTGATGAAGTGGCATCAGTGGAGAGCAGCACATCCCTCATTTTTACGACACGAGAACAAAGGCTGTGCCTTGCAAGCTCTGTGATGCACATGTCAGCTAAAACATTGCCCTAAGCGGAGGCTGGCCCATCCGCGCAGCAGCAGTGCTACCGTTCACGACGCCAGCAACCTAGGTTCGAGAACGAGCTTGGATCAGCTGGGGGGGTGGAGAATTGAGAGTTCCAGAGGACACACTCCTCTTCCGGGGAGGGCGGGTTGCCATCCTTACCTCAATGCTGCCACCTGGGTGACCACATGTGGAAGTGCAGTTGAGGGTGTCATACACACCTAGGATCTTCTCAGTGCGCCTGTGACAGAGGGGATGGAGAGTAAACGGAGGAAAAAGATGTCCCATTGCCCGATGGATGATGAACCCTGGTCCTAGCACTGCCCAGTTTACCACCTGACAAAACAGCCCTCCGCGCTGCCCAGGGCAGGCATAACTGAGGCAGTATTTAGGGAGATAGCTGATGGGGGGCAGGGTCCAGTGGAGCCCGTAGCACCTTGGGGATTCCAGAAGAAGTTCAGACAATGTGGTACAGGGGGGCATAAGCAGAGAATGAGAAACAAAATTGCCCAAGAGAGTGTAAACTACTTTTTCTAATCACCATGCCCAGTACTAGTACAGAGTTATGAAGGGGATACGACTTCATAAAAGACCGTACTCAAACCATATTTAAACTTCTAGAAGGACTGAGAAAAGAGTGCTAAGTTAGTGTGTGTGCTGAAGCAGAGAAAATTGCCTGAAGAAGAAAGCCTGTCAGTCTGCCCTGAGAAGGAAGTACAATAGAATGATAATATTAAATGTATACTGAAAATGAAAGGAAAAGTTAGGAGTCGGACTGTCAGTGTAGTGGTAGTGTTAACCCTCATGATGCCAGTGACCTTGGTTTGGGAATGAGCCCCGGGACATTTGTGGGGCGCAGCTGGGAGGAGGAGGAGGAGGACCAAGCATCCTGCAAGAGGTTCTCCGGGAAGGCAGGGCGGCATGGCAGTGTAGATGTTGGAGCTTGAGGGGGTGTAGGACACAGCCTGGCTCTATAGCGTGGCTATGCAGTTGTGTGGTCGTGCACATCATGAAGCCCTAACTAGCTGCATCCTACGGGCTTGGCAAAATGCCGGCGCACCCAGGCCCCACCAGTCTGACTGGCCACTGTCTTCTGCACTTGTGGACCAGAATAGGGCAGTTCCAGTGCAAAGCCTCGTAATGAAATCCACCACGGGGCAGGATGCCCTGTGGGCCATATGAGGACAGCTAAGTGCCAGAGAAAAGAGTAGGATGGGTCTAGGTGGGAACTAAGCGGAGGTGGGCAGCTCATTGACCAGAGATAAGAAAGAGAGTTAGAATAGGTGTTTCAAAAGTTAGGTTTCTTTTGGGAATTGTCATAGTGGTTCTATTTTTCCTTTATTGGTCATTCCTGAAGGAAACCTCCATTCCAGCATTCCTTATTGCTACTGGAGTTCTGCTCATACTAAAGTATCAGCAGTTTAGAAGTTGGCACGAGCAGATTTCTGGTAGCAGCAGAGCTAGACTGAGGAGAGAAAAGGCCTGAAGTTTTCCATGTTATGGTCCAGTGCAGATAAAGGTATCGCCAGGACAAGGATTAGCAGCTGGGAGTTGGAATTAGGATGCCTTTCAGGGCTCGTCTGTTAATACAGTGAGAAAGGGATGGCAGCTGGGAAGGAGAAGGATGTTTTGCATGTGGGGGGGTTGCCTGTTAATGGAATAGGAAGGCAGTAGTAGCAGGGAGTAACCCGATGAGATACACTCACACTGCTACACCACTCTGGGTTTTTCTGAAGGTTTTAGAAATTTATGGTTGAGTCATTCCACAAACATTTGAAGCCAGTGCCAATGGGATTTAGGAAAAGGGGATTTTTTGTGGATCTTTAGTTGAAGCTTATGGATATCATACTGCAGTGTCACATAGGGAGCTTGGGATCTCGGCTGCAAGTCTCATTTTTTTTTAATTTGGGTTTCTAGTGTTGAATGGTTGGTCGTTGATGAATCGGACAAGCTGTTTGAGGATGGTAAAACCGGATTCAGGGACCAGCTTGCCACCATATTCCTGGCTTGTACATCCCACACTATAAGGAGAGCTATGTTCAGTGCAACATTCGCACACGATGTGGAACAGTGGTGTAAACTGAACCTGGATAATGTCATTTCAGTATCCATTGGGGCAAGGTAATTGTGATTTAACAACAACAAAGCACTATATGGCAAACATCACACTCCGCTAACCATTTGTCTGTGTCCTCTTGCAAATGGAAAGATGTCAGTACACCAAAACTTCTTTACTTGTTCATGTACCACGGCTCTTGAATTGTTTAGTTAGTCTGAGGTTACTAACCATTTTAATAAAATGATAGGGAAAATCCTGCTTTCTGATTGGGTTATTGAGGCTGACAGCCATAACTTTTATGTTAGCACATCCAGTGATTAAAATAAAAGTACCAGTGCCAGTCTTGCCCCTTTCTGGACATAGCAATGTGCCGACTTAGAATTTTCATTTTAAAATTGGAATTATTTTTTTCTTCCCACTTAAACTGTTACACTTTGTAACACCTGCCCAGTTACCTGTCCAGAAACATATTTTCATAAATTCTACCTGTAGATGACTGTTTCTTATCTATTCACAAGTGGTTATTTTTTTTTTTTCTTCTTCTTGTTTCACGCTGTTTTCCTAAACGGCAGCAGCACAGTTTCGCCGATGCTCCATCTGCTGATCTCACTCTCGGTTTCCTTCTGTGGCTGCCTGCATTCCTGACACAGTCAAATCACTTATGTACAGCATTGTGGAATTGATTGTATTGCTTTGCTGAATTGTATATTCCCCATTACGCCTCTGGAAATGAGCTGTTATTAGCTGAGTAGGCCTGTCCTTTTCAAATTCTTAATAAATGAAAAAATACCAGCTCCTGTGTTACAAGCAAATAACATGCCATTCTCTGTGGTTTACCAAATAGCATTACATTGCTGTAAAAACATTCAATTTTCTTGCTTTAAAAAAACCTTTTTTTATTGTCTCTGATATATAGCTGTTTAGACCATGGCTTGCAGCCTCTCTCTCTCTCACATCTCCCCGTCGACCCCCTACTGCCATCTGCCACTCCCCCATCATCATGGTCCACATGGGGCAGGATCTGAGGGTGCTGGTGCCAGCATTCTGACATGCCAGTGCTCCTGCATTTTCCTTTTACTCCCACTCCCCTGGGCCTCCCACCTCCTTGTGGCACTGAGACAACCAGCTGCTGGCTTTGTATGCTGCAGCACACTCTGGGCATGTGCCACCTCTCGCAGATAGCTCCCCAGCTCACCATGAGGGGCCGCTGCAGCACCGGATGTCGGGCACCTCCCTCCCTGGGCTGGCTCGTATTGCACTCTGCAGCACTTCCTAGGCCCTTAGATTCACGCCTGAATCTGGTTTGCCAGCATGGCCGTGCATCATGTGCTCCTTCCTCCCCCCATTTCAGAAAACCTTTGACATGGAACCCTTTCTGATAGCTTTACTTTGGAGAGGGGGACCAGACAGCGGTGCCCTCTGTCTCCCCTCCTCTTCGCTCTGGTTTTGGAGCCCCTTGCTGTCGCCATCCGAGCGCATCTGGAGATGATGGGTGTCATGAGTCAGTTGGGCAGAGCCCATAAGCTGTCCCTTTATGCAGACGATATGCTGCTCTGTGTAGCCAGACCTGCCCAGTCTGTGCCCCCACTTTTGGAGTTGATTGACCAGTTTTCCTAAAGTTTCAGGCTATAAGTTGAATTTAAGTAAATCAGAGGAACTGCAGCTGGGGGAGGCCCGGAGGGGATGAACAGGCCATGGCGTGGGGGTTTAGGAGACTTCAGGGCTCTTTTGTATACTTGGGAATTTGAATTGGGAAGGACATTAAGACCTTATATGATGTAAATTATATTCCACTCCTGCAGGTGACTATAGCTGACTTGGGTAGATGGGGTAGGTTACCCATTACATGGCTGGGACGAATAAACCTGCTCAAAATGAATATTCTCCCCAGAATTTTGTATAGCATGCAAATGCTCCATGTGGATCTAACACGGGTAGATACTAAATGGTTAGAAAAGGCCTTTTTGGTTTTTCTGTGACAGGAAGCGACCTCGTGTGAAGCCTACATCGCTTAAAGAGCCATGGTTGAGAAGGGGACTGGCAATTCCTGACTTGGGGATTTATCACTTGGCCATACAGTGCCGATATTTACAAGACTGGGTGGGCAGACCTCGGGAGGCAGGTTGGCTAGACCTAGAGGAGCGGGGCTGCCCCGGCAATGTTTCAGCGTATCTGACTGGGAGAGGTTGGAAGGTGTACACAGGACTGACTAAGCCGAACCCCCTGGTCACATCAGTGCTGGATAGCTGGGGACGTCTGGCCCACCAGAGAGGAATTGTTCAGGAGGAAACCTTGCTCCTCCCTGTGGCAGGGAACCCTTTTTTTTTTTTTATCCCTAGTCTGTCAGATTCAGGTTTTAAGGAATGGGAGGCTTGTGGCGTGCAGTGCCTGCGGGATCTGTACACTAGGGATGGATTGGACTCTTGAGGGACTACAGGCCAGAACAGGGTTGGGGCACCAAAATTTTTTTTGGAATTTGCAGATTGGGGCATACTGTAGAACTTTAGGGTGAACACTTAACACGGAGTCCATGTTGGGCCAAATTGAACAGTTGATACAGGATGAGCGGAGGAATCCCAAGGGTACCATATGCAGGGTGGCCAAAACGGGTAGACAACTACTCTCGGATATGACACACAAAAACAGGCAGCTCTGGGAACAGGATATGGGGATCCTTATCACAGAAGATACCTGGAAGGTAATGACTCTGCTGCACCAGGGCATCCTGATCTGTAATAAGTATAAATAATCTTTTTATAAATTTTGTCTCAGATTATATTGCGCCCCCACCCCACCCCGACATAGAAACATAGACTTTGACGGCAGATAAGGACCGCTTGGTCCACCTAATCTACCCATTTCTCTACCTACAGGATAAGCTGCAGATCCTATTTAACCAACAGCCTATTTCTTCCTACCCTCACAAAAATTACCTTATGTCTGTCCCATGCATTCTTGAATTCACAGTTTTATACCCCACAACCTCCTCAGGAAGGAAGGCTGTTCCATGGATCCACCACCCTCTCTGTGAAAAAATACTTCCTCACATTGCCCCTGAGCCATCCCCCCTCTATCTTCAAATTGTGTCCCCTTGTTCTTGCACATCTCTCTTTCTGAAAGATGCTACTGTCTTGGACTTTGTTGATTCCACTGAGGTACTTAAACATTTCTATCATGTCCACCCTCTCCCTCCTTTCCTCAGGGGCATACATATTAAGCTCCTTTAGTCTCTCCTCGTATGGCTTCTCTTGCAGACCCTGCACCATTTTAGTTGCCCTCCTCTGAACTGCCTCCATTCTTTCTATGTCCTTGCGGAGATGGGGTCTCCAGAACTGGACGCAGTACTCCAGATGGGGTCTCACCAACTGTCTGTACAGGGGGATAACAACTTCCTGTTTTCTGCTAGTGATGCCTCTCCCTATACATCCAAGTATCCCCCCGGCCCTTCCTACCGCCTTCTCACATTGCTTGCCAACCTTAAGGTCATCTGATATGATTACCCCCAGGTCCCTTTCCATTTTGTTGTTGTTACTACCCCCCCCACCACCACCACCACATTGTGTAATCTTCCCTGGGTTTTTGTTTCCCAGGTGCATTATTTTGCACTCCTTTGCATTGAATCCTAGCTGCCACACTTCTGACCATTCCTCCAACCTTGCCAAGTCCCTTCTCATCCTTTCCACGCCTCCTTGTGTATTGACCCTGTTGCAGATCTTTGTGTCATCTGCAAAGAGGCATACTTTTCCTTCCAGTCCCTCTGCAATGTCACTTATAAAGACATTAAAAAGGACTGGACCCAGTACTGAACCCTGCGGTACCCCACTAATAACCCCCCCCATCTTCAGAGTGGACTCCATTTACAATTACTTTCTGTGTCCTATTGTCCAGCCAATGTTTTACCCAGGCTACCACTCTAGGACCCACTCCCAGGCTGGTTAATTTGACTATTAATCTTTTGTGTGGGACTGTGTCAAATGCCTTGCTAAAGTCTAGGTAGGCCATATCCACAGCCTCTCCCTGGTCTACTACCTTGGTCACCCTGTCAAAGAAATCAATTAGATTCGTCTGACATGACCTTCCCGCTTTGAACCCATGCTGCTTTGGGTCCTGTGCTCCACTGGCCTCTAGATACGCAACAATTCTTTTTTTCCAGAAGTGATTCCATCATTTTCCCTACCACAGAGGTCAAACTGACAGGTCTGTAGTTTTCTGCCTCTGTCTTGGTCCCTCTTTTGTGAAGGGGAATCACATCTGCCTTCGCCTCCAGTCCTCGGGTACCACACCATCCTCCCATGATTTGTTAAAAAGGGTAGTCGACAGTTACCAAGTTTAACCTTGAGGTTTCCCCGGTGTGCCCCGGTGCAAGGTTGGTATAGCTTCTTACTATCATTATTTTTGGTCCTCCCCGTTCTGCAGGAGTTCTGGAGGGAGGTGAGACAGGAAGTGCAGAACTTGGCGGGTAGACCAATCCCACAGCTGCCTATGACAGTGTTGTTCGGGGTAGAAGACAAAGGTGATGCGGAATGGATTCCTCTCCCAAGATGGCTCGGAGCCATGCTGGTTATGGCATGACACTGTATTCTTATTAGCTGGGTGTCAGCAACCAGGCCCACTACACAACAATGGAAGGTTCTGATGTTGCATGCGCTTGCCTTGGAAAGGCTTACATATGTAATGCAGGACAGAGAGGAATATTTCTATAATGTCTGGCAACCATACCTAGCCGCCCTATCTCCGGCAGAGACCTTGACCCTTGGGGAAGGATGGGTATGAAGGATAGGAACAGGGAAAAATGCAGGAGAATATTATTTATGTTTTTGATCATAGAAGGTGCTCAAGTGAACTGAATAAAAAACATATTAGTTTTATTTTAAAATTATTGAACTAATTGTATAAATGATTTTTCCTTTTATTCTGTATATTAATTTTTATGTTTAGGGATCTGGATCTTTATGTATATAAGTTAAGCAATGTGGTTGTACGTCTTTGTCTTGTTTCCAGTTTAACTGTGTTGTTTGTATTTTTACTGAAAACCTGAATAAATATATGATGCAAAAAAAAAAAGAGAAAGAAAACCTTTGACTAAACTGGAGGGTCTCTGGCAGAGTCCCGGTTCCACATTGTGCTGCACTGAAACAGCTTACCAAAGGGCCGGTCCAGTGGCAAAGCAGTAGCTCATTGTGTTGCCATTTGGGATACTGGAGTTTGCACATTAGCCCCAGAATCACATTCTGGGGCTGGCTGATGGCCAAGTGTGTCATGGGTGTTAGGGCTCAGCTCTTAGGAAGGAAAAACGTGCCTGGCATTATGCCCCAAACACCACCTGTTGACCCAAGCAGCGGATTTGGAATAGTTGTAATGGAAGCCACTCTTCTGCCTTCACAGACAGTGGAAGGGTGCAGCCATAGAGATTTTTATCATTCTGTGTTTGGATGGACCATGTCAGGCTTCTGTTGGCAATACCCAACCCCCAGAGCCCCCACCCACCCACCCAGTGGTGGAGCCCTCGGGGCAGCTTGCTTCCTGCTGGAGAAGGATCCACTGTGTAGAACAGTAGGGAGTGTGGGATCAGAGTGTGCCAGTGCCGTCAAACAGGTGGCAGCCATTGTTCATCCAGATTGACCCTTGGCCCTGAATCCCTCTAAAGAATTGTAGCGCCACCTCTAGCTTAACAGTGACCTTCTATGCACACAGCATGTCCTCATCATGTAACAAGCTCCCTGGTCCTCCACTGGGGTTTGCAGTAGAGATGGATAGTGGCGCCCACCCTCCCCAGGCTGGGAATCTGCCAGCCCCCTGTATCTGCTAACACACCCAAATTGCAGACATAGTAGGCCTGTGGGTGACCCCTCCAAAAATAATAATAAAAAAAAAAAAACTTTCCCATGCTCATTACATGAATTCACTTATCTCTTCAAACAGAAAGTGTGTGAGCAGTAACATACGATAGGGTGTATGTTCATTGAGAAATACAGGCATTCCTTTGGTTTGGACAGAGACACCAAGACACAGCACGAGTGGTCCTTAGCATACACTAGAGGAGCGCTGATATCTTCCAGTGAACAAAGCACCCCAGAGTGTGTTATTGCACTTTTTAAAAAAAAAAAAAAAAGGCCGGGTATTAAACATTCTGGCTTACAACCCTCAGCACTGTGCAGACGTTGGTATGTATAGAAATGGCAGCTGGCGTGGTTCAACCAGTGAGAGAGCAGTATTTGCAGCTGACATCTTGACCCATTTTATAAAGTTTTACTCTCTTGCCCACAACCTTTTCAGGAGGTCACTTGCCCTGTCTCACAGCACCACTGTGGCAGGCTTCCGACTGTTGGAAAGAGCCTCCCCGCCAGCTCCCATCCACCTGTAGGGAGCAGTCACCAAGACATGAGAGACTGACTAACCTGAGTGTCCAGAAAGAGTCTCACTGGCCCACCCCATGCCTGAGCAGCAAAGTTCCATACGGACCCTCAGCCAGGAGGTCCTCCCTCAGAAACAAACCTTTGCAATGGGCCATCATAACAGGTTATGCCACTAACAAAGTGCAGAAACACTTTTAGTTTTGTTGCAGTAACAATCGTATTGCGGTTCTCAACATACCCGCTGCATGAGCTGCATTTATTTGTGTCAAGGAGACCTGCATTGAATCTGTATATCCCCCCCCTTTTTTTTTTTCTTTTTTTCAATCCTTGTAAAATCTGTGTTCAAAATCTGGTTCCAATTCTGCAACTAGTTTACTGGACTTTAAGTAAACTCGTGATCTGTTTTGTATTGACACACCGGTGATGCGTGCCATTTTAGAACTGTATGATGTTGTTTATGTCCGCTTCCGTGGTGGAGTTCTGTAGCAGAACCTAGCTGCATCGTGGCAACAGTGGAACAGCTGAAGGATGTAAACTAAATCATAGAGTTCTAAAATGGACCTTGGCAGCAGTGTGTAAGTCAGAAGCACCCACTTAGTTTGCCAAAAGGCCTGAAAAAATGGAACAGTAATAAAAACGGAACCAACATTTGAAAAATATCTTATGCAGAAAATACCTTTTCCTGGATAAAGGCAATTCACTTTATTGAATCTGATTATCATATAACACTTTTACTCGCGTCCGGTGCAGAGTGGGCCACAACTAGCGCCAGCCACCCGGCACCACGCCCCGGACCAGGTCTGGCGTATGCTGCTGCGACAGCTCACACAGGCGATGAATTGCCAGAACCCCCGGGGCTCTGTGACCAGGAACCAGGTGGCCATGCCTCTCGTGTCCAGGCATGGGGCTCTGTGAAACCGCCACAACGTGTATCACCTCGTGATTTTTTTTTTTTTTTTTACCTCAGCGGGAGACAGACACAGTGACGCTTGATTCACCTACGTGCAGGCGTCTGCTGTGCTTCCTTCCTTTTGTATGCTTGCCACTGACAGTGCAGTGCAACACATGCCCCGAACCCACCCCAGAGGTAGGAGAGCAGTCGTGGGATGCTCAATGCTACCTCTCCCCTGCCAGCCCCCGGCGGCCAGAGTCCGTTCCCAAACCCAGGTCGCCGGCGTGGCACGAGGTGTGGCGTCCAGCTGCTCAACCCTCTGCGCCACCGGGCTGACTTAATTGCGTCTATAAATAACTTCTTTCCTGTAGAAGCTGTATTTTAAATATTGGCTCATGTTCTATTACTGTTCATCTTTGCATGCCTTTTAGTAAACTCAGTGGGTGCTTCTGATGGATTTATCTATTATACAGATACGGTTGTATTGGGGTTTCATTAAAAATGGCCATTGTCTGAGCCTCGTATCTCAGTCGTCTTAGACCCTAGGACTGCGAACTTTAGTATGCACCTTCTCTCTCCTCGGGTCTCTTAATCCCCGTAATTTTGTGAAGATTGTTGTAGTTTGTGAGATATTAAGGACTGAAATTATGTATTTTTGCCCTCAGATAGCTAAAAAAAAGGTAAAGACTTGAGGTATGAAACTTACAGGTTTTGTCAGTATCATATGAGAGTACGTGCTTTTGGAGTTTTGGGATGAAAATTTAATTTGTAAGTTAATTATACTTGTTCACACTTGCATGTTCAAAAACTCTATCCAAGAAAAATAGCTAGAACTGTGTGGATTTTATTTTTCATGTTAAAGTTCAACATGGACAAAAAATTTAAGATATGTTAACTTTTTAATTTGGTAAAAGTTAAGGTTGACAGTGTGGTGTTTGTGAGGGAGGGTTATCACAAGTTATAGAATGTATTATTTAAAACAACAGTAGTTAGTTGTTGTTTATTAAAAATGAAAGTCTTCGTAAAGCAGTCCTTCATGAATATTATTTTTTTCTGTAAAATCTACATGTAGCACAAATATTGAAATCTGTTTTTTAAAATCTTCATACTGAATGACGTTTTTTGTGCTGTGCGAAGATTTTCGAACTGATCGTGAAGTTGTAAAGTGACTACACAATTTTCTTAGAAAATAAGGAAATTTATGGCAAAAAACATGTTACTGCTCATTGGCATTGCTAACATACGACATGCAAACCGTACAAAGGTTGGAAATAAACTATTAGGGTTGCAAACATATTGCTCACAAAGTTTGGAAATGTCCTGTTAGGGGTGTTATGTCCAACTCCCACCTAACCACGTCCCCTACCCTCATGACCCAAGGACGGTCTACAGGTACAAGGCCATAGATCAGTGAATGGTATGGTACTTCATACAGGGTCCACATATTAAAAATTGGTATATAGCAACGCTAATCCTGCCCCTGCCCCACCTTGTGGCCAGGGTGACATAAATCATTTAGTCATACTACACAACTGAGTTCGTGCTCATGAAGTGATTTTTGAGCCCTACAAAAACTGATAACTGTGCAGTGTGTGTAGTACTTTCAAATTTGTAACAGTTCTGCTGCTTCGTGAAGGCTGTACCATATCATGTGCCAAATAAGGCACGGGTTATAATGGATGCAAACCTTCACAGCTATCCACCCAAAAAGTATTCTAATTGCAGACATACAGTATGTATGAAATGCCAGACTTGTGTATCATGACTACGGATAAGTACTTTGCCCATCGCTCATGAGAATTGGGGAGGGGCAGGGATTAGGGTTGCTATGTACCAGTTTTAATGCACGGATCTTGTATGAGATACCATACCATGGGTCTATTTCCTTGTACCTGTAGACTGTCCTTGGGGTCATGAGGTCAGGGAACAGGGTAGGGTGGGTGAGAGTTACACAAGAACCCTAACAGGACATTTCTAAACTTTGTGGGCATTGTGTTAGCAATCCTAATAAATTTTTTTTTCCAACCTTTGTGCAGTTTGCATTTTGTGTGGTAGGAACCCTAATGAGCATTAATGTAGTTTTTTGCCACGTGTGTGTGTGTGTGTGTTTTTTATAAAATGGGTGGAAAAAAACTAAAAATACTGTCTCCTGATTGGACGAAACAGACCACATGACTATGCATTATCTCACTACTGCACACCTGCACTTTTCTGTATTCTGCCCCCCCAAAAAAAATTGGCCATTTTATAAAACAGATAATCCACTAGACGGAGTGTGGTTGTACTCTGATGCACACGTGCCTTGGGTGGTTGAATGCACTCAGCCTGCAGCCTTAAGCCTCTCAACACACACCAAAGCATGTGTGTATCAAAGCACTGCTGCACACCCTGTAATGGATTATTTGGTGTGTGTGTGTGTGTGTGTGTGTTTTTGTTTGTTTTTTCTTTTTGCTATGGACCATTTTAAAACTACATTTTAGAACTCTGTGAGGTACTTTATGTCCCTTCAAGACACAAAATTCCATGGTAGAACATGAATGTACTGTACTATCAACAGAAGAGCTGAGCAAGGACATTAACTACATCATACAGTTTTAAAATGGCTTATACCACCAGTGTGTAACTCAAAAACGGCCACTGGGTTTCCTAAAAGATCTACAAAGGTAGAATAGTAACAGAATGTGATCCAGTATTTCCAGGTTCACTTCTATAGAAAACACAGCCATAGGGCCAGCCCGTCAGCGCAGCAGTTGGATTTCCTCTTGTGAACCGGGTTCGGGAACGGAGCCAGGTCATCGGAGGGTCGCCAGGAGAAGGATGGAGTTCCTGTGGACAGCTCTCCTTCGGGGGTGGGGCATGCTTGGCATGCGGGGGACTCCTAGCGGAGGCTGGGAAGTGGGAATCCCCCACATAACTGGCGTCAGACTGTTTCAGGAGGCGGGGCGGACGCTGGACGTCATTGCACGTCCCCACCTCCCAGAAAACATAGAAAAAAAAAAAGCTCTCTGGGATGCTCTGAATGACGCTGCCTCTGAGCCTAGCCTACATCGCTCCTCGCTGCACTGCCACCGACTTGGTCCCGGTTCCACCGGGCTCCACTCCAGTCCCCGAACCCCACCCTGGGCGGGGAGGCAATGTCGGGAAACAGACACCTTACCCATCGTAGATGGGTGGGTTGTGGAGTAGGTGGTCCCACCCTAGGGAATAAGCCAGGGAGTATCACTGGCAGTTGGCGGTAATTGAGTAGCGAGGCAGGAACGGGGTAGTGCGGCAGATGTGCAAGCGTCCAAGGGGCCAAAAAGCATACTAAATAAAACAAAAAAAACACAGCCATACTGGTTAAATGTTGTTCTCCTGTACAGATAAAGTTCCTACAACAGAAAAGATTGCTAGAGTGAGTAGCTGTTTATTTGAAATACCACTCTTTAGCATCCAGATATGAAATAAAATATATTTCCTTGTTTGCCCTCAGGAATTCTGCTGTTGAAACAGTCGAGCAAGAACTCTTGTTTGTTGGGACTGAAGCAGGAAAGCTGCTGGCAGTGAGAGACCTTGTTAAAAAGGTGTGTGGTATATGTAGTGTTATTGCACCTCCTTTGCCTATAGTATCCCCAGGTACTTCTGCCACCACCCTGGTGTATCCCTGAAACTCCCCTGTAACGGTGACCCCTTGGTTTGCTACCTCCTAGATGTTCCTCTGTTTGGCTTGTGTCAGGCTGATGGAACTCTGTTCTCTGAAGTGGTGCTCTCGCCCCCACACCGGGGGACTTTACATCGTCTGCAGGTTCTGCCAGTCTCCGTAGCACATGCTGTTTCAAAGACTTGTATTTGTCGCTGTTTGAAATGGTCTGTCTACTGCCTTTGTTGGAGTATCCATCCGGTATGCTGATGACCTGGGTTTGCATCCTGGGGGTTACTGTGTTTGTTTATTTGAGAGTCCAGACTAGGTGGTGTTCATGAGCTAGTGAGTAGTGTAGGTAGGATGAAGCAAGGGGGGCGGGTGAGTGGGAGAATGGAGGTGGCAGTTTTAATAACTGCAATACAAAAAATAAAAAATTTTCACGGCAAGAAAGAAAAAATGCAAGAAATAAGGAGAGTTCATTTTTATAAAACTTGTTTACTGGGGGGTGGGAAATGTCAGTGGCTTTACAGGTAAAGTCTGACATTTTTATTTTTTTCCCCTTACTAGGCAAAACAAGTGGCTACTAGTTTAGAAATAAAAATTCTACGCCAGACCATGACTACAGCAGGAGGGTTACTGCTCGCAGCGTTGGTGACCAGGGTTCAAGAACAAGCCTGGCACGCTGGGGACACGGAGCTTGAGTGTCCCAGGGGGACGCTCTTCCTCTCCTGGAGAGGGTGTCTGTCTGTACCACTACACAAGAGCCACCTCAGGAAGCATGGGAGGTGCCGTTTTGCGCTTTCAGTAGGAGGGTGGTGGGGGGAGTGTATCGCATGTATGCATGCGCACGTTAATGCCACTAACCACAGGGCAGGGCTAGAAATGGTCAAAAAATCGCAGCCAGGGCACAGGATGAGTCCAGCATCTTGCAGGATGCACACCAGCCTACCAGGCTTTGCTCCACCGCAGATTCGGTCACTGGCGTTACCATGGGACACCAGAGCAAGTTTGTTCTTGGGATGGTGGGGTGACTGGACTGGGGAGGCTGACAGACGGCATTAACCAGAGTTGAGGGGACAGGAAATTTTTTAAGGTGGCACAAGGATATGTTGGGTAAAAGGGCAAGGTTGTCACCAGGATGTTTCTTTACTCATTGGTTATACAGACACAATCATGTGGGTAAGAAAGAGTCCTATCCAATCAGAGAGCAGCAGATTCCCTAGATAAAACACAGCATATACGATACCCCTGCTCACTGGTGGTTCTTCCGATGTATGGCTACTTGATGGGAGACGAGGGCTACCTTCACAGCCCTGCACCGTTCTTTCAGCTGGATATGTTGGTGGCCTTGTGATGTAGACACCTGCACACTGGGAACTGGACTGAGACCACTGCAACTCATTTTACATAGGCTTCTGAACATCACTTGGGTGATGATGGCTTTCGACTACTACTGACTGACTGGCTGGATTTGAACCAGGACCTAAAGTCTTAATGGGCAGACTAGGTGGGCCAAGCGGTCCTTATCTGCCATCTAATTCTATGTCTCTATGTCAAATTCTATGAAAGGCTCCTTAAGCCACTACCAATCCACTGAGCCATCAAATTCTGTGGTTAAAACCTATGTCTTTGCACATACGGTATTAAAAATAAAAAGATCACTCAGTGTGGTGAGATTTAATATTTTTACCGCATCATTACTTGCTTTATTTTTCACAACCTGAAAATTGTTTCCGAAAGAAAATGTTAAATACCTTTAATTGTAAAGTTGTTTGTTTTTGTGTGTGGGGCCAGATGCCCCCCTTCCCCACCTCCCTCTCGTAGCTCCTTGTCCTCACTGATCATTACCCAGAGTTCCGTAGCCATCTTCACAACTGATGTCCCCGACTTGTCTGCTCCTCCTACTCCTGACTGAGCAGTCACTGCAAAGATTACATAACAGAATGATGGAAATGTTTCATTCCATACAAAGTAATGCGTTCAGAGAATTTGTTTTGTAATGTTTTTGCAGGGCTTTACGCCCCCCGTCTTGGTGTTCGTTCAGTCCATAGACCGAGCTAAGGAGCTCTTTCGTGAATTGATCTATGAAGGAGTTAATGTTGAAGTTATCCATGCAGAAAGGACGCAGCAACAGGTACGATGGAAGAAACACTGCTTTGTAGACAGAGTAAAATTCTAACTTGTGTGCTGATGGTTAGTCTTTCCGTGGCTCATTTACTTATTTTTTTTTTTTTTGAGGGGAGTGCATACCTAATGAATTCCCATTATATGTGACCCCTGTACTGCCCAGTATATACTACCTCCCTCCCCCTACTGCCTAATATATACTATCCCTCCCCTGTAATGGCCAATATACTACCCCTCCCTCCTGTACTGGCCAATATATACTCTCCTCCACACACACACACACACACACACTGACTAATATATACTACCCCCCAATCAAATAATGATTACAGAGGTTTGGGATGGCAGGCGCGGCAGGTGGAAGAGGACAAACGGTGTAATCTTAAAGGGACACTGTCAACCCTTTTAGCATCATATTATTTCTAGTTGAAAACACTCATTTTATGATTTCTTACCTTTTCTAATATTAATTGATGCTGCTGGATGTTTAATCTGTCTCCTTGCTTAGTAAGACTGAAATGCTTGCTAATGGTGTAATTATATCCAACCTTGTTTAATTTTAAATCCTGGATCTGTTCCTATTGCATACTTCTGACCAATAGGGACACCCCCAAACAGTGCAGCCACTCATGCTGCAACAGTCTCCTCTTCTCTCACTGCATCATGAGTGGGCTACAGTGTGTTGGGGGTGTTCCCAAGTCCAGGAAAGATGGTGTGGGAGTTAATCAAGGAATACAAACACACACATGTTGGTGTGTTAACACCACTATGGTGGGCAGACCATTTTTCAATTTTAGGAAAAAAGAATCACAGAATATGAACCATCATAAAATGTCTTTTTTAAACTAGGGACAGCGGTATCCAGTGAACAAGATGACCGTGATTGAGCACTTTCAAAAAGGGTGACTCAGTCACTGCGCCTGTGTTCTGGGCTACCTGGCAGGGTAACAACCGGATACAGGGGTAGGTGGGTACAGCGACAGGATGTTGCTATATAGACACACGCGGGGGGGGGGGCCACATCACATGACAGGTGGAAGAGGAGGGAGGGTATGTGGGGTGAGGTGGTGGTCGGCTGCTGAGCTGGCCGTGTGGTGTGGTGGGTAGGTGGCAGACTGGGGTTGGGAGGGTACGAGGTTTGGTTCTGGATCCGATCATTTTTTGTGTCAGGTTGGAGTTTTCATTTAATTTTTACACCCCATCCCCCGACATGCACCCCTGGAGTAGAGAATCCTTAAGTAGGGGGGTGCAAGGGGTGAAGCATAACATAGAAAACCAGTCACCGGTTTTCTAGTCACTGCTAGTGTACATCGCCATAATTAATTTTCGGCAATGTACACTCGCCCAGATGGCAATCGCTATTCCATTATCGCCATTATGATACAGAACTAGGGACAGCTTTAGACCTAAAGAGGTTGACAGTGCCCTTTTAAGTCTTCTAATAGACTAAGTTATAGTGGTGGAGTAATGCCAGTATCATTAAGGGTGGATAGCCACGTTAACGTTAAAATTGTTGTTTTCAACCACTTATGTGTCTGCCATTGCTGTATAGAGTTTCATGAAACCTTCAAACATTTGAAGTTAAACTTTTAAAAATAGAAAAGTTAGATATAAAAATAGATCTGTAGAAGTTTCGCAGTTGAAGCGAGCTGTGCGAAATATGCATCAGCAACACTTTTACAGGTCAGCTTGGCTCTTCACTCGATTCTGCTTTGTTACTGCCACCTGGGTGACCCCAGGTGACTGTACAGGTGGAGCCACAGAGTTAGGGAGGACACTGACATGCCCACATCCATGTGTGCACACACATCAAAGGCTCTTCTTGGCATGCTACAGGAGCTGGGACAGAAAATGTGACAATGCAGGAGGATGTCCACCCCTCACAGCTGGCCCCCCACTGCGGACCAAGGCACTCTCCTCTGAACCACTGACTGAGTCTCCATCAGAGGTAGAGCCCTCTCCTCATGGGCCCTGCTCTGGGGGGGGGTGTAAGCCAAGGTGACAGTAGGCGATGTGGTAAGTCCCAGGGAAGTTGGATCAGGGGCTGGGTGAGTGGGTAGGACCAATGGGGCCCGCTGGTAAGAGGGGGGAAAATGCACACTAAATTAAAAAAAAAAAGAAAGAAAATTTAAAAGAAAAAGGAAAATTGTTGCAAAAACTGCATTAAAGCATCAGGAATGAAGCTTAAAGCCACAAAAGTAAGAAAATGCAATATTCGGGTTGAAAGTCCCGTGAACAGTGGTGAATCTGTGTCCTGGCATCCCCTGGGGTTTGAACAGTCATGCTTCACAGTGTTGGCGTCGGCACCCAGTCTTCAGGCATTTGTGTGTGTGTGTGTGTGTGTATGTGTGTGTGTGTGTGTGTATATATGTATATGTATGTATATGTATGTATATGTATGTATATATATATATATATATATATATATATAGGATATACAATGGTGAGCTGTCAGATAAATGATTTACCTACACAAGTGCTGTTTGACCTTGGGTAACCTCACGATTGGCATAAGCCACGAGTGAGATGTCCGAGGTCAAACAGCACGAGTGTAGATAAATCATTTATATGACAGCTCACCATTGTATATTTCATTTATGCAATAGGGATGCATTCTGTCAGTGCAGGGACATTTGCTTTTGATTGTTTATCTTTTTTTTTTTTTTGCATATGTTTGTCAAAAACGTGAACAAAACATTGCATTTTCTGCTCTTTTTTGCTAATTATAAAAAAAATCTTTACGGTATCTATAAATGAAATACTCGTTTTGTAGATAATTTTGTGCTGCACAACTTTCATGCTCACAGTACTATGCTGTCTTGTTTTCATTTTAAAGTTATTTGCATTTGAATATAGTTAGTACTGGTACTGAGGCTGAACATTCTAAATGAGTTCTGGAGTGATTATGACATATGTACTACGTGAATAAATCTGTGATGCGTCTACTATGTGTATAAATGTAACATTTTGAATTTATCTTAGTAGCTAAGATTTTTCATGTAGGATTTATGTCCATGCCTATTGCATAAATATATATATATATATATATATGTATTTTTTTTTACAAAATCATACATAACCCATGATGCAAAGCATCGGGGAGCTATCTGCATTCACGAGCAGCCTAGATAGACCGTGATGGCCTTTTGCTGCTGGCAATTTTCGTATGTACGTATCATGGATATATGCAAATCACTATGAACATTTAGGTTGTTTCTGCTTTAAGCAAGACTGCATGGTGCCAAAGGGTCTGTCACACAGTCTGCAAAGGTTGAGAACAGAGAGCCTTGGCAGATTATGTGAGAGGCCCTTTGGCAACATGCAGTCCTGCATAAAGCAGAACCAGCCTAAATGTTTGTGGTGAATTACATTTACATCCCATGATGCTTTGCATTGTGGAGGTATATGTAATTTTGTATTTCTTTGAAACCTGGCTTTGTTGCCAGTGCTCTGTTTGGGGTAACCCTTGCCTCACTGATTTTGTGCAGAGGTTCTTTGTTTTTTTTTTTGTTTTGTTTTTTTGGTTTTTAATATTTTGTAGGTGCTTGGACAGACACGGCAGAGTTAGGGCGACACTAGCACTGTGTTGCATGAGCGTTCAAACCCCCAAGAACAGCAGGATGCAGATTCAACACAGATTGGGGACTTTTAACCCTAATGTTGCAATTCATTTTTGTGGCTTTAAACTTCAACTCTGACTGATGCTTTATTGCAGTTTTATGCAGTGAAAATGTTAAAAAAACTGGTAATTCACTAAGTAGCGTAAACACACTTATTTTAAATTGGTAAAGACTTCCTATGTGGCATTGCGCTGTAGTAGATTATCTCTTTCTATCTTGTGCGGCTATTTTGGGTTGGGTGAAACAATGGATGGTTCCAACACCATACGACGCTACTGGTACGTAGTTAGGGGGGTCATTTTAATGGGTGTCGATACACAATGCAAAGCAATGTTATATTACCTTGGTGTGCGTTTCATTCATTTTCCTTCTCTAAATTCTGTTTTTCTAACTGATGGTCGTTACCTGGCTGGCAGCTTTTTCACTAGCCAGCAGTGCCACTGTTGTCTCAGGAACCATGAGTACATCATCCAGTATCTGAAGCACCAGAGGCCATCCTTTTTTTACTGTTTTTCTCCCTCCCAGTCCCCCGTGTAGATGTACAGGTATACCCTCCCATTGAGCAGACAAATGCACACAGCCATCTCTTCATTGTTTTACAGCCTCTTCTCAATTGCATAGGTGCCTACTTCCCTGGGTCACCAGAAGAGAGAACCCCGGTAGCATCCAAGCAGGTGAAATGACCCAGAAACGGGCCAGAAATTGGGTCATCAGCATGGCAAGTGCATCCCTTAGTCACTGTACCATCGGGCCACCCTGAGTGTTTCTTTTGTTTTTTGCATCTTCTATTTTTGCCACTTGCAGTTCCAAACTGGCCCCCTTCTGATGGCGACCCGAGCCTCGTCACCTACCGTCCTATGACTTACCCATCTACTTGGACCTCCATGGGTGAGTGGGTGCCTTCAGGTGGTGGTGCGGAGTCTGCGGGGTCACCGTCTTCATCCTGCCAGTTGGGTTTCCCCCTCCCTGATTTATCCCATTCCAAAAGCCGGCACACGAGCAGTGATGTGGGCATGTGCTATAAAGATGGCGCACATACTCTGTGTCTGTGCCCAGATGATTGAGAGGTGGTCACTGTTGCACCAGCTAGCCTCCACTAGGTGGCAGCCTAACAGCGGCATGTGCTGTTCCCCCCCCCCCCAAACAAAGGAGAAGGTTAATGGCTGCTCAGTCTGTCTGCCCCCATGTGACCCTGCTCTTTCCAAACTTTGGTTGCCAACGCAGTGTGAAGTGCTACAGCCCACTATGCCACTGAACCTGCCCTCTTATGTGTGTTTCATTCATTTTTTTTTTTCTCTTAGTATTTTATCTCCTGATTGCTGTCCTGGCCTCATGTAGGATCGGTTCCCCCAGTCACATCACCCAGCTTACCTACGGCTTACCTGCTGTTATTGCCTGTTCTCCTCTACCAGAGGATGGTGTCCAGTTGCTGGTATGAGGCCTGCAAGGGACCACTCTGCCATCCTGCCAGGGTCGGGGAAGGGGGGGTTTCCTCATCGATTTGTCTCCACTGGGCCTGGGTCAAATGCAAGGATGCATTGTCCACACTCTGCCTCCTTGGAGGTGGCTCACAGCATCCAGTGAGTGGGGTATCTTCCCTGATGTCTCGCTGTGCTGCCACCTGAGACCTCTTAAGTGGCAACGGCCGAGCAAGACATCCTGTCCTCGGGACACTCAGTCCTCCCTCTCTGACCGACCTCCAAGCGACCTGCGTCCATTTCCAAACCCGTATTGCTGGCATGGCAGGTGGCAATTCGTCCAGTGCCTCAGCCCTTCATGCCACTAAGCTGGCCTTTGTGTGTTTCATTCTTATCCTGATTACCTAAATTTTAGCTTCTTAAGAGATGCTCAACAGTGGTTTAATGTTTTTGGTTTTTCCTGTTGTTTGTTTTACATTATATTGGTTTCAGCTGACTTCCTAGTGGACAGACATCTACATTGCAGAACCAGCATACAACACTTGGGTTGATGCGGCACATCTGGCTTGGCTCCCAGTAATTCCGAGAGTCGCTGACCTGAATATGCATGGAAACTGAATTACCTTCCTATACTAGAGAGGGTGGGCCCTCTCTGTCATTGCCTTGGTGTATTAGAGGAGCAGTGCGGGGAAGTCTGCATTGTACTCGGCCTGTGTGCATACACTGACTGCTCCATTTGTCAGAGACACATCTATCTTTCACCAACACTAACATCTCACAGAAAAAAAACATTTGGAATGAATCCTTCAGATGATTTTGTACAATAAATTCATGTTTTAAGACTTTCTTTTCAGGCATGACAATAAAAAGTTACAATTGTTAAAGAAACGCAATAACTGATAACACCTACATGCAGTTTTTACTTTCGAGGCTGACATTAGCATTATGTTTTAAAACTGCTAAGAAAAGATACAGCTGCGACAACACTTCTTTAAAACAATATCTTTTTCATGGTATACCGTTACCGCAGCGACTCTGGCATACCGAAGACCACCACAGCGACAGGAATCAGGCAAAATCTGCCTGTTGCTGTGACAAGGAGTTTAGAAGTGTGTTGAGCCTGGCAAGGGATGTGGCAGGGGTTGTGCTGCAGAGTGGTGGTCTGTGTGGTGATCAGGGCTGCCTTGCCCCCCCACCCCCAAGTCCAACTCGTAGTTAGAATCCTAAAGACCGGGAGGGGTGTTGAGCTGGCCCCGATTCGTCTTGCCGACATCCCGTGGCTATAATGCGAAGTCGGCATCACAGCCGTCGCTGTAGGGGATGTCGGCGCTAGCGCTGTCAAAGCGATACAGGGAAACCCTTTTCCAGTGATGTTAATCTGAGTTAATATTTTTTTATTTATTATAGATCAGCATTTTCCACTTGATAAACTTCAAATGACTTTCGGTGTCAAGCAAAAGCTGGCAGAGCTGCAGACTCTCCCTGTGTTCTCCACCCCCAGTGGCCTGCCCCTTGAGGTGGTCTGTACTTGTAAATACCTAGAGGTCTGGCTGGATACCCATCTCTCTTTCATCACACACAGAGTCCACGCTTAACTCCACCCGGAGTTAGGGATTCTATATCAGAACAAAGACAGCCTCTCCCTTTCTGTCCGCAGAGAGCTAGTAAATAAAATGATTCTTCCAGTATTTGACTCTGCAGATATACTCTGCGGCACTACCCCTGCCATGTCCCTTGCCAGGCTCAACACATTTCTAAACTCCTTGTGTCACTTGCAACCAGCTCTCCCTGTTCCATGCTCACCACTGCTCTCTTTACTGCTCCTTCTCTGTCTCACCCCTTCCCCACTGGCAGTTGGTCCACTGTTTGGCCTTTACAGAAAAATACTGGTTTGGGACCCTTCCCTCCTATCTCTCATCCATTCTATCCCCCTCCTGTCCTTCCTTCTACCCTCTGCGCTCCAAGGACTCCCGCTTTTTCTCCCTTCCCCATCCACACTTAACATAAGGACAGGTTGCTTTTTCCTGCCATTTCCCTTTCCTCTAGAATCCGCTCCTCTCTGATTTTCACTTTTCTTCTCCTCTGCTCCCAGTCCTCAAGCGCCTGCTCCATCTTACTCCTGCCCCCTTACTCCATCGCCTCCCTGTCCCAACCTCCCTAGCTTCCTTATATCCCAACAATCAAGTTAGTCCTTTCTTTCTTTATTAATTTTATGTCAGTAATATCCATTTTGTTTGGTGTTCTGTTGCTGTATTGTAATTGCCTGGTCTCCTTCCCTCTGTCTGTATTGCACCCCCCGTTTCCCCACCCCAGGTCGCACCGGGAAACGAGCTCTGGCTCAGTGTGCCTTTCCCAGTTACCAAATTTTTAATAAAATAAATAAAATGCTATTTTTTTGCTTGTTTTGTTTTTGGTTTTTGTTATAGAGAGAGAACATTGTGCAGAGTTTCAGAGCTGGAAAAATCTGGGTCCTGATCTGCACATCACTCATGGCTAGAGGGATTGACTTTAAAGGAGTGAACCTGGTCATCAACTATGACTTCCCAACCACTGCAGTTGAGTACATCCACAGGATAGGTAAGTGAATGGGAACACCACCACCAAGAAATGCAGTGGGATCGGTAGGCTGGACTGTGTTATTTTCTACCTTATTATATCCTGGTTTAAAAAAAAAACTGAATTATTTAATATATTTACATAGAAACATAGATTTTGATGGCAGATGAGGACTGCTTGGCCCACCTAGTCTGCCCATTTCCCTACCTAACGGATAAGCTGCAGATCCTAGTTAACCAACAGCCTCTTTCTTCCTACCCCCCACCAGAATTGCCTTCGTCTGTCCCATGCATTCTTGAATTCCCCCACTGTTTTTGACCCCATGACATCCTCAGGAAGGCTGTTCCATGCGTCCACCACCTTCTCTGTGAAAAAGTACTTCCTCACATTGCCCCTGAGCCGTCACCTCTCTATCTTCAGATTGTGTCCCCTTGTTCTTGCACATCTCTTTTTCTGAAAGATGCTACCCTCTTGGACTTTGTTGATTCCCTTGAGGTACTTGAAAGTTTCTATCCTGTCTCTCCCCCCTTCCTCTAAGGTATACATATTAAGCTCCTTTAGTCTCTCTTTGTGTGGTTTCTGTTGCAGACTCTACACCAAATTGTTTTATTTTTTTTTTAATTTTTTGTGCAATTAAGTTCACTTTATTGAGTTTCCAATACACATACAATCAAAATAAATAAAAATCGAACAAAAGAAAGTGAGATCAGTTATAAAAGGGAATTGGCTTACAATACGTAGAAAGTAGTAGAACAATAAGATCTCCTAACCTATCCTAAACCCCACCCTCACCTCCCTCCCAGCTCTCACCCATGCCTCTCCCCCACCCCGATGCAGCACCCCCTTAAAGCCCTATACATCCCACTGGGTATGTTCCAAACATACTTATGACAAAATCAAAAAGACACCAGTAGGTTAAGTTACTAATACTTAGAGGTTTAGCTCATTCCTACCTATTAAATCTTACAGTTGTTATATCCAGGAGGAAGAGGGGGACCAACATTTTGTAAATGTAAGCCAGGCTCCTGTGGACCATGCAACTGCCCGTTCTACTGCAAGGGCCGTCAAAAGCTCTTGGTACCATTCTGGAAAAGATGGGTTCCATTCCCCTTTCCAGTGTCGCAATAATAATAATTTAGTAACTGAAGCTATCAGGGTGATGTAATATTTATGTGTAAAACTTACTATTTTAGAGTAATCCCCTAATATTCACACTTTGGATTAAAGTAGTCGTGATGGGGAAATAAAGGTTGTACCTTGAACTGAACCATACGCCAAAGGCTACTAGCCCTAGGGCAGGCCCACAGCTTATGATATAACGATCCCTCTCTTCCTCCACATACGTCAACAATTTGGAGACTCTGTTCTCCCCATTCTGTGTAACTTGGTTGGGATATAGTATGGGTTATGTAAAATATTAAATTGCAATAGGCGCAGTCTGTCTTGCTTAACAGAATTGGTGACATTCAGCCAGATACTGTGCCAAAAACGATGGGGTTTCTCTAGTGCAAAAACTGATTTCCAGTAAAATGCCACAGGAGTAGTTTTTTTTTTTTTAGCCTTACACAAACTTAACTATCTGTATAAACCAGCAATCGGCTTAGGACCTGAGGCTAATGCGCACATATCTTGAAACCATTCTCCAGCCTGAGAGGACCAGGGAGGGGAGTCAAGAAGTTTCTTGACTGCTGACCTGCATAATTTTAAATATATCTTTGGGAACCAAAAGAAATTTGGATTGGACTCTAGCAGGCTGTAATACATGAGTATCCTCAACAGAATTCCAGAGGACTGCCCCTTTCAACGCGGGACAGAAGATTTCCGAAATCTGTTTGCCCTCTATAGTTAGGTTGGGATTGTTAAACAGAGGCTGGGATAAATCCCGCACATTTTCTAGACCATAATTATGACACAATTGGGTATGGGCTTGGATATCCCAACCCAATGGTGTATCTTTTAGCGCCTTAGGGAGTTTTGCTTGGGAGAGGTAAGGCAGGGCTAACCTAGAAATGCGAAACTTCTGCAACAGTGCGTGCTCAATTTTCAGCCAGGCCGGCATATATTCCAATGTAGTTTCTTTTGTGGTCCCCTGAAAATATCTAGAAGCATGGATCGCCAGGTGGTATAAGAAAAAATCCGGCAATTTTAGCCCCCCTGATTTTTTTGGTCCTGGTCAATTTCTTATAGGCCCGCCTTGGTGGTTTCCCTGCCCATAAAAAGGCAGTACATAATGATTGGAGCTCTGTGAACCATTTAAACTGAAGTGCTAGACTGAGCATTGTCATTGGGTATAATAACCGTGGAAGCACCATCATTTTGATAATGTTTGCTCTACCCCACAAGGAGAGAGGCAGTCCTTTCCATCGATGGAGATCTTCAGATATACGCTTAATCAGGGGATCAATATTCACTGCCTTTAACTTACCAAAGTCCTTGGTTAACTTAATGCCCAGATAAGTTAGAGCTTCCGGTTCCCAGAACAAGCCCAGCTCTTCTACCTTCATTTTTGAGCATAGAGGGGCAATGGATAAACTGCTGTTTTGCTTTTGTTTAATTTGTACCCCGAAAAGGAGCTGAATTCTTCGATGATTTCTAAGGCTTTCCGCCAAGGCGCACACCAGCCAGCAATATGCAACAAACATATCATCCGTAAAGGCAGATATTTTATATTGCTGCCCTTCTGTTGTGATCCCCCGTACCCCACGCGCTATATTCAATCGATGTATTAGGTGTTCAATATAAAGATTAAATAGATACGGGGACAGAGGGCATCCTTGTCTAGTCCTGTTTGTAAGCCAAAATAAATCAGACAGCTCATTATTGCAAAACATTCTAGCTGAGGGGCATGCATATTGAACTTGGATCTTCCTAATGAAGTCCTTGGGTACACCAAACTGTTTCAGGGCTGCAAATAAGTAGCACCAGTCGACTCTATATCAGAAGCTTTCTCTGTGTCTAGGGACACCAGGGCTGATTCCAGCCCTGAGTCCCCAGACGCAGAGATAAGATAAAAAAGCTTTCTATGATGGTCACTTGCATTACAAGCCAATATAAAGCCTGTTTGCTCTGAGCCAGTTAATGTAGGCCAAGCTGCTGACAACCGAGTGGCCAAACTCTTTGCATATAATTTTATATAATTGTTTATAAGGAAGATTGGGCGGTAATTTCCGGGTTGGAAAGGATCTTTTCCTGGCTTGGGTAAAACAATAACAATGATTTCTCTAAAACTGGGAACTCCGCCCAGTAGTTAAATAAAGAGGTTAACAATGGTGCCAAAATTGCTGAGAAAGTTTTATAAAATAGGGCTGTATAACCATCCAGCCCCGGAGCCTTGTCTGGTGATAAATAGGCTATAGCTTGTCGAACCTCCTGCTCCGTAATGGGGCCACTCAACTTCTTCTGTTGCTCTAACTCGAGGGAAGGTAACTGGGTTTGATCCAGAAAGCAGAGTATTTGCTGATTATCTGGAGTTATTTGATTAGCGGAGGAATATAGGGTCTGGTAAAAAAGCCTTGAGCTCTCCAATATTTCTTTCGCATTACTAGTAGTTCTATCTGTGCCTGGAATAGCCAAAGCTGAGACCCATTTAGAAGAACTTTGTTGCCTTAAGTGCATTGCCAGTAATTTTCCTGCCTTTTCCCCCCGTCCCAGATAGGTCGCCTTCATGCAAGCGGTTGCCTTATCCACTCCTTCCATCAAAAAGATCAAGTACTGGGTACGAAGTCTTGCTAGCTCAATCCAATCTAACTGGGATGAAGAGGGGGAGAGGGACCTCTCAATCGTCCTTATTTTTATTTTTTTTTATTTATTTAGCTTTTGTTGACCGGGTAAGCGCACTAGACAAATCCTGCCTATTTTCAGGCACAACCCGTGGGATACAGATGAATGCCAACTGACCTTGAACCAGATTAAGCTGTTGGTGGTATTTTTAGTGAATGAGGGAAATTTGGCCAGGACACCGGGGAAATTCCCCTACTCTTTTCGATAAGTGCCATGGGATCTTTAACATCCACCTGAGCGACCACCAATCCAGGCAGATGGGACCTCGGTTTAACGTCTCATTCAAGTCTTAACCACTTCTCAGACTGTGCTTGGGACATTTTGTTTCGAATGGAAGCAATACTATTAAGTCCCCGTGTTGCCTTAAGGACTGCCCAAGTCGCATCAAAAGCCCCAGTCAAAGATGTATTCTCTTGTACTACTTTCCTACTTTCCTCATATAGTCTTGGAAATGTTCCACAGTTACCTTGTCTTTCAGGAGAAGATTATTTAAAGACCATGTGTGGGAGCGAATAGTGATGTGTGTAAAATTAATTAACAAACCTGGAGAATGATCTGAGATCACTCTAGCCTGTATAGTACAGTCTAGCACATCATGCAAAACCCTTTTACTAAGAAGAAAATAATCCATCCTAGAAAACACCTTGAGCAGAATAGAGTAGAAAGTAAAATTGACTGTTATAGGATTCCACACTCTCCACGGGTCAGCTAGACCTAAAGTATCCACCAGGTCCCTCAAAGCTCTCTGTGCTGGCGGAAGACCAGCTTCGGTTCTGTAAGTCCTGTCTAAATCATTGGCATAAACCAAACTGAAGTTCCCTCCTAGATAGCAAGGCAAACGAGATACTGAAGCCAGAGCTGATATCATTTTTTAAAAAAAAGATGGTGAATCTAAATTGGGTCCATAAATTGTCCCCAGAACCACTTCAGCATTCCCCAAAAGGCCGAGGAGAAATAAAAATCTCCCCTTAAGGTCTCTAATTTCATGGTGACATTGAAATGGCAAAGTTTTGGCTATTAGAATAGCAACTCCACCCTTCCTACGGCTCTTTCCCACCCCATATGTCTGTCCCACCCATGTTTTCTTTAATAACTGGATGTGGGTCTCAGGGATATGCGTTTCTTGGAGAAATGCTACCTGTGGAGAAAATTTGGCTAAATGACACAGTATCATGTATTTCTTCTTATCACCACCCCCCCCTTTAACATTTCAAGTTACAATCTTGACCCCTTGTGCCATTAACTACAGAACTTAATACACAGTACCTGACCTCTCTCTCGGAGGCGCTGCATCATACCTCCCCATCCCATCTCTCCCCCCCCAAAAAAAAAAACAAAGTACAGAAATGAAGTAATTAAACTCTCCATTCTGGCCGTGTGCCTACTCCTCAACGTTCGGTCCATATACAGCAACAGAGGCCCACTTCCCCTGCTGTCAGCTATGCCCCCTAAAGATCCCCATTAACTGTTGTATGCATTAACATTTTCCTGAACTATCGTAGGTTTAATTTGTCCAGAGTTCGGAATAACACATTCTCCAACAGTTCAAAAGGGGTATCTTGGCATAAATAGGTTCTAGAAAGTCTTGTAAAGGTCCATTTCACTTCTTGTTGCAGTTCAGTCCAAAAAGTGCCACTAGAGGGAGCTCCGTCTCTGTTTGACTTGCTGAAAAGGGTTTTACATTTTACATTGCAGGAGTACTTTATACACAAACTAAGAATAACACATATATTACTTCATACAATAGGGTACGTGAAGTTTATGGACAAAAAATTTTAAAACGAAAAATAAAAACGTCTCGCTTGTTAATCACTGTCCCAACTTTCAGAAAATCCCATGAACGCATTCTGTCAGGCTCCTGCCCTAGCTGTAAATCCAAAACAACGAAAACAAAGCATTATACCAAGGATTCCTTCTTGAGTTACTAAGATGCCAGATTTGAAAAATTACTGCTTACGTTGCTAGCCTCTTCATGTTGTTGTGTTTTTTTTTTTTTTCCCCGCCTCCTACTCTTGGTCGGCCATTCCTTCGTGTCCCCCAGTGTCCCTCAGACAGCACGCTCTCCCACATCCCCGGCAACCACTTCACCTCAAATTGTGACCCCCCCCCCCAAGGTAACTCGGCGTATCCCTTCGCTGGACGGGTCCCTCTCCTCTGAGGGGGAAGGCGCCAGTGGGGCGGGCCAGCACATCTGTATTAGCCCGGAGGTGTCACTGAAACAGTGGTGTGGTTGGAAACCTGGCGACAGTCGAGGACGGAGGGACACGTCATCCGGTCAACCAAGGCAGTTTCCTGGTTTACTCCCCAGGGAGTGGCATGCCACTGACGTCAAAGCGCGCGTCGACGTCCACCACTCCCCCAGCAATTTCACCTCTGGCATCTGTGCTATGCCTCCAGCCTCCACCAGGGGCCAGCATGCGCCGAGGTGCATCCCACCTCCCCAAGGAGAAGGCGAGCCGTCCTGGGACGCTCCTTTCCTTCTCCCTGGCCGGCCCTTCAGCGACCCAAGTCCGTTCCCGAACCCAGGTCGCTGGCGTCGCAAGTAGAAATCCAACCACTGCGCTGACGGGCCGGCGCCTCTTCATGTTTTGAATAGGTCTGGAAGCAGTTTCTATAGCTCCACTCGGGCCATCTCAGCTGTTTCAAGCCCGTAGGTCCCAGATTGTAGGGTAACTTCCAGGCATGCAGGAAATAAAAGGCGGTGCTTTATCTTCTCAGCCCAGGGTTTAGACAGTATCGGTTTGTACTCCTGCCGAGCCTGTCGATCCTTCAGGGTCATGTCTGGCACAATCTTAATTTGTTTTCCCTTCCCATAACCCTGCTTTAAGCTTTCTGATTGTTCTGAAGACGTGGTCTCTATCCAAGTAGTTTAGCTTCCAAAAGATAATTGGGCGCGGAGGATCTGAAGGTGGAGGTTTGGCTCTGAGTGCCCAGTGCCCTCTCTCTGTGATACATATCGGGCCATGAGGGCTCGGCCCGGCTATCTTGGTACAGAGTTTCTGCAGGAATTCAATCGTGTTGGCTCCCTCCTGTCCCTGGGGCAACCCCAGTAGGACAAGATTATTTCGCCTACTGCGGCCCTCGAGATCGTCCACCTTGTCTTCTAGTTTGCCAATGCGCCTTGTGAGAGCGGTCAGATTAGGGGGCCATTTTCGAACAATGGTCCTCCAAGGAAGATACACGAGTTTCCACTTCTCCGACTCTTAGTGCCAGATCTTTAAGTGCTGTTTTTATATCTTTAAGATCATCCAAGATAGTTAGCACTACTGACTTTATTGTGGAGAGATCCGTGGCAATACTCGTTGAATTCAGAGTTTCCAAGCTAGAATCTAAGGGAGAGGCTGGTATTGGCGAAGAAATCCTTCGCGGTCTCTTAGGTTCCAGGCTGAGCTGTTGGTCGTCACTGTGGCGCTCAGGGCAGGACATCTCCAATAACTCTATCGCCGAAAGATACAGCAGATATTTCCTCTGGCTGCATGGAACGTTCCTCAAACTCTGTTGTAGTCGGTAAGGTGTATTTAGGGGAATTGACTGTACAATTGAGTTATTTGTAACAAGAGGGTAATGGAGCCCCGCGTAGTGTGGCTCACTCCATTGCCTGCATCATGTGACTCTCCGACCCTGCACCATTTTAGTTGCCCTCCTCTGGTCTACCTCCATCCTGGCTATGTCCTTGTGGAGATGGGGTCTCCAGAACTGCATGCAGTACTCCAAATGGGGTCTCACCAACTGTCTGTACAGAGGGTAACAACTTCCTGTTTTCTACTGGTGATGCCTCTCCTATACATCCCAGTAAACCCCCAAAACCATCCTTACTGCCTTCTCGGATTGCTTGCTTACCTTTAGGTCATCTGATATGACTACCTCCCAGGTCCCTTTCCATTTGTATTGTTGTTAATACACCCCACCCCACCGCAATTGTGTACTCTTCCCCTGGGTATGTGTTCCCCAGGTGCATTAATTTGCATTGAATCTAAGCTGCCATACTTCTGGCCATTCCTCCAACCTTGCCAAGTCCCTTCTCATCCTTTCCACCCCCCTTGTGTGTCAACCCTGTTGCAGATCTTTGTGTCGTCTGTAAAGTGGCATATTTTTCCTTCCAGTCCCTCTGCAATGTCACTTATAAAGACATTCAAAAGGACCGGACCCAGTACTGAACACTGCGGTACCCCGCTAGTAACACCCTTTCTTCGGAGTGGACTCTGTTTACTATTACCCTCTGTGTCCTGTTGTCCAGCTAACGTTTTACCCAGGCTACCACCCTGGGACCCACTCCTAGGCTGGCTAATTTGTTTATTAATCTTTTGTGTGGGATTGTGTCAAATGCCTTGTTAAAGTCTAGGTAGGCCATGTCAACAGCCCCTCCCTGGTCTACTACTTTGGTCACCCAGTCAAAGAAATCCATTGGATTCGTCTGACATGACCTTCCCGCTGTAAATCCATGCTGCCTTGGGTCCTATGCCCTGCTGGCTTCTAGGTACTCGGAAGTTCTTTCTTTCTTTCAGAAGTGACTCCATCATTTTCCCTACCACTGAGGTCAAGTTAATAGGTCTGTAGTTTCCTGGCTCTGCTTTGCTCCCACTTTTGTGAAGGGGAATCACATCCACTGTCCTCCAGTACTTGAGTACCACCCCATCCTTCCATGATTTGTTAAAAAGGGTAATCAGTGGTGTCACTAGGTCTCCCCTTAGTTCTTTTAGAATTATGGGGTGAATCTCATCGGGCCCCATTGTTTTGTCCACCTTCAGTTTTAGGAGTTCTTTCAGAACACTTTCTTCTGTGAAAGGACTGGTATTGACCCTCCTATCCAGAGTTTTTCTATTGATTGGATTAGGTACCCCCCTCTTCTTTTGTAAATACTGAGCAGAAGTATTCATTCAGTATCCCTGCTTTTTTATTGTCCCTCTCTGCCCACCCAGCCTCCCCTTTATTGAACCTCACTATCCCTCCCTTGGTCTTTCTTCAATCCCTATAATGTACCTATAAAAAGTTTTATCCCCCTTCTTAACCAAGTTGGCTATCTTTTCCTGGGTTTGGGCATTTGCTATTCTGGCTGCCTTCCCTGCTTCCTTCTGCTTTAACTGGTACAGTTCTCTGTCCTGCTCCTTCTGTGTTTCCTCATACTTCCTGAATGCTATCTTTTTCTCTCTAACCTTCCCTGCCACCTCTTTTGAGAACCATAGTGTTTTTTTCTTTCATTTTAATTTGTTTATTTGCTTCACACAAAGGCTTGTTGCCTCTGTGATGGCAGTTCTGATGTTTCCCTACTGTTGCTGCACCCCTCCTTCTTGCCTGTTTGTTAGTGCGTTTCTGAGGCACTCTCCCATTTTTACAAAGTCAGCCCTCCTAATAACCAGTACCCTCACTTTTGTTTGGCTTGACTCTGCGGCTGCGTTTATTGTGAACCACATTGTTTGGTGGTCACTTGTTCCCAGATGGCTACCCACTTCTCTCTCTCTCTCTCTCTCTCTCTCTCTCTCCATCCCTATTTGAGAGTACCAGGTTTAAGATTGCTCCCTCCCAAGTGGATTCCAACACTAGCTGTCTGAGACATGCCTCCTATAGGGCATTGAGAATGACCCTGCTCTTGGATGTGGCTGCAGCAAAGGTGCTCCAGTTAACATATGGCATATTTAGGTCCCCCATCAACAATATCTCCCCTTTTTCTGCCATCCTAAGGATGCCTTTTATCATTTCCTTGTCCATTTCCGGTCTCCAGGGTGACCCACAGTGCCTCCTCCCTGTTTACCCTTTAGTTCCATTGCTTTGATCCATTCTCTTAGGTAAAGAGCTACTCCTCCTCCTCCTCCTCTTCTACCCTCTCTGTCCCTCCTGTAGATTGTGTACTCTGGTATGTTGACATTCCAGTCATGGTCCTCTGTGTACCATGTTTCTGTGACTGCCACGATATCAAGGTGTCCCTCTTCCATCAAGGCCACCACTTTAAGGAGCTTGTTACCTAGACTACAGGTATCGGTACTCATTACCCTCCATTTTTTGATGGCCATACCCCTTTTTGCCCCATCCCTGTCCTTACTGCCTTTTTCTCCGTTTACCACTGCCCTGCTACCTGTCGACTTCTCTATCTTGGTGTTTACCTCACTAACTACCCTGATTTGTTTCAAATCAAATCAAAATTTATTTGTGAAGCGCTTTTCAATAAATCAGAGCGCTGATACATAAGAATAAAACATCAACAGTAATAAGTAATAACATAAAACAATAAAATGACCATAAAATAATCTATCCGAATGCTAGTGTAAATAAGTGGCTTTTCAGAGACCTCTTAAATGATTCCACGGACAGGCACTCTCTGATCTGACGAGGTAGAGAATTCCACAGGGTCAGGGCCATAAAAGAAAAGGCCCTTGCCCCAGATGATCTCTAGCAGTCCCTCGCCAGTGGAGCGGAGAGGGCGGTAGGGACAAAGGAGATCTTGCAGGTAGTCCGGTCCCTGACCGTGTAGGATCTTATAGGTCAGCAATGCGACCTTGAAGGTGATTCTCCACCGCACTGGCAGCCAGTGGAGTTCGTGCAGCACAGGTGTGATATGGCAAGTTCTTGATAATCCAGTCAACAACCTGGCTGCCGCTTTCTGCACCAGCTGCAGGCGACGGAGATCCACCCCCAGCAACCCTAGGTATAGAGCATTACAGTAAGCAAGGCGAGAAGAAACAAAAGCGTGGACCAACACAGGAAGGTCATCATGCGGAACAAGGTGTTTTATCCGGGCGATATTCCTCAGATGGTAAAAAGATGACTTGACAGTGGCCGATACCTGTGTCTTCAGCGTCAGCGCACTGTCAAAGATTACGCCCAGATTTCGCACCTGTTCAGAAGGTCTCAACTGGGTATCCCGTAATAAAAGACCAGAGGGGACCCCAGGAGTCAACTTCTCTACATAATGACCCGGGTCCACAACCAACACCTCAGTCTTATCCGGATTTAACTTCAACCAGTTCGCGCTCATCTAGTCCTGAATCTCAGCGAGGCAGTTGTTAAAAACCGACACTGCGTCATTTTGTTTGGGTACAAAGAACATATAGAGCTGAGTATCATCTGCATAGCAGTGAAAACTCAGCCCATAATGCCTTATAATGTCTCCCAACGGCAGCATGTACACCGTGAACAACATGGGAGAAAGCACAGAGCCTTGCGGCACCCCACAGGACAGAGCAAAGGGAGCGGAAGAGAAAATCCCTGAAACTACCCTTTGACTTCTGCCTGTGAGGAAAGAGTGGAACCATCTGAGGACTGTCCCTGACAGTCCGCAGAGTAGCCGTAGGCGATCCAGCAACGTCCCATGGTCCACAGTGTCAAACGCTGCAGAGAGATCAAGGAGAACCAAGATCGAATGGCTCTTCCGATCTCTCGCTATTAGGAGATCATTAAGTACCCAAACTAATGCCGTCTCGGTACTGTGCCTCTTCCTGAAACCAGACTGGAGAGGATCATAGACTTCATGGGTGGTAAGAAAGTCATCGAGCTGCAACGTGACTACTTTCTCAATAACCTTGCCCAAAAAAGGGCAGGTTAGAGATCGGACTGTAGTTAGCGAGGCAGTCGGGGTCAAGGGAAGGTTTTTTTCAAAAGGGGTGTCACGACAGCCTCCTTCAAAGACTCTGGGAACACCCCTTGATCCAAAGAACTCCAGACTATCCTCGCAAGGACTGGTCTGATCACATCCATGCACCCCCACAAGGAGACATGTAGGACCAGGATCCAAGCTACAGCAAGTCGGTCGTAAGCCCTGGACAATGTTCATGATATCCATGATTGCTGGCTAGTCAAAATCTATCCAGGTAGACCGAGGGCATGTAACCCCGCATCGGTCACTGCAATGCTCATTTGAACGTACGCTGCGGATCTCCAACCTGATTGTTGACACCCTATCCTCAAAGAACCGAGGAAACTCATCACACTGTATTTGTGAAAAGGCTCTCCGACCCCGCAGACAGGCTGGATTGCACAGTCTGTCGACGGTCCGGAATAGCTGAGCAGGTTGGTTTCTTGATGCAGTTATCTCCCTGGACAGGAACTCTGCCTTCTTATGGGAGATTACTGATTGATAGTCCACATAATGGGCCATCAGTCTAAGTCTGTCACCCTCCAGGCCAGATTTCCGCCATCGATGCTCCAATCTTCGCCCCACTCTCCTCAGCTCCCTCAATGTCCCATCAAACCAAGGGGACCGAGGGCAGAGGGAGAGGGGGCGAACGCAGACTGTTGCAATGGAATCCAGTGCACTCAGCACCATATTATTATAGTGCACTACTAAGGCATCTGGTTCCATGCATTCCATAGGCCAACTCGATAAGTCCAGTACCGCCATCAGACCCTCAGGGGTAACTCCCCTCAAAGGGCGATACTGGGCCATCTCCAAAGGGGTGGGTCTCGTAAGGGGGGCCACGAAATTGAACCTTATGGAGTGATGGTCAGACCACCCAACTGATTCCACCACCAGTCCCACCAGTTTGGGGGGGGCTAGGATTTCTCTGCTCCTTTTCAGTGCCTCCACCCCTTGGCTAGCTTAAATGCTTGCCAATGAAGCATTTAAACCTATCACCTAGGATCCTGGTTCCCCTCCTGAACAGATGGAGACCATTGCGCCAGTATAGGCCTGTATTCTTCCAGGTGGACCCCCAGTCTCCAATGAAGCCAAAACCCTGAGCTCTGCACCAGTTTTTCAACCACTGATTGAATCCCATGGTGCGGAGCACCCTAGCCTCACCCATGCCATAGGCAGGCAGCACCTCCGAGAGGGTTACCATGCGAGCAACTTGTCTAAGGCCTCTCCACAACCATAATAAAATCTGCGCCAGCACCCAGAGCTGCATGATGCTGGGGTTACACTTCGCACTGCTGTTAAGAAACCTGGGTTCTCACTACGCACCCAATCCCCCTCTTCAGATCAGTTGAGTCCTGGGAGTGCTATGGCAGTAGGAGGGTGTTGTCCTGGCCACTCTGTTGGCAACCCTGTGACAGGATAGGGACCAGTATTGGCATTGTTAGTGACCAACTGACGTCATTAATGACCAGGCGACATTAGCTTCTTCTCACCTACTGGATGATCTTGTGCAGGGTTTTATTTAACTCTAAAAATTGATTAGCGTTTTGCTCATAAAAGTGCAAAATCTTTGTGAAAATGCATAGCTCTTGCCTTACTGTGTTTAACAAACAACACTTCTAGAAAATCCATATAAATAATTTCTGTACAGTTAGTATCGTCCCAAGAATAAAACTGCTAATCAATTATTTAAAACCCTGTTGTGGACAAGACCTGTGTCATGCAGTGGTTGAGCTTACAGGAACAAATACCTCCCCAGCTACACAGACTGGATGCCGGCCGCAGGCATGATATGCCTGCATCACTCGGCTACATGTGTCCTGGCCCCTGCCATTTGGGGCCCTAGCATGGGAGGGGACATTCCAGCAGCAGCTCATAGGAGTGATTGCTCATGTAAGGGGAGTCTGAAAATGCAAGTGTTGTGATGTTAATCGGAAGGTTAGTAGAACCTGAGGGTTGTGAATGCTGGGGAAAAAGTGTAACTAGAAAGAAAAGATCAGTGCTAGCTAGGTTGGTGTCAGGTCCAGGCACTTTTTCATTCTCTTCCCCTTTACCCCCTGAAACCCCCTTAGCTTGCCTTCCTTTGGCAGCTCTCCTGTTTGTAATGGGAGAAGATAACATCCAGTGAGGAGAGAAAGAAACATGGAGGCCAGATGTCATGGCTGGCCGCCCCTCTTCCTCTTCCCCCAAAAAAAGTTGGGGTGGCTTAGCACGGACATTATCTGCTGGAACCTTTTATCCTCTCTTGGGGACCTTCCCCAGATGAGTCTTAAACACCCCGTCACTGAGTCCTTATCCGTTACCTCTTGAAACACTAGGGGGCGACACCTCAGAGGAAGAGAACTTCTGTGGGATGTTTAACCCCTCAGGCAGCCTGGATGGTGTTCCCGGGCTCGGGTTTCCGATTTGGAGTACAGGCAATCCTTCAAGCAGCCTGGATGGTGTTCCAGGCTGAGGCTGCGGACTTTGAGTATGGGCATGGCGCAGGGCTCCCCTAGACACCAGGTGCCATCCCTATTCTCAGGTAATGTGTGACACTGTGCTTATCATGTCAGGTGTGCTTTTTATAAGAAGTGAAATTGTGATCATCTGCTATTTGGGACAGTTGGTAATGGTCTGAGAGAAGTCCTAAAGCACACCCCTTCGCAGACTCTCTGTCTTTATAATCTGCTGTAGCTGGTAGCCAGGTCCTTGCTCTGCAGGGATGCTTTTTCCTCAGCAGGTAGATTTGTTCCTTCAAAGTTTCCTGCAGTCTTTAGCTTCTGCACTCGCTATTCTCTCTGGAGCCGCATAGGAGGATTATTTTCTCATTGGCTTGCTGCATGCAGCAGGGGCTCTGTCTGCAGGTTGGGTATCCAGGGATAGTATAGCCCACACTCTTTCCAGCGCCTGGTGGGACTGAATTTTACCTTGCTTATAACACTTTTTTAATCAAGCATTCCGATTTCACCTTTTCCCTGTGGCTCCCGTCCCTCACCTTGCTGTTTGGGTCTGCCATAATAGTTCACCTCTGTCCCCTCTGTTGTTCGCTCTAGGAGTGAAATCGTTAGCAGTGAGCTCTGAGATACCCAGCACATAAAATGTATTTAGGTAGGCTCTGTGGAACACAGGATGGCACTATACACAGATGATACTCTGCTTTCACTCCATTACCCAGGAACCTCGCACGCCTCCTCTCCTCAGACCTCTGTAGTAATTTATCAAGGTCTCTGACTTCAGTGACAGAGGCCTTGTATCCAAGTGGACCATCATTAATTGCATACCTGCCTAACTTCCCCTTTAAATGGGCAGCGGAGGGGTTCTACTATCTGGGCCTCAACATTACTAAAAACATCTCCCAACTTTTTGATCGCAACCACACCGCAATTCTGACAGCAGTACAAAGCAGCCTGGACAGGTGGTGTGTCCTCCCTCTATCCTTATGTGGCAGAGTAGAATCCATTAGAATACATATGTTGGCCTGCTTCCTCTGTATTTTTAGAACACTACCAAACCAACCCCTGTTCCTTCAGGAAACAAGTAGACAAGACTATCTCAGATTACATATGGGACAGTAAACACTCCACAATTAACTGCAAGCTATTGCAGGCCAGGAAGGAGAATTCCGGGCTGGCACTACCTAACATGCGGGACTATTGTGTAACAGCGCAGACTGCAGCAATCCTGACTATGCTGAAAGGAAAAAAAAAAAAGACTTGGGATGGTTGAGAGTGAACAGGTTCAGGTCATACATCATGAGCTGGGCACGGCAATGCTCCTGCCCACCCCTTCTCTGAGGCATTAAGACCCCAAATCGGTGAACTAACCATACCATCCAAACGTGTATTCACGTTAGAAACAAATTAGGCAATGCATCTCACTTGGGTACACACACACCACTGACTGGGAATGCTGAGTTTGTCCCTGGATTCATCAATCCAGGATTTAGGAGATGGGCAGAAAAAGGGGTGAAATCCTACAGAGACCTTTTGAAAGAGGGTCAAGTAAACTCATGGAGCCCACTATGGAACCTAACTGAACACAAATAATGAGATTCTGTTTGTTCTCTCTGTATGCGAACCTAGAAAAATTCAATAAAATTTGATTAAAAAAAACAAACATGAGGGGCATCCAATTGCTCAGTGGTTAGCGCACAATGGTCCAGGTTTGGCGGACTCAGGAGCAAGGCAGGCCGGAAAGACTGGGAAGGCACTGCCCCACAGCAGCGCTTCCAGTCAGAGAGGGAAGGGTGCCACGTTCTGCTACATTGGTGGCGAGTCGAGGAGCTGGCCTGCTACATGTGGGAGTGGCCTGCAGGGGCACTGTCTGACTCTCTGTGATTAGTGGGTGGAGTAAGGGGTGAAACACAAATTCCTATGTGCACCAGCTACCATATATATAATGACACTGGTACTTATGGATCCCACCATGTGGAGCCGCGCTGACGTGACAGCAAGGGAGTGGTGGATGGGATTGGGAGGTCGGAGAATGCCTGAAACAGGCGCAGGAGGCACCAAAGGCCAAAAAAATTACAGGGGGTTTGAGTAGTGCTGTGTATGAGAAAAGGTGGACTTTTCAGTACAGTGCCATCTACCTGTAGGCTGTAGCAGTGAAAGCTGTGAATAGTCAAAAGCAATAGTCATCTAGTGGTGGTCCCAGGCATAACAAGTGTAAAGGTCAAAGGAACTCTCTAACCTCCCAGCTGGGGGTAATTTTCCTTTAGCCGAATGTTTGGAGCTGCTGCCTTTGGGATGGCGGGCAACTACTTTGATTTCCACAAAGGGTTGACTGTACGTCTGCCCAAGAAGAGGGGGCAGATGTAACAAGCCAGCTGGTAGTACTAGGAGCTGGATATGTGAAAGTTAAACCGCTGTTAAACCAGACTAATTTGTCTTGCTTTGTAGTTTGGTTCTGTAGACTGCTAGTGTGGTGGATTCTCAGATAAGATTCTCGGATTCTTCGTCTTTTGCCACTGACAGTGGGTGGTGTTGGTATGTTGCTTTTGGCGCTGGTACAAGAGCATTGGTGGCATAAGAGATAGTTAGGGGGTGAGGGCAAAAGTGGAAAAAAAACAAAAAAATACTTATTTCTTATGCCTGATCTTTGCAGGCCGTACTGGAAGAGCAGGGCACAGGGGGAAAGCAATTACATTCTTCACAGAAGATGACAAACCTTTATTACGAAGGTAAGCCTTTTTTGATTACTTTTTATTCCCCACTTTTACTCACCTGAATCAGGTGCTGAAGGCTTAAATTAGCTAAGCCTCTGCTTACTTTGTGACTGCCGAGTTAAAAGTACGTCCATGCTGCAGTCGCATATCCTGAGCCTGTATTATTACCCCTTAACTTCCATCTCCAGCAGATCTACTGTTCTGGGTGAGTTCCATGGTTGGAGCCACGAAGTCAGTCCGGAACATATTATCCTCCTGGCCCTGCAGTACAAGTTGACCTCTTCCCTGAACAGGAGGTGGAGTGAGCTCCACAGGTCAGGTGACTGAGCACTGAGGCCTGAACAGCCCTATACAGCGTGGTGGTGTCCACCTCTCCTGCCACATGGCAGTGACAATACCCCACTTCAAACACTGACAGATTCAAGCTGAACAGATGGAAATTTACCCCTACTCATGCTGTGGAAGCCTCAGTGCTATTCATAATCAGTGCAAGCATCCACTACCTCACTAGGTAGGTTATACCACATACTGATAACCCCTGTGGGGAAGTAAAGCTTTCTCGTGGTTCCCCGTATTCTGCCCCTTAGTTTGACTATATGCCCTCTAGCTCTGCTTGCAGTCACCAGCTCAAATGGTTGTGCATGCTCCACCCTGTCTCTCCCTTTTAGTATTCAGAATACCATGATCTTGCCTCCCGCTTCGGCCTTCTCTTCGTAGGCTGCATAACCAAAGTATGGTCTCTCCTTGTAGCTCTTACCCCCTAAGTGGCTAGTACTTGGTGGCGCCCTATGCTGTGCCCTTTAGACCTCTCTGAAGTAGTTTTGCCTTTAGATTTCTGTGCCATTGAGTATTTAAATGTTAAACTTTTTTTTTTGTTTTAATTAGGTCGCATTTAATGTACATTCAGTATACTCTTCCGATATAAACATGATTTTTCTCTGAACCATCTGACAATACAGTCATAACAGTCCTCCGCTAGAAAGACGGATATATTCCAAGATTATGCCCTCTTATGCTGTGGCCGCATATGTTTTATCCCCGTTCTTATAAGGGGACTGTAAGTGTATTTGAAGGGTGTTGTACCATCCTGCCCTTTCCCAGCTTTTTAGGACATAATTACTTTCCCTTTGACGATGTTATTTAAGTTAGGGGAAATACCAGTGAGTTGGACCAGTCCCCATTCCCAGGTGTCCTTCGGTGTTTCACTGTTATTTCATAAAGGGAAGATGTATTTCTTTGTGGCTAGGATCTCTCAGATGTAACCAAGCAGTTGTCACGCCAGTACTTTTAGGTACCTTTGGCCCTGTACACACTGCGGATCTTAAAACAGTTTAAGTGCCTTCAAATGTTTTAACTCCCCCAGCACTGTTTGAATCCAGACAAGCCCCTTAAAGGGGAACAGTCAACACCAAGGGCCGCCACACTCAAGTGTGGGACTGGTCCCATTGTACACTTTGTGTGCAAAACCATTTTGGTTTACTTACTGTTTACTGTAGTGTAGTAGATTGTACCAGACTAGTTTTGCTTAGTCATAGGTCAGGATCTTCTGTTACTACAAATCCCAGAATCCCCTGCAGATGACATCAGAGCAGTAGGCAGCAGTGAGAAGATTGAGTAGCCTGCAGTGCATATTACAGTTTGTCATCTCTGATGTTCTGTTAGCTGGTCCTACTACCCTCCATGGGCTAAGTACAGTCACAGAGGACTGTACTTAGCCCCTGGTGAAAAGCAGTCCCGGAAGACATCTGATCGGAAAATATAAAAGCTCTAACATGCACTGCAGGCTGTTGGATCTCCCACCACGGCCTACTGCTCTGTTGTCAGCTGCAGGGCATTCTGGGATTTGTAGTAAAAGAAAATAGCCTACAACTAAGCAAAATTAGTCTGATATAATCTACTATACTAGAGCAAACAGTACATAAATCAAAATGTTTTTGTCCACAAAGTGCACATTGGGACCAGCCCCACACTAGAGTGTGGGGTCCTTGGTGTTGACTGTTCCCCTTTAAAACATTTAATAAAAACATTTTAAAACCCTGTTGGTAACCTAGTCTGCAAACCATTTTCTTTGCAGTTAATTTTCTCTCTCGGAAGCGCACGCTGCCTGAGCTCTCCAGCCCTGCCTCCTGCTCATGCCCACCTTCTGCTGTCCTCCACGGTTGCCCCCATGGTGGCTGAGATCCTCAACTCGCTGGAATGGATCTGGTATGGAGGTTACCGCTATTCGTGGGAGCGGGGCCTGCAAGGATCGGCTGTCAGTGTGCCACGCCCAGGACTCTTTCACTTTTTCTCCCCTTAAGAGAGGAGGCATGCAGTGACGCCCTAAGGAAAGAGCACGCACACGTCTGCATGTGCTCCTCCAAGCACCTGCCTCCTCTCATCCCCCTTTCTAAGCATCGGCGTGCTGTCCCTCAGCCACCGCTAGGGGTCAGTCGACACCAACTGCTGGTAGCCCCCCCCCCTTCCCCAGAGAAGGAGAGCTGTCCTCGGATGCTCGATCCTTCCCCTCCTTGCCAAACCCTGGCGGCCTGTGCTCGTTCTCATGGAGGCGCCTGAAGACATGAGGTTACATCCAGCGCCCAGCCCTTGGTGCCACCAAGCCGACTAAGTGTGAAAACCATTACAAAAAAAAAAAAAAAGTATTAGAGCTGCCATGGTTTCACTCAAATGTCTGGACAGGAGTGAAAGTGGTTTAAGCTGTAATTGTTTAAACAGTTCTAGCCGAAGTGTGGACAGGCAAAGCACAATTCTGTGTATTGTAATTAATATGAAATGGTTATGGGGGAACAGATTTAATATCACTAGTGTGGCAATACTGAACTGTTATCAAGAATGGTTACTTCATGGTGTGGATGCATTGAACCGGTTTCACTAAACTGGCTTTGAAAATGGTTTTCAAAAACAATTCTGTAGTGTGGACAGGTCCTTTTTACGGAAAACATGCTAGAGGTGAATCAGTTAGGTTAATAATCTAAATTAGCATATGTTTCTTGTCTTACAGAAATAGAAATTCATTCTAATTTGTCATGTATTGCTTCTAGCATTGCGAATGTTATTAAGCAGGCCGGTTGCCCAGTACCAGATTATATGATGAGTTTACACAAACTGCAAAGGTAGGATCCTTTGTTCTAATTTGCTGTATTTTTGTGTGCGGTTGATATTTTAGTTCTTATGAAAGGTTTATCCTGCCTTTAGCCTTCTACCAATGAAATGCCCCAAACGCTATTAAAGGAGAACTGTGCTGAATCTAGAAGTCATTTTACCCACTACAAGCCGTCTTTATGTTGGCTTGCACACACGCGCAAGCAACGTCTTGTGGTGGTGCACAAATGCAGAGGTGCATCAGTGCTGGCCAATGCAGGGGACACTTTAGTGGGTGCGTCTCTTAACACCCCCCCCCCCCAAATCAGTGAGCATGCTGCCGATGACAGCAGTTTCAAAGAGAGCCATGGAGATGAAACAAATGTGCTGCTGCAATCCAAGATAAGCTCGTCATTGCAGTGGCAGATGGCACCCCTCCGTTACGTGCCTTTCCTGGTGAAACATTTCAGTAAAAATGGTGGCTCCTGCCATCCGCCACATAATCTGCAGAAAGCTGACATCAGGGTGCCCAATCCCAGTGTCGGCATGTTCACAGCTCCTGCCGCCTGCCACACCGCAACCTCCCACTGCTGCTGCCCTCTCCGTTTCCCCATCCCCCGACAGAAAAAAACACTCCCGCAACCTCCATGCCCGTCCCCCGATGGACAATAAAACCCTCCCACAACCTCCCACTGCTGCTGCCCTCCCTGCTTCCTCCATTCCCCCCCAAAATTGTAGCACACTGGGACCCCACCCCAGTGTGCCTATTTTTTTGTTTGTTTCTTAACCTTTAAATGAAGAAAACCTTCCCTTACGTTTGTGTTTTTTTTTTTTCCCCCTGCAAACAAGAAAACTGTCCACCAATGTCTTCTCCTCTCCCCCACCCTCCCTCTGCGCACCCACCTCCCCGCAACTCCCTCACCCATACTTACCCTCTAGAGGTCAGGAGCCGTGATCTTCTCTGAACCGGGATACGTTTGCACACTTCAAAGCTGAACTGCGATGTGAAGAAATGACAGTAAGCTTTATAATGGGAAGCAATGGGGGGCTTCAACTTAGGTTGATATCGCAGCCATTTTTTTGGGATTTTGGACCCACTTTTTCAACATGGGGTTCTTGGGACCCCACCTCGTTGACATGTCAGTCATTCCGTTTCTCGGTCCCGAAAGGTGATTTTGCGGTCGCTGCACAGAATCACCTTTCTGGGCCGATTAACGAAAGGAGCACTGCTACTGTTCATGAGGTGGGGTCCTAAAAAGCCTACTTTGCAAATTTGGTGGAAAAATTCCAAAAAATGACTGCGTTATAAGTGTGCGTTGCGCAGTTTCTATGCATGCTCGTAACTTCTCTAATTTTTAATATTTTCACTCCAGATTTTCAACATTGCCATTTTTTCACACCTCCTTATGAACAGTGTAGCTGTCATTTTTCACATCCTGCCCGAAACGAATGGGCACAGTCGCTGAGCGACATCAACTTTCAGGACAGATTAATAAAATCACAGTGCTACTGTTCATGAGGAGGGGTCCCAAAATGCCCATGTTGAAAATGTGGTGAAAAAATGACCACGTTACGCGTGTGTGCTGCGCGGTTTCTACGCACACTTGTAAGTTCACGCATTTTTCATATTTTCTTTCCAGATTTTCAACATTGCCATTTTTTCACACCTCCTCATGAACAGTACAGCTGTCATTTTTCACATCCTACCCAAAATGTGTTTCCGCACCTGTGGCTTCAGATGGCGCACTTTTTGTGCGAAATGACCTTTCAGGATTGAGTACGAAATGATGGTGCCACTGTTCATGAGGTGGTGTCCCAAAAAAGGCCATGATGAAAATTTGGAGTGAAAATACCAACAAATGCCTGGGGCATTAAGGTTTCCAACCACCCTGTAGAGAGTGACAGGCATCGGGGGCGTAACTTGGGTTCATCGGCTGTAATATTCGCAGCATTCTACCCCCACCCCCCTGCCACTAACAAGCATCGAGGTGTGCCTTAGGGTCTGTCTCCCTAACATTCACCCCGTTCTCCTTTACTGCACCCATCTTGGCTTATTTCCTTATGGAATGGGGTGAGCATACGGGCCGAAGACCGCAAAGCTCACCACGACACCTGTCTGTGTCTTCAGGGTGGGGTGAGATGGAGTGGTGTAAGCGCTATGGCCGATGACCCAAAGCCACACTCCCAACGCCTTTCAGTCTCTGCCGTGGGGGGGGGGGTTGCGTTAGTTCAGTACTTCACTGCCATTGCTATTATGCATCTCTCTGACTCCTGCACTACCAATGCCAGCAAGCCAACATTCGGCATTGACAAATGCTTGTTTAAATACTGGTTCAAATTCTGTCACTGCTCTAGCTATACACGACTTTAGTTATCTTAGTGGGTGTTTCTGATTTATGTGCTGCTGGTAGGAAATATTTTGGAAATGGATGATGTAGCTTATGTCCTTGTTTTGTTCTTCTATTGTTGATAACATGCATCCATGTTCTACTATAGAACTCTGTGGTAGTTTGGGACATAAACTACATCATACAGTTCTAAGATGGTACTTGGCACCAGATTGTAGAGTAAGAGCACCCATTGACATTACTGAAAGGACTGTATAAACGAAACAATAACATTTGAACCAGTACTTAAAAATAGCTTATTTGTGGGAACAGTTACTTACAGGTTCAGTGCAGTTCTTTAATTTTGTTATACTTTAGACCATTTCTGATTTGTGCAGCATGTGTCTGCTGCTGCTGTATCCATCTACTCTTGTTCCCTGGCCACTTGTGGAGATAAGATGTCACCATTGTTTTTCCTGTTTCACATTTCAAATAAATAAAATGAGAAACATATCCACTGCAGTAAATACCATGCTGTCACAATACAGTGGCACATTCATTAAAAAAAATTGCATTTATAAAAGAATATTCTGTTATAACAATAAATTGGTATGCACGGAACCAGCTTGAAAGAAATAAGAAAGTAATGAAAACTGTATTAAGCTGCACTGAGCTCTAAAGCCTCTGGTTTTAAGATGGTATGGAAAACATGAATGAGAGACGCTGCCTGTCACGTGGACTATTCAGTGAGTGTATATCACATGAGTCAAAGGAAGAGAAAGAAATAGAATATGAGAGATGCCGGCCAAGATTTATAGACAGGAACACTGATTTACTGTGATTAAGGTAATGACATTCAATTTTCAAGACTTGAAATTCCGGGAATTGCACTGGTGATTGTAATTCTAATTTCCAGATGTTAACAGGATTCTGTTGTCATTCTTTTAGATTGTGTATAAGTAATCAGAATAAAAGGCTTGCTATACAGAGCATTGAAGGAAGCAAATTGAAAATAGTACAGGAACCAATTATAAGAAAAGTACAAGCTCTGTAGATTCATTGGTATGGTCTAAAATGCCAAAGTCCATGAAATTCCGTGTTTTACCAGTGTGCAGGCAGTCCAGATTCTGGAACTTTACCAGGTTTTCTGGTTAAAAAACAAACAAACTGAAAATCAGTGGTGTGTTTATAGGGAATATCCCATGAGGTAGCTCAAAATATGATTATTTGGTGTAGAATGTTGGTGTTATTGTTCCCTTGCACGAGTAGTTGAGTGCAGTAAAGCCATGTTTGCAAGCGAACAATAATACCACCACCATTTTACATCAAATAATCATATTTTGAGCTACCTTGGGATATTCTATATATACCATGGGATTTCAAGTTTTTTTGTGATAGAAATGGTGGAAATTTACAAAAGAAAAAAGTAAAAAAATGTAAACTGTGCCCCCCTGTTTAGTGATGGGGGGAAGGGCCTCATTCATAATTATCAAATGCCATACAGCTTTTGATCATTATCAGAAGCTATCTGTTATCTCACATGTGAGAATAAACTTTGGAGCATGCGCAGTGTGACTGAAATGAGTGAGATAAATTTGTGTGTGCGCTTGATGTAGCCAAAATGAGTGGGATACGTTTCTGAGCATGCTTAGTGACTAACTTCATCTATTTTGCTCATGTTGGGTCAAGGTAACACTTTTTTTGAAAATTTATTTGAGCTCCCATAGTATGTCCATTATCCATCCTTCCTTCCTCTCTCTCTCTCGTTTTGAGCATCCGTTTATTTTAAATTGGTGCCCCAAACCTTAGTCTATTTCAAATGCAGTTAGGGAAAGTGCCTTTCAAAATGGAGATTAAACACCCAAAACATCCCATTAGAATATTTTAACTGCTATAACTCCTGGGAGGAGGTATAGCATGGGTGATTAAGAGCACTATGCTGCAAACCTGGAGAACTGGGTTTGAGTCCCACAGCCACCACTTGCATACTGTGTGACCATGAGCAAGTCGGTTAACTTTCCTGTGCTCCCAGGATGCACCTGGAAACAATCCTTGGCTTAGTGCGTCTTTCCTGGCCTAAAATTGTGGGGGAAGGGGCAGGGGGTCCATCCTAAAACTATTTTAAACACTTTACAAACCAAAAAAAAAAGAGAGAGAGAGAAAATACTTGTGCTGCTCTGGGGGAATCGAAGTGTTTCTGTTGCTGTTTTTGTTCTGTAAAGTCTGAAAGTTAAAACTGAGTGTTGCTATTATTGGAACACCAGGGTTCCCCACTGTCTGAAAATATAGCGTGGTGGCAGTGGTGATCGGATCAAAATGTGTGCCATTTTTGTGGACCTCCTATAATCACTGCACATGTGCATAAGTGAATTTTAAGTAAAATATATTGTGCTGGTATCAAAACAGGGGCAGTAGTGCAGTGAAGGATATCAAAAGACAATTTTGGAGGATTTTGTAAAAATTAAAATATGTTACCAGGGCCGGCCCGGTGCCGCTGAGGGTTGAGGCACTGGACGCCACACCTCACGCCATGCCGGTGACCCGAGTTCGGGAACGAGCCTGGGGCGCCGTGGGGTCGGCAGGAGAGAGAGAGAGGATTGAGCATCTATAGACTGCTCTCCTCTCTCTGGGGAGGGATCCAGTAGTAGCCGGAGGGGTGTGCGCACATCCGGGGCACGCAAGTAGTGGGGCAGAGTTGCGGCAGGTGCTGTAAGGCACCATTGCACGTCCAAGCTCCGGGGAGGGGGTGCCAGGGTGAAAACAAGAAAATCTCCTACCTTGGGGAAGCGACGGAACCTCCAGTGGCCTGGGCCCACACACACCCAATGTCGGCCGCCTATCCTGACTTCACCCTTGAGGATCTCGGGCCCCTCTTAGGGGTCCGGAGAGCCGAGATCCTGAACCCGATTCCATTGTCGGGAGAACACGGTTCAGACGGGTGGTTAGGTGCACCAGTAGCCGAATGTGGATTCCCGAGAGATGCCCAGTCAGGTATGAGCACAAATAAAGGATACAAAAAAGATATGTGTGTGTGTGTGTGTGTGTGTGTGTGTGTGTGTGTGTGTATGTATGTGTTACCAGGGTTGCCCCGATACCCAGTTGCACTGCCGTGCTGACGACCATGGTTCGATTGCAAGCCCGGGGTCTGTAGGCAGACCAGGGCTGAGGCAACTGCCACTCGGCAGTGTATCTTGTCTGGGGAGAAATGGCAACACCACAGAAGCAACTCCTGCAGCTGGGCCACGGAGCTTGCTTCTACCACAAGGGACGCTGCATAGGTGTGCCACACCGATAAAGGCATCACTCTCACCAGGGAAGGAGGTGGGCAACAAAACCGGGGGGTGGGGCATGGTTAGCAGCCCAAATGACAGCCAGGTACAGCCTTAACAGGGTATATCTCTGCATGGATGAGTTGCTGGATGGGAGAAAAACCTCTGTAGAAAAAATATGCTACCAGAATCTTTTTTAGGCTAATATCACTAAATGTTGGCTAATGACTAGCCAGCCAGGGCTAGACTCACTGTGTCCAAGTTTGTATACCTTATTTTGTTAATAACTTACAAAGACAGTGGGTTTATTTGCTGATCCATGTGCAAGCCTCTTTTCTGTTCATTTGCAGCAGTTTGCATTGGGAAGTCACAGTTGGTTATTTGATGTAGCAGAGAAACTGCTTTGTGTGGGGAAGGGGGGCAGAGTTTGACTGTCGAGAAAATGCATGACTTGCGCCTGTCAGTTGTGCGCAATATCCTTCTGTTCTTAAGGCCACTGTGAATCTGATGAGGTCTGCCACTGCCTATGTTTTTTTTTTTTAATAATCTTTACAGCAAACAAAAGAAGAGGATGATGAAGAAACCACTGAAACGGGAGCACATCCGGACTACTCCACGCTATTTCCTGGAGAAAGCCACAAAGAAAAAGTAAGTGCTAGAGACATATAAACATAAACCATGACAGCAGAAAAACACCAATGGTCCTTCTAGTCTAACTTAATTTACCAGCGTGAGGACATGAGATTTTAAGTTCTGTTTTTCTTTTTGGAAAATAAGACAATATGAATGTGTTTCTCTTAATGTAGCGCTTCACTGTCCCACTGGATGAGAATTGCCAGAGTGTTCTCACAGCTCCCCAAAGTGTTACAGCAGTCGTACTCTGTGTTGCTACCTGTGGTGCTTAGGTTTGTATGCTAATTTGGATATCCCTCCCGCGTTCCAGTTATGGCTGTTCACCTTGCTGGGGTGAGTTGCTCAGCTACCGGAGGAAGGATGTGGGCCATTCAGCATTCACACTCATCCCGACTACTGACCACAGAGTGGATTTGTTTATGATTGAAGGCAACCCACCCACTCACTCCCATTCAGAGGAACGAGGCAGCTGAGGTGACCCTAGTGTTCCGAGAGGGAGATGGGGTTGGGGAGGATGCGGACATCGCAGAGGTGAGGCACTGTGCTTGTGAGGGAGAGTGCATCCAGATAGATAGATATATACACACAGACACACTACCACAGAGTGGCACCGGTGTGAATATTGGCACTGCCAGTCACCGTCATGGCCAAATGTAGCTGAAGTTGCCCCAACATTCGGGTAAGGGGGTGGGATGAGAGTTATGCATGGCTTGGAGGGAGGCACTCACCATTCACACATTCGGTTGGTTCACCACAGTGTCTCTGAAGGTAACCTCACTGGAGGAACACGAGTGACTGGTGACATCTGGGATGGGGCGGGAATAAATAGGTAAAAGGTGTCTGGCACTAGAACAACAGGGAAAATATAGAGTAGAAGGCAGTATTCTTCCCCTGCCTGGTGATACTGTATTTCTGAAAGCAAAATGGCTACAGTCTTACCACCTTGGAGCTTTTGCTGGTCAGATCTCAGAAATTCAGCAATGTCAGGCCTGGTTAGTAGTAGGATGGGAGACCTCCATTAAACACCAGATTCTGCAAAAGCTCTACAGGGGTCACTCTCCCTTTTGTTAAAAGCACAGAGATTGTATATTTGCCACCATATGCAAGTGGCCTATACAGTCTGTATGGGGCTAATATACAAATGACTGAAGAGGTAACACGATAGCCCCTCAGGTTTTAGTTACATGCAATCTCTGTGTAAATTTGTAACCATACCAATGCCTCAGTATGGCGTTTGGGGGACATTGTGCCATTGGAGATGCCGTCTTTTGAAAGAGATGTTAAACCAAGGTCCTGTCCACCCATTCTGGTGGTTATGCAGGCAGATGTTAAAGATCTCATGGTGGTTCTCAAATAGAATATGGGAGTTTTTATTCAGAAACCACAACAAATCATAAACAAAAGAACACAAAATGAAATTCAAGTGTCAACATAACCATACATATACAATGCTTACTACAATTCCCACCCAAAACTTGAAAACAAACCCCAAAATCATTCCCCCTCCCAGTACTGAACCCCTCCCAGTACTGAACCCCTCCACAATTCCCCCATCAATAAGTCATGCATACTTTTGAGAAAAATCAAATCCTTTCTACCACATAGTAACTTCATGCCTGGGATGTAATTTAGCTTCTTTCTTAAATATCCCTTGAAGTTCTGAAACACAGACACTAGGAAAGGCCACATATGACATTTCCTGCTGTTGCAATAAATATTGGCAACAGGCTTGCCATAAATAGAATTTTAAACAGGTGAAGAAAATAGGAACAATACTAACATGATATTTTATTTATCTTTATTTTATTTGCTTCTCAAGGTTTCGGATACACATTTGAGCCAAGGCTCTTTTACAAAGGTTCCACGTCAGCAAACAAAAATAGACAGTAGACAAAGAAATGAACCTGTACAAGCAGCCAGAAGGCTTTGTCAGTTGCAATAGTTAGTAATTACACTTAAAGGCCAACTGTACAGTAGTATTTCTGGGAGGTAACAAGCTTAAAGTGGAATAAGAGACAGACGGGAAAGTAAGTAGGCAAGAGGGTAGAGGTGAAGGGGGGAGAGCTGCTCATTGAGCATTGTCAGAGTGGGGTAGGTGGAGGGGCAGGGGCAAAGAAGGGGAGAATTAAGGGGAGCATTATGGGGAATAGCAGGAGAGAAGAAGGGAATTGGCCTGCTAGGAGTAGCAGTCACAGGAGGCACTGGCGACGATGTTGATTTGTTAACTTCTGGTGGCAGTGAGTTGAACCATGATGAGGCCCTGGATTTGAAGGAGCATTGACCTTGGGTAGTTTGGCAACGGGGGATGGCAAAAGTGAGACTATCTGAGCTTCTGGTTTGGCGTGGACCGCTATGAGGAACCAGCAGAGTCTGGGCCCCTGGGGTAGGAGTTCCAAGGTTAACATTTTAGCTAGGATGCAGGTCTGATACCTAATTCTAGCAGATAGTTTGGGCCAGTTTGCTTGTTCGTAGATGTCGCTGGTGTGTGAAAGGCGGCTGGCTGATGTCAGGAGACAACATGCCTTGTTTAGGGCTATGGTAATGCATCGAAGGGCAGTGTCAGTGGCAGATCCATGTATCACTTGCCATAATCAATAATTGAGATAACAGAGCTCTGGATAGCAGTACTAAGGACTTGGGACGTGAGGCAGTTCCTGTGTCTACAGAGCAAACCTATGCGGGTATTCATAGTTTTTGTTATGTAGTCGATGTGTTCAGAATAGGCAAGTGTAGTGTCAAGGATCACCCCCAGATATTTAAACAGGTGAACTTGTTCGAATATTGCCCCATCACTGTTGGAGCTAGAGAGAGCTCCAATATAAACGTAATAACCCAGGAAAATATCCCAAAAACCAACATGTCATATGTAATACTGGCTAGCCATGATAAATTCCATTCCTTCGCTAAAAACACCCACAATCCCTTAGCATAAAATACACTGAAACAAAAAGTGTTCCTGAGTTTCCAGCGGAGAACCACATCCCTGACAGCCTTATGCTTGTGATTACCTCGTACCCCCACCCACCCATGAGCCATCAGCCATTGCACAGTCCACATTTTACTGGGCACTCTTATTAACTAACATCCTGCAGACCTAAATAGCCTTGCTTGGAGTACACAGTTTGAAATCTGAACATATGGGCCTCATGGACTCCAATACCTGTCTAAAAATACCATTTCTGTTATTCTCTATAATCTGCTGCTTAGTTACCTGCCACTTATGCAATTTCTGAAAAGTCCCTTTATACCCTACGGGCAACCCCAACCTGGATGTTACTTTAGGAAACACAGTCACCCATTTCCCCAAAGGCACTTCCAATATATTCCACCCCCATTTTGAAGCTAAAGTCTGAGGAGCCACAAATAAAGGACAGATATTTTTCTGCCAAAACATCGTATGAAAAAAGACCACCAGATTAAGCATATTTAACCCCCCCACTTCCAATCTCTAAATAAATGATCTCCTGCTTTATCGGATTTAAATGGCTCCCCCATAATAACTGGAAAAAAAGACTAAATACCTTAGTTTCTAACCCCACAGGTAAAGAAAAAAATATACTTACATACAGAAAACACGGAAGCAAAAATTGCTTAATCACAAACACCCTTTTCCGTTTGGACATTTTCCACCGAGCAACTTTACCCTTGCCCTCCTGAATTGACTTATCCCAGTTGTATGTCCCCATATCCGCAGGACCATAATAAATTCCTAAAATTTTTGAAGGCTCGGTTCGGAACTGACCACCTTGTAGAACCTCCCCCCCAATCCCCTTCCTAATTGCAATCCCACACTTTTGTCCAAATTTAGAACCACCCCTGAAACCTGAGTAAGCCTGAATTTCCCCCATAGCTACCCAAAAATCCTTCCTAGTTTTTAGAAAAACAAGTCATCAGCATACGCAGTAACTTTAACCGTATTCCCACCCTGTTTTCCTTGAATACCCACCAGGTTAGTATTCCCCACTGTCTGCCGAATCAAGGGATCAGTGGCAAGCACATATAAAACAGGGCTCAAAGGGCACTCTTGCCTAACCCTGCCCCTACTCTAATCGGCACCCCCGGCCCCTGTGCAATTTCTGACGTGACAAAAGCATTTTCATACAACAACTGCACTCAATTAATGAAAAACACAGGAATACCATACCTCTGCAATGTCTTAAAAAGGAATTCATGATTTACCTGATGAATAGCTTTATTTTGATCCAGGGACAAAATACACCCTCCCAAATCCAAATCCTTGCTAAATTCATACACATCCCTTACTATAGACAGATTTTCCTGAATATTTCTTCCAGGTATTGCGCATATTTGTACTGGATGAATTACCTCTGAGGCAACTCTCCGAAGCCTTTTCTGTAAAACTAAAGCCAAAATTTTAAAATCAGCATTTAATATGCTCAATGGATGCCAATTCACCAATACTGTTATATCCACAGCCTTGTGTATCAACACTATTAATCCTAAAGTAAACTGAGCCGGAATGCAGTTTGACACAAAAAAATAATTGTATAGCCGAGCTAAACATTCTGCAGAAATGTGAGCAAAGACCCTACAAAATTCATAAGGAATCCCATCCTCCCCTGGAATCACCCCATCTTCAAGTGTCAGAATCACTTCTAATACCTCCTGTACTTATAACCTTATCTTTACCAACATCCAGTCCTCTACCTACTCCCCCGACCAGGCACCCCCTCCAGAAAGGCATCCATATCTGCCTCTAAAACTTGTTCTCCACCCATAAAACCTCGTAAATAGGCTTCCATAATGTCTCGTATCCCCTCAGTATGCGTCGCCAACACCCCCTGCTCATTCTGCAAGGCCATAAATCGAGATTTATGTTTTCTTTCCTTACAAGCAGAGCAAGGTTTTCTGTGTACCCAAATGCAACTGTGACTGTAAGGTAGCTGATCTATCATGTTGCACGTCCTGCATCTGAGTTTTAATACTCACTATTTGGTCCATCAGATCCTCGTTCCCAAAGTAAGACCTTATAAATTTCTTTAGTGCTCAGGACTTACCATAATCCTGTGCCCATTTGACTATAGCACACTTAGTGTCAGCCTACCATAAAAACAAATTGTCGTATAAACCTGTCATGGAGGCACAAGCCACAGAGACTGAAGCCAACCCTCTTCTAGCAGCTACATCCTACAGATAAACATTCAGTTTCCAATGACTGGATGGTTGAACAACCCCTGTCTCAGTGCAAACAACAGATCTTACTTCAAGAGGGTTCCTGCAGTAGGTCTTCTCATATAGGACTGCGCCCCCTGGCGTCAGGTCCGCACAGCAAACTTGTAGATAGCAGTCAACAGCGGGGACTGCCCCCGACGTCGGGGCGTCATGACGTCAGCCCGACCATAAAAAAGGAGGGGGCTGTCCCACGCCCGCTCTCCAGTTCTTTCCCACCATTGCCTGTCACGTTCGGCTCGCGTTGGAACAGCTAATGTCCGCATTGTTTTTCTCAAAGTATTTCTTCACCTCTTGTAAAATTCTTACATTTTTCTACAAATTGATGTCTTCTAGACAGAAGAAAAAGTACTCTAAGTGCAGCGCTCAAATCCCGCACGGGGACGACCATTCCCGCTGCCTTCTCTGCCTCGGTTCAAAGCATGAAGTCCAGGAGTGTTCCTTCTGCCAGGCCTTCAACCAGACGACTACAACCAGGAGCAAGAGGTCCCTTGAGGCCCATCTATTGACCCGACGCTTGACGTCTATGGAAAGGGAGCTTCAAAAACTTCGGGAAAGGTCATCATCGCCGGCCCCTAAGAAAAAGAAAAGTAAAGAGAAGCGCCGGGACAGGAGTCCACCGCCATCTGGGAGGCTGGCAACCATGAGTACTTTTTCGGGCGCCCCGTCAGCTTCTTTGGGCCGGGCCCCTTCTCCCCCTCCTGCCGAGGTGAGCGGGCAGCCAAGGGTTGCCTCTTTGGAGCTGGTAATTCTGTCGACTGATCCTGCTGGTAAGTCACAACTCTCCTCCAGCGAGGGGTGCATGGCTTCCGCTGATCAGATTAGCGGCGGCCTCCCAGCCGTCTCTAGCCCGGCCAGATCTGTTTCTTCGGACGCCAGCTCCTCCGACACCCGTATGGATCTGCCTATTCTCCCGTCGGGTTCGAGTTTGGCCCCCGACGTCGGACAGTGTGAGGGACCAGTTGACCCGTTGTCTCCCAGGGTCCTCCACCCTAGAGACTCGCCACCGACCCTTGTTGTTTGTTTTTAGCGGTTACGATCAGACCCGCGCTGGGGGCCCTCGTGTCTCTCTCCCCCAGGCCTTCCTTCATCGCTGAGTTCATTCTGCTGCCGACAGAGGACCCGGTATGGAGCCTCCACCCCAGTACTGAGCACGCTCCAGGCCCGATGCCCCTCCGGCTCCACGCACCTCCCCCTGCGGGCCCTTCATCTGGGTTCATTCCACAGGAACCCTCCTTCCCGCATGTGGGCGCCCCTCCGTTGGTTACTCATTATCTGACGTCGGGTCAGGTGTCTCCGTCGCCGGGTTTTCCGATGCCGGGCTATCTGACGTCATCATTCCCGACCACGGGTTATCCTACTCCAGGACATCCCACGCCGGCTACCCAGGGTACCCGTATTATCCGTCCTGGCACTATCTGCAGAACCTGAATTATCCGAGTTATCAACCACCACCTCCTCCTCCCCCTTCCCCTTCAGTGCCGGAACTTGAGTCCGCCCTTCGTCGGTGGAAAGAGGCTAGAGCGCAGCTTGTGTCGGAGTTGCAACAGCCGGTGAGGGAGCCACCCTTGGTTACGGTGACCTCTCCACCGCCTCCTGTCTCCAGAGTCCTTACCTCTATTCCGGTTGGCATCACTGAACCAGATCCTTCTGTTCCTTCTGGCTCTGATTCCTCTGACACTAGTTCCGACTCGGATGGGTCGGACCTCAGATCTCCCGTGGAGGTTCCTCCAAAAGACTCTCCAAAGTCGCCTCCAGAGGATCCTTCCTTCGGAGACTTGCTGTGTTCAATTCAAGTGGCTGGTGGTTGGCCATCCAAAGAGGTTGATCCCCAACGCAAACGCCTTGCGGAGCACCTGGATCTGGCCACCTCAGACCCTATTCCCATTCCGCCATGGATGGGACCTCATGAGGACCTAGTTACCACAGTCTGGCAACAACCGTCCTCCATTCCTGCGGTCTCCTGCAAAGCTGACCGCACCTATTATCCCCCGGAAGGGAATTTTCACCTGAACTCCCATCCCAAGGCTGACTCTGTGGTCATCACGGCAGCTCACGACCATTCAGCTCAGCCCAAACATCTGAGTTCTTTGCCTCCCGACAAGGACTTGCGTCAACTTGACCAGTTTGGGTGAAAAATTTATTCGTCGTCTTCTTGTGCGATTCGTTCCCTCAATTAAGTCTCACACATGGTTGCCTTTCAAAAAGCTTCTCTTTTGGACCTTGAATGGGACCTCCAGGATGTTCAAGATGAAACCCTGAGGAAGAAGCTCTTGGATAAAGTAAGGATGGGGAAATCCTCGTGCTGCCACGCCCTTTGGGCTACTTATGACTCTGTGGACTCAGTGGCAAGAGCAGCTGCCACGGGGATCTGCCTCAGACGCCTCTCCTGGCTCCGTATAGCGGGACTGGCGCAGGACATGCAGTTCTCTCTGTTGGATGCCCCTTTCAGGGGTTCCGTCCTCTTTGGCGGTGATGCTAAAGACATCATCACCGGGCTGCAGGAGAGCGGACGCTCCTGGAGGGACGTCCGTTCCTTATACAAGATGGGACAGAAAAAGCAGCCCTTTCGCCGCCAAAGAAGGTGGAACTAATCCCAGGCTAAGCGCCAGGCAAAGAAACGTGCACCTGGATTGGGAGCTCAGACTCCACAGTCCATATTTCAAAAACAGGCCTCTGGGGCTAAAGCTCCTTTCCCCTCCTTCCGCTACCTCCAGTACATCAGGAGGAACCTGTCGGAGGGAGGTCCGTCACCGCAGAAAACTGGGTGCTTCAGCTCATCCAGCGAGGTCACGCGATAGAATTCAGAGAAATCCCTACCTCTCAACCTCTAGGACGGTCCTTCAGTCTTTGAGATCAGGTCCCCATAGCCTCTCAAGAGATCCAGGCACTTCTAAAGAGAGCCATAGAGCCTGTCCCGTTAAGCCAAATAAGAAGGGGATTTTACTCCCACTTCTTCCTGGTTCCAAAGAAAACTGGCGACCTGAGACCGATACTGGACCTCAGTACACTAAACATCTTTGTCAAACACAAGAAGTTTCGTATGTTGACCCTTCAGGAGCTCCTTCCCCTGCTCCATCAAAACTCTTGGTTGTGCTCCCTGGACATGCAGGATGCTTATCTGCATATCCCTATCCTCCCAGCCCACCGCCACTTTCTCTGCTTTGTTTTCCTGGAGAAACATTTTCAGTTCCGAGCACTCCCATTTGGCCTTTCTTCAGCCCCCCCGAGTGTTCACCAAATGTCTAGCGGTGGTGGTGGCCTTTCTGCGCCGCCAGGGCATTTATGTCTTTCCCATGCCTGGATGACTGGCTCCTCTCAGCACCCTGTCCTACCAGCCTGAAAGAGGCTCTCTTTCACCCTGAGCTTGTTTGCTTTACTGGGCATAACAGTCAATTTTCCCAAGTCCCAACTAGTACCCTCACAGAGACTCCAGTTCATTGGAGCTGTACTAGACACAGTTCAGGGCAAGGCTTTCCAACCATCAGATTGGGCTGAGACTCTTGCTTCTCAAGCCACACTGGTGGCACAGGCCCGATGGATCCCTGCACACTCAGTGCTTCGTTTATTGGGTCTGATGGCGGCAGACATTTCTACAGTCCCAATGGCCAGGCTTCACATGAGGGTCACCCAGTGGTCTCTTCGAGTCCAATGGGACCTGAGGACGGACGACATGAACCAAAAAGTCATGATTTCCAACCACCTCCAGAGAGAGCTACGCTGGTGGCAGGATCTCTCGAATTTGTCGAAGGGGGTCCCTTTCCTTCCGACAGTTCCAACTCAAATTCTCACTACGGACGCCTCAGATCTGGGCTGGGGTGCTCATCTGGGGTCTCACAAGACACAGGAGTCTTGGTCCAATCAGGAGCTGATGCTCCACATCAGTGTTCTGGAGACCAGGGCAGTTCTTTACGCACTCCAGGCATTCCAGTTGCTGCTGGTTCCGGGATCTATCCTGGTACAGACGGACAACGTGTCCACTGTCTGGTACATAAACAAGCAGGGGGGAACCAGATCCTACCCTCTTTGCCAAGAAGCCATGAGGGTGTGGTACTGGGCGATTCAGTACAGCCTTTATCTGACAGCAATTCATGTTCCGGGCGTCACCAACATCCTGGCCAACAGTCTCAGTCGATCAGTGGCCGGGGCCCACGAGTGGGAGCTAAAGTTAGAGGTAGTCAAAGACCTCTTTCTTCGATGGGGTCGACCAGAGATGGATCTGTTCACCTCCCCATACAACGCAAAACTACCCGTCTACTGCTCGCTCGTTCCCAGGCATGGTGCTTTTTGGCGAGACTCGCTGTCTCTTTCATGGACAGGGAGGTTTCTGTACATCTTTCCTCCCTTTCCTCTAATTCAGAAGGTCCTGGTGAAACTTCGACAAGAGGGGGCCCACGCAGTCCTGATTGCTCCTCTTCAGCCATGCCAAATTTGGTTCCCTCTTCTGCAACACTTGGCACTGGAGCCTCCGGTTCCTCTGCCCATTTCTCACGACCTTCTGACTCAGGAGCAGGGCACCCTGGTGCATCCGAGCCTTCGGTCTCTCCACCTTCATACGTGGCACCTGTGGACATAGTGATTTCTCGCTATGGGGTCTCTTCGCAGGTTGCGCACATTCTAGTGGAGGCCAGAAACCCTCCACTAGATCCACTTATGCTATGAAGTGGAAGAGATTCACGATATGGGCCCAAGCAAGGAGCTGGGATCCATTTTTGTGCTCGGCATCCCAGGTTCTAGAGTACCTCGCACATCTGTCTGAGGTGGGCCTTAGCTATTCCTCCATTAAGGTCCACCTCTCTGCGGTGTCGGCCTACCACCTCCTGGTGGAGGGCAAAACCTCGGCTCAGCTGGAGGTTGCCAAAACCTTTTTAAAAGGCATCCTTCATTGGAAACCTTGTCCACCCTGGGACCTGAATTTCATGCTCAGGAAGCTGACCTTACCACTGTTTGAACCAGCTTATTCTTGTGACTTGCGCTTCCTCTCTTGGAAGACTTTGTTTTTAGTCGCTGTCACTTTGGCCAGAAGGGTTTCCGAACTACAGGCCTTCATATGTAAAGAACCTTATTTTATTTTTCATAAGGAACGAGTAGTCCTTCGGACTAAACCTTCTTTTCTGCCCAAAGTTGTTTCAGAAACCACTTTGAACCAGAGCGTGGAATTACCGATGTACTATCCACAGTATTCCAACGGGGGGAACACCTGCTGCACACACTTGATGTGCACCGGATCCTGAGGTACTACACGAACAGGACTTGGAGGTTAGGAAATCTAACCAGCTGTTCGTAGCCTTTTCCCCTCAGTGCCAGGGCAAGGCTATTTCCAAGCAGACCATCTCCTGATGGCTAGCTAACTGCATCCATTTTTCGTACACGAAATATGGGAAGTCCTTTCTGGGGGCAGTCAAAGACCACTCCACCCGTAGCGTGGCTACCTCTACTGCCTTTTTCAGAAATGTGTCCATGGCAGAGATCTGTGCTGCAGCCACCTGATCATCTGTTCACACCTTCACTAAGCATTACATTCTGGACATTGCCTCTAGGCGCAGAACTGGCTTTGGACTAGCGGTCCTGCAAGGCCTTCTGTCATGATTACTCTTGGCGACTTCTCCTCCTCCTCCCAGATGCACCTATGCCTTAGTTTTGTTTGGGACTGCTTGGTATTCAGTTATATATGTGAAGTCATACTGCAAGAACCCTCTCGAAGTAAGATATAGCAGTTCCGTAAGAACTTGCTGTAACAGTAGATCTTGGAGAGAGGTTCCTGCAGTAGGTCTAGTTTCCCTCCCTCCTTCCCCCGGTTTTTGGATGCTTTACTTTCCATCCTATCTAGTCCAGCTGGACTAGAGTGGAAGCAGGGTCTTTGGAGTTCACTCTGGTTTTCTCCTTACCTATCTTTAGGTCTCCGTTGGAAAAGAACTGGAGAGCGGGCGCAGGACCACCCCTTTTGTAGTCGGGCTGACGTCACAACGCCCTGACATCTGGGGCCGTCCCCGCTGATTGCTATCTACAAGTTTGCCGTGCGGACCTGATGCCAGGGGGCGCAGTCCTATATGTGAAGACCTACTGCAGGAACCTCTCTCGAAGATCTACTGTTACGGTAAGTTCTTACGTAACTGCTATTTTTAACAACTAGTTAGTCCGAAAATTCAGTAGGTATTGTCTGTGTTTTAATTACCTGCATTCTAGTGGATACAAAAACATAATCTATTTTACTATGTAAGAGTCCCTTAACAAAAGTGAACTTAACTGGCGGTTGTGCAACCCTATAACAATCCATCAATTCAGCCGTTTTGACACATTGCATTAAAGCCGCAGAATCACAATACACGTTTTTCCTCATGAGCTTTCGATCTGATATATCTAAGGAACAGTTAAAATCCCCCAAAAAAAAAAAAACATTTCTAGCGGTAGCCAAAAAGGCTGAGTATCCTTCCAAAGCTGGACCCTTTCTGCTTTGATCTGAGGTCCATATACCACTATAAAATGGCTAGGCTGATGATGCCGTAATCCATCTAAAATCAAGACCCAACCTGGTTGTAAATCTACCAGTTTCTGAAACTGAAAATAAAACCCAGAAAACAAAATCCCAACCCCATACGCTCTCTCTGTCCTAAAGGACCAATAGGAAGGGCCCCAGACCCATTCTCTTTGGGCCTTACTAACCAAATCCCAAGAATTAAACCATGCTTCCCGAACAAAAATAACTTCACATGCCAGATCTCTACATTGGCTAAAGACAGCAGCATGTTTTATTTACCCCTTGGAAAATATTATGAATATTAACCGAGGCTAAGGAAAAAAGTACCCCATAAAAGAGCTGTAAAAGGAAACCCAAAATATCCTAAACACATTTTTTTTTCCTTTTTTTTTTTTTGTCTTTTTCACCCCCACCATGTCTGTTTCCATGTCCACATCACCAGAAACACTTTGTGACATAATTTTGGCCCCCGTAGGGACCCCACTGCCCTATCCTGCATGTTCATCACCAGAAGGAGAACCCAACAGCTCAAAAGGATTAGTAATTTCCATTCCAAACTTCTGACTTCACCGTTCTGAGATAGGATGTTCAGGAGCACTTTGGGGGTTGGGGGTGTGCAAATGGAAATCAGATGTCTGCTCCACCACCTTAGCAACAGAAATATCCACAGGCAAAGATTCACACAAATCCTAAGCATCCAGAATAAAGCAGTCACCCCCTGTAGCACCAGACTCCAAACGGTATGCCAACAGCAGATGATTTGTGCATGGAGGTCAAGCACTGGGGGAATATTCACTGGGGAAATCACAGTATCCACCCAAGACACCGGGGGGGAGGGACCGGGTCTACATCAGATTGTTGAGCTTTTTTAATTAAATCATCTGGATTAATGCTCCTGCTGTTATTACTGGCTGCCCAAGGGCAATTAAGAAACCTATGCCCATAGTCTTCACTTAGGTTGCACATCACGTGATTAGCACATGGAGAGTGGCTGTGCCCACACTCTCCACACAAACTACATTGGATAGTGTCACAAACGTTAGAAAGGTGGGTTCGAGACCCGCACCGATAGCAGGCCTTAGGCTGCCCAGGGTAGAAGCACACCCCACAATCCTTCCCCAAAAAGAAACTATTCGGGATATGTACGATACAGTCTTCTGTGTGCTTGAGCTTCACCTTGAACCTCCAGCCCTCAGTCCACAGAAACTCTGAATCAATAATTGCCTCTGGGGCCCCCCAACACATCACATCGATGATTCAACCAATGGGTAATATCCCCCAAGTGCACTGTTTCATTTCTAAACATAAGAGTGATGACTTTTATTGCCAGTTTAGTCAAGGGAGTGGCCAAGAAGGGCACTCAAAAAGGAGAACACTTTAACTAGTTGTGTTGGAGCCAAAATCGATCCAAACCCTTCATTGATCGAAAGCTCATATCAAATACATCCTCCCCTGAGACGTGAATAAGGGCATATATTTCGGAAGCCATAAACCACAGAGTCTTTAAGCAGCTGCCTCCCCACATACAGCCTGTCCGGGAATGTGTCCAATCCTCCTTTACACCTCAGACGCACCGCATTGCGTTTTTGAGCAGGGTCAGTGAATGATGAAAATCTTTCTGATCTGGGGGGACCCCTATGGGGGAGGAGTACCTCCATCCTGCCCCACTCCCAGACCACCATTTTTAGATGTAGAAGGCCTTCTTAAAACAGCTGAATACAGTCTCGAACTAGAAGCTTTATGCTGGGCCAAATGTATGTCCCTCTGTGCCCCTTGCTCCCCAGATCCTGTACCTTAAGTCCTCATAATGGTACCAGAAACATTACTGACCCCCCCACCTCCCCTGATACCTCAGCATCCAAGACATTGGCCTGTGAAGTTAACAAGGCCTCCTCTCTGGATTTTTAATAGGGGCAGGCTCCACACCAGCAATATCCCCCTCCTCCTGCACCAGACCCCCATCCCCAGAGACTAGATTTCCATCCCCTTCCATGGCACTGAGAACAGAAAGTACATTACCCTCTGGAGTGTCCAGGGTCACCGCCTGCTCCTCCGTGCCTGTTTGCGATGAAGAAATCCCCTCCCAAATCAGGTCTGGCAGCCATTTACCCCCTGCCACCTTTATCCATCTAGCAGAGAGCAACGCTTGCTCCGGCGTCCAGTTCTCCTGTCTGAACTTCTCCCAGCAGCCCGAATGCACAAACCATTGCTTCTGCCGCCGAGAGCTGCTAGGCATCGGACACCATTTCTGGTGCACCATTTGGACCGTCTTCCTCCACCTTCCCCCTGGGTTCTCCACCACTAGAACCAGGTTCCTGCCATAACACTCCAAGGCTCGAATCCTCCCTGGTCGAACCCGCTCCCTCTCGCCTACTCTCCAGACGATTCTCATCATCCTCCAACAATAGTTGCCGCACCATCCTCCATTTTTCATCTAAAACAGCTTCCACCTGCACCGAAGCCATCCCAATATCCACAGGAGACGTTACCATCCTCGGGACCCCAACTTCATAAGACTCCACAGAGGCATCGCAGCTCCTGGTAAGGTCCTCCAATGAACTCGCACATAAAGCAGAAGTTGTAGATACAAACAAATCCTCCTCCTCCTCAGAATCATTCTCCCACTGAGTAAGCTTCACCATAGCAGCCTCTTGCTGCTGAAGCCCATCCACCTCCTCCGACTCCATAGCTCCACTGACCCACTCAGGATCAGAAGCGCCACCTACAGAACAGATGGGGAATTTCCCTGGTGCCCTGGTCAAGGTTCCTCATTCACCAATCCACCAACAGCTTAACCTGGTTCAGTATCATCAGTCAGTTTGCATCTGTATACCACCCCACCACCCCCAGGGATGAGGCTGAAAACAGACTATTTCCTAGTCCCTATTATTTGCCAGTCAACAAAAATAAAACAAAACCTGTGATATGCAGATCCTAGATATTTGGTTCTTTTATTGTTTGTCATCTTGAAATGAATTCTTGCTGCAGTTTAATTTTCTTGTTCAATTGCCCCTTTTTTCCCTATAGGAAAATCATCCAGAAAAGCAAGGAAGAGAAGAAGAAATCGAAATCACAAAAAGTCCAAACCACTGACTGTGCCAAATGACAGACTGATCACAAAAGCTGCAGTAGTACTGTTTGACATCATCCTGTGCAGACAGATCTGTTTCTTGCTTGACAGTGATTACCAAATGAAACACTGACCTTGACTACTTCACTTTACGGCGAGAGTACAGACATGGGGGAGGGGTGGGTCAAATAAAGCCAGCTGGCATCTATCCATTATTACGACTTCTGTCTCCCTCTCGCAGCGTTCCTGTATGCTGGCATTTCTGTCTCATCTTTCTGCCTGATAGAAGCAGGGAACATTTATAATGATCAGTCTCTCAAACTGTGGAACTGTGGCTGGAGTTTGAAGACTGCAGTGCTGTCAGCATGGTCGAGTTCAGTGTTGTCTGGTCTCAGCAGAACATGACATATCTGGAAACAGTCCTGAGATGCATTTGAAGAGACTGCCTTGTAAAGTCAAAAACATTTCCGGCTTCTAATTAGGACACAGTTCTTGTTTTCAAAGTTCGTTTCAACTTAAATAATGTGCATTCATTATTTGCATATATTAATTATGCAAATTGTACACTAAGAACTTGTTTGAATGACAAATCATTAGAACTGTTTTTTGAAGAGGTTCTGTTTGGTTCTAAATTGAAAATCAGCCAGGTACTAATAGGTTCTTTTAAAACTGGTTCTGCTTGGTCCTTAGTAATAAACCCTTTTTGTTCATCATTGAACATGTAATATTTAGAATCATGTAAAAGGAAAACAGTTAAAAAGTGTTTTATAATGATCCATAAGTTTTCTATAAAATACATTTTTTTTTAACTTTGTTTATTCATTTTTGCATGAACAAGTCATAACAATACAGTTAATGGGAACCAGAGCTAATAACATATGCTAGCATCAGTAATATGCCAGTCCTTTAAATAGTGATACCACAGAGGGGGTACATGCTTGATGTCCAATAAACTCATCAGAAGATGAGCCATCCACATTGTCCAGAAGGCTAGCCTCGCTACGACCTGTGGGAAGAAACAAAAACACAGGGAGAACGAAGAACAGTCAGCATGGCCTAACCTAGCGATTAGTCCCACAGTCTACGAAAATGTTTTAAAACCGTAGGCAATATACGGGTTTGATCAGCATATTTAGAACGTATGGAGCATTAACATAGCCCTTCCATCTGCAGCACGGAGCTCAACAACCAATACTTGGGAGGAACTGTTAGGGTAAAACAGGTAAAATACAGCTAGAAAAGCATGCATGTCAGGATTTCAGGTTAAACCGTATAAAACAGATATGCCCAGCTAAGGAAAGTAATAGTGCAGAGCATTAAAAGACTGCAGTTCCAGTCTCCCTGCTGCCATATGCTGCCTTGTGGTCGGCACCACCAGTTGCTAAATCCCTCCAAATAAACTGTAAACAGGAGGTAGATTAGTATGTATATGTGTGTGTGTGTGTGTGTGTGTGTGTATATGGCAAAAAACTCAGTTTAGTGCATCAATTAGGGTTGTTCCACAGCGACAAAAGTAAGGAAATTGGATTGTTAGGGTTGAACCCCGCCCCAGACACCTCCAGCCCACCCCCCAACCGGCATCGGGTGCCGCGTTAGGTCGCCGGCACTGACTCTACCCCATCACATGTGTAAAGAAGCAGAGGTATAGGAGAAGGGGGAGTAGAGTTAGACCGACGATCCCAACACGCACCCGATGCCAGTTGGGGTGGCTGAGGTGTCCGTGGGGTTTCCAACCCTAACACCGAATTTCTTACTTTGTCACTGTGGAACAACCTAAACTGATGCATTAAATAGATTTTTTGCTCTAATTTTCTCTTTGAGAGAATGATGAGAAATACTGAATGTAATGCAGCTGGTTGGCCCTGCGTTCCCGCCACATGATGTCTTGTGACATAGTAACAGGAACAGCAACGCAAACACAAGGTGGAAACGCAAATGGTAACAGTAACGAAAACGCACGGGCAAATGACAACACAAAGGATAACACGGCGCACACAGGAACGGTAACACTAACAGGTACATAAATGCAAGGTGAAACAGTAACTGTAACAGAAGCGCATACCCTGTTTTTGCTGGACAACTGCATAGAGACACTGTACAAAGAATGTATGCATTGTAATGGCAATGGAAGCTTAAAACGAGCATTGGAAGTACTTAATTACAAATATCTCAGCAACCGTACGACGTAGAAAAAAAATTAAAATGTCACAGAAATCATCATTTTCCTGGCGACCTTTTTGTATTACATAGGCTATGCAACTCACGACAAAAAATCTGTATCTTGCGGCATACGCCACCATGTTAGTCTGTGGGGGGAAAAGCATCAACTTCGGAGTACCGTAACTTTAGAGCCATACAATATTTTTTCACCAAACCACCAAAAGGCACATCTGTGACATGTTGACTGCCTTCCCTCCAAATTTCAGGCCAAAAGACCTAACCGTTCTTTTACAGCAAGGTGGCAAAGAACTCCTGTCATTTTGGCCATAGTGTTGCAAAGTACTTTCGTGATTTGCGAAAGCTTTCACACAGATTTGCGAAAGTGTCGTGTGTGTGAAAGTACTTTTTCCAGAAATTTGAAAAACATATTTCTGGGGTGTTTAACCCCAAATTAAAGACATGGCTAGCATCCCCAGGCTCCGACTAGGTGAACACAAAAAAAATGTGTCCCTAGATGGTCCCAATTTTAAATGCCAAGCATTTTTCTGATCACTAACTGAAAACAAAATGGCGGATTTGTGAAAGTAGTAGGGGCATTTGCCAAAGTAAAAAGTGCATTTGCGAAAGTGTCAAACTTTTTGTTAACTTTTTCCATTGACTTATAATGGGAAATTGTGTTTTGAATAACTTTTGAACCATTTAATATTTTTTAACGAAATCTTCAAAAGGCACATCGGGGACCCCGGCTGCATGTTCCCTGAAGTTTTGGGACCGGTCGCACAAACCATGCGACTCGTAGGCGAGAGCAAAGAAATCGCAAAAGCGAATTATGCTAATTAGTCGCTAATAACTCTGCAGCCATATATCCGGACTTAGCATTTAAACTTGGCAGACCCTAAGATCTACCATGCCCAATCATCCATACCAAAGTTCAGACAAATCCGTTGAATGATGCCAAAGTTATTAAGGTGCAAAATTTGACCCTTTAACCTTAAAAGTGCTACTCAACCCTAACTATGGTAGCACTACCATGCTACCAT